>OY757313.1:81522296-82122296 GCA_963583905.1 Stenurella melanura | reverse complement strand
TATTAAACGAAACATAATTTAATTATGAAAATTATATTTAAATAATGTTCTTTTGATGTACTGTTTGTTAACATTTATACAATTTTATATTTTATAAATATTTACAGGGTGATCTTTAAATGATAGCTACAAGATTCTTTAATGATGCTTCCCCTCTATGTTCTTACTTTTGGTTTGGAGATGACTGAATGACATTTACACAACTCTAAAATTGAATGGATCAAGTGGAAATATAGGCTCATATTTAAAAATATAATAGCTCAAAATGCAAGGAATATAATATGCTACTGTACAGTATAGTCGCCGTTACATTCCTTGCACTTTGTGCTGTTAGATTTTTAAATGTGATCTTATATTTTCACTTTTCATCCCTTCAATTTTAGAATTGTGCAAATGTCATTCAATCATTTCCAAACAAAAAGTGAAAAAGCAGAAGAAACGTATTATGTGAAAGAACCTTGTACCTATCATTTAAAGACCACCCTGTAAATAATTATAAAATATAAAATTGTATCATAGAAACATAAAAATTAATTTGAGAATTTATAAAACATAATCACAATTATTATATGTGCATGTATGACACAATACACTTAACATTTCAAAACCGCTTGCGTTTTACAAATTGTTCACTAATTATTAACAACAAAGCACCAAATATAACTTTTGTGCCTTTCAATGTTGTTTAGAATAGGTGAATTTAAAAAATTAATTAATTACTTGAAACCCAGAATTATTTAATATATTTAGTTATATTTCGAATTTTAAAACCTAATAAAGGGCATGTATTAGAAACAAACATCTTAGAGATCATACTTACTTGTGGGACAACTAAACAGAATTATCTAGAGGTTTTTGTATTTCAAAAAAAATAAAAATTTGAAAATGCACCATTATGTGTTTATACATAGTGTATTACCTGTTCTGAACCAGCTTATGAATAAAACCAGCAGAAATGTATAAATGTTCTTTATTATTCAAACCCGGTTAAATTATTAGTACGGATGATATAGTATTCACCACACAATATTTTTTCTGATGGAGTTTATCATAATCAATTTGATTTGTATTATGTATTTTGAGATAATGTGCATTATTTAATATACAAAAAATAAACATTGATTTACAAATTGTGTGAAAATAGCATAAAATATTTTATGTAGACATTCTTTGTTTTGAAGATCGTAGACACTCGAAATTTCGAAACATTCTTTGGTGGTATTCGGGAAGCAACTCTAAACCGCATCTGAAATTAAAACAGAGAAAATTGTTAAAATTATTGATAGTATATGGAACATTCTAAATTCGGTGTCATATGAGAAAGAGGAAGTTTAGAAACGAACGCTCGTTTAGGGGGTGGCTTCCATAAATGTTACAAGGGAGAAGGGGAGATTGCTATTTGCAAACATGTTTTTTTTTTGATAGCCTCTTAAATGTAACATTTATCACAACACAACCTATAAGTTTGACATATACTTATTAACAAATTGAATATTTAAAATTAAACCATGCAATAATAATACTGAACTAATGGAGTAGGTAGGTATATTAAAAAAATGTGGAATACCATTCTTGCAATCAAAAAACTTTTATCAAATTTGTTTTAGTAAATATTAACAATCAATTTGTCAGTCGATCCGAACTAATTATTATACGCAGGAGCAATGAAGCAAAACAAAACTACAGTGAAGCACATATTTTCACCTTTGTAGTCGTAAATCTCAAAATATTAATAGAGAAAAAAATGCAACCTTTATTTCCTACAATATTGGTAATAACTAATTTCAGAGTAGAACTAATGGGAAAGCAAAACATCAAGAAAAAATTATTTTGACCGACAATTTTCCAATATAAAAACTTAAAATGATTGTTCCATGTACTTATATATATAAAACCAAAATTTATTTTTAAATATTAAATACCCTATATAATTTCACTTACCGATTCTCCATGTTATTATCTGTTTCTAGTTCTTTTACTAGCAGAAATTCATGGAATTTTGTTGTCTTTCAACAAGTCCTTTTCAGAGTAGTTTCCACCACTTGCATTTACTGCGTTTCTAAGATCCGCTGCATCGTAAGATCAAGTAAGAGTTGGAATTTATATAAGAGTTGCTTGATCTAGATTAATTGCTTCCTAAAATAGGGATTTAAAACATTAGTTCATTAATTTCAAATATACCTACATAAAAACACATTTTTACATTTTCAATGAGTGTGAACCGTTAGCTAGATAAGTACCAAATTATTTTTCATCTCTTCTCAATGTAATTTGTCAATGTGAGCTTTGATTTTTAAGAAAACCGAACTTTCGAAAAAATTTTAAATATTACTGAACTTATTTACTTACCCTTTGTTTTCGGACATATTGAACACTAACTAAACTATTATATAAAGTCGTCTTTGCGAACAGGACGTCAACAATCAATTTGTTAATGACGAAATCAGGACAAAATATGCTTACTCTTTTGTTTTCGGACATATTGAACACTATTAATTATTAGGTATTATAATGCTATCTTTGCAAACAAATTCGAGGCAAAATGGCGTGTGACTGACGATTTTCCTTTTCTTCTTGTTTAGCCGTCTCGGTCTCGGATGCGTCCGTTACGTTCGGTCTGGAATGGCCAATAAATAGCATTTAGGCGTATCACGTGACTATAGATGAATGTTGGTTTAATAACATTTATAATTATAACCTATAAATGTAACTTTAATTTAACAACAATGTTAATGACAAGTGTTTTTAATATAATTTTATAAATATTACATAATAACATTATGGAGCTGTTATAGAATAATATTGCATTACGTTACATTCCAGTAATATTATCAGAGTGTTTATGAACAATATGGCATATATGTTATATTTTAAACACATAAATAATATTGATTTCTTGTAACATAGCTGTCTTAATAAATAATGTTTTTTGGATATATTAAAATAAAATTATAATTACGTAAAAACAATATTACAAAAGAATATTGACAAAGTAACTTTAAAAAAATGTTTTTTAATATTTTAGTTATGTTTCATGTTTAGTGGGTGTGATATGGGAGTCATGAAAAGTGACACATATACTGTATAGTAAATTGGAATTTATATTTGCTCTTTAAGTTTATAAACTTTTGCATTCAATACCTAAATAGGTAAGTAAACTTTATATTTTTTTATATATATATGTACCATAACGATGAAATAAAAGTAGAAAATTTATTCTTAAGAGTAATTTGAGATTTAAAATAAAGAAATTATTTATGAAATAAAAAATGTATGGACTTGCATTCACAATTTTCTTCATTTATATTTCCTAACAGATTCTTTATTCTGCAATATTATAAATTCATTAGTAATCCAATCAAGCTCCATTTAACTTTCCATTCAGGCCAAAACATCAAAATTTAAGAACAACTTTGAAATTACACAGATAAAATTTATTCCGTCAAATGCATATATATTACTAATAAATAAACATAAACAGTGAAACTATATACAATACTTTAATTTTATATTTGATACTACTAGTAACACATAATTAACTAGTGACCCGTCCCTTCGCATGATGTCATTTTAAGCGCAGTTTCTCTATAACGAATTCACTGTAGATATCATTTGATGTTTGTCTATCTTTAATACACTGCTACATAGAATCAATAGAAATTTTTTCTTGACTTATTGTACCGTGACATCACAAACTATTTTCGTCACATATGGTCATGGAATTAAAAACTGCTATGTCTTAGCTTAGACACTCCGTTCGCTATAAAAAAAATATCAGTCTGGACGTTTTGCTTGCTCTTTGTCAGTAGGTGCAGGGAAAGGAGGTGAACAAGGTCCACTATGTCCGGGCGGTGGATGCGGTCATGTGACCTGATAAAATCTAGTTGAACTTTCACAACGATGCTTTGTTGGGACTTTTTGATTGCAATGTGATATATATGTTACCAAACGTCGAGAACAATCCAAAAATACCCCTGCCAGCATTTTCTGTCGTCAGGTTCGGCCCTAGGCTCATCCGTTGCTCTGGGATTTCCGGAACTTGGACCCTAGGGCTCAATTCTTTTTTCCAGTTCTTGCAAATTAGGTCCAGGAGTTATGAAAATCCTACTTTTCATATGCCATTCAAGCATCAACTTTTTAAAGATGTAATGAAGATTCAATATTTTGAGAATTGACATACCCTGAAAGATGAAACCATGCTTCATCAGAAATAAATGGCAATTAAGCAGGACGTCATTCATTAAATTATTGACAAACTACTGGAGTATGCAGGATGTTTAAAGTATAGCCTGTCGGCAAAAGTGATTGATATGATTGCATGCCCAAGTTCTTCTTTACAATTCTTCCGCATGTTCCATAAGAAGTCCAATTTCCTGGGAGAGGAGTTTCAAAGGTTTTACAGGCTCTTGTACCACACGTTGACGGACATATAATTAACAACTTGTTCAGTATGTATAGTTGGCCTACCAACACCTTGTTAATGGGTTACACAGCCAGTGTTGGGAAAAACACTAACACAATAGCGGAATGGCGGAATCTGCATTAATATTAGTTCAGCGGTTCTTGAGATTCTGCCTTCATATAGAATACACAGTGACACTTCCTTCCATATTATATAATGATTTGATCGCTTAGCTGTTGATAACAACATTCAGCAAGATACTTCACATACGTTCAAGAAATAATTTGTCTTTCCACCAGCTGTCAAAACGTAATTTGATATTCTTGTTTTTTTTATCTATAACAAACAGACAAAGTTTTAATATATAATACCGTCGGTGAAATATGTTAACCTGCTAACTCCGTTTAGCCTAACTTTACAGGAGAGCATTAAAACTGCATAAGAAATTTTAATTACATATTTTAAATCAAAACTTGGCTTCAAATAATATATAGGTATTTATTATGCAATTTTATAAACGAGAATACCCAGAGGCTAAATAAGGTTTAATAGCAAAATAAAGGAGTTGGCAGGATTACATTTCTAAAAAATATAATATATATATCTAGCGAAATGGTTGCTAAATTTAAATAACTTACCTTCCAGTACATTTTTATTTAAAATCCTAAATTTCATTTAGCTGTTTGATTCGAGGCTTCCAGTGCAAATTATCATTTAATTTAATTATGTCTCTCTGTTTACTTAACTTGATTATTTACAAATTACATAACCTCGAAGTTTGCATTCTGCGATTCTTCTGTCAGGGAATATTAATCTGGGCGGTTTTAAAATCGGCGCATGCGCATATCCCGTGTCCCTTGTGCACTTTAGCGTATGCTGGGAATTATTGGACGCGCAATTGCATAAATTGGCAACACTGTTTACAAAATGGTTGTATTTGTATTTTGAGCACAGGGATCGAAGAATTAAAATTTTGATTCGCTCTACCACGAAACAAACGTCCAGTGTCTCATTCTTCAATGGGCACAAAAAATATATTCATTTGGTAATCACCAGAAATAAATTTCTAATAATATTTTTAATACAGGATTTTTAGGTATCAGCAAAAAATTGGTACTTATGATAAACAAAAATGGGAAACAAAAATAGAGCAAAGAGAGCAAAGAATGTACGGTTTAACACACATTCAAACGAGGTCTACGAAACCAAATACAGACTTAATCGATCTAGACTTAGTTAGAGGTAAGGTTTCATATTATGTATTTCAAATGATCCTTATATGGATGTACAATTACCTACATGTACAGGGTTGGACAAATGTAAGGAAAGGTGATTTCTGGCTAAACTGTAGGTTTGTTTCGTTGTCCAGTCCAGGACGTTCTGGATTGAAACTAATTTGTTTTGAGGCGTTAGTTATACTTTGGCATAGGCTGAATTCAAGGAACTGTGCATTTGGCAACGTAGTTCCTTGAATTCAGCCTATTCCGAAGTAGGTACCTATAACAAATAACTCGGAACAAATTAGTTTCAATCCAGAACGTCCTGGACTGTGCAACCAAAACTAGTGTTACCACAGCCTTTCCGGCGATTTCGGTAGAATATAGGTCTAAATTTTTCAGTAGATTTCGTAAATTTACGGATATTAACGTAGGTAACATTTGTACACTTTAACAATTTAAGTAAGTAGGTATATGAAATTTTTTCTCTGAAAATTTTTAAAAGTGGTGGGGGGAATATTTTCCAGGTCTTTGAACCACCTTGAGTTCTTCATTAATATAAAATCTCAAGAAAATAATAACATCAATTTCTGCACTATAAGTATATCTACGAATTTTTTTTATTTTTGAAAAGCGGAGGGGGGCTTCTTCAGGTCTTTAAAAAACCAGCTCGCTCCTGAGCTACGCAAGCCTCCATAAAAGTGGTTGCAATATACAGTACTTACAAAATTAGATTTTGTTTGTATATCATTTATTATTAAATATTCCGTAGAATTTCAGAATAAATCGGTATTTCGGTAGATCTACCGAAAATTCAGTAGCTGTGGCATCACTGAACCAAACAAACCTTATAAGTTCGATTAAAAAATACTCTTGACAAAAGTTTTTGTAGTATTTTTATTTTATTCAGTGACGTTCTTTGATTTCCAACAGCTACTGTACCTTTCATGAAATAACGTCATCGCAGTTTTTTAATGGATGATTCCCTGTATATTTTTACGTTTTCAAATAGACACTTTTTCATCAACTATAATAATATAGGGTTTAGTGGGTGTGTGCTTGTGGTTTTTTAAATATTAAATAAAATAAAGTCACACCCAATATTCTCAGAGGACACATCATAGGACCATTTTTTCTTCGGAAAAATCTAAACTCTAATCGTTAGGTAATTGCAAGTTTTGCGTGAGCAAATTTTTCCAGCATTAAATCGTTTATTTCGAAATCAGGCAATTCCTGAAGGATTCTCAGATGAAACTTGGTATTGGTAAGATTGAGTTCCGCCATGGAGTTGACGTGCGTCATACCCAAATGAAATATCTCGATGGATATTGGTAGGTCGAAGAGGACATATTGAGTGGTTACTGCGATTGGCAATCGCGATTTATGTCCTTTGGACTATTTTTTTTGGGATCATAAAATCCGTTGTCTATAAAACCAAACCTCAGTCGTTAGAAGAGTTGCAAGATCGAATTAGAATAGCTGTTTAAGAAATATCAAAATTCCTTAAGAGCCTTCGTAGTTTGTTATAAATTAAATAGAAATAAGATGATTTTTCATGGAGACAAATTATGCATGGGAATTGTTAACGAAGATCTATATCTAGTGATATGTTGAAGGCTACCAGTATTTTTAAATGAGGATAAGTTTTTTCTTTCATATTTTGAAATGTTGCATACCGTCAAGTAGGGTTACTTACGACAATTTTTGATATTCTCATGTCGCCCTTGACACAACTATGGATTTTATGGATTTATGCTATTTAAAACTCCTTGAGAGCCTTCGTAATTTGTTATAAATTAAATAGAAATAAGATGATTTTTCATGGAGACAAATTATGCATGGGAATTGTTAACGAAGATTCATATCTAATGGTATGTTGAAGGCTACCAGTATTTTTAAATGAGGATAAGTTTTTTCTTTCATATTTCGAAATGTTGTATACCGTCAAGTAGGGTTACTTAGGACAATTTTCGATATTCTCATGTCACCCTTGACACAATTATGGATTTTATAGATTTATATTAGCGTCAAAATCTGGCTTATACTATACATTTATGGTGATATAAAAATAATTTCAAAAGCTTCACTATTTTTTCTTAATTTTTTTTTACATTGTCCCAAAAGTTACCTTGTAACATGGAACTCACTGTTTTCAGTGCCTTAAAAGCATTTTAAAAAAGTTGCCTGCTACATGCGACACGGTATGTTTTAAAAAAACCAAATTGTCAGAAATACCACAAATAATTTAAAAAATCAAAGGTTTATTCACAGAACAACACAAGAAAAAGTTATTGTTACATGATTAATACGGAATAAATAAAACTTATATTTATTGCACTAGAACTATAAAAATACTTTAGTTCTGTAATTTTTTGAAAACGTGCCTCCCTCGAGTCATTTTTTCAAGTTCTAAAATTCTCACAATTTGAGATAAATTTACTTCATCTTCATCCACCACTGCTGAAAAAACATAGCTATTTGACACTTTCGATGATTGGCATAAAAATTTAAAAGTTATCTTGTCAGGCGGATTAAGTGAAAGTACTCTTCCAATGATTCGTTTTTTGTGTCTTCATTGTATTTAAATTTCGTTTATCGAAAGATTGGTGCTTAAAGTTTTATTTTTGTTCATTCTCATGTCAGCCCCTCTGTTGTTATGTTCTACAACACTATCATCTTCTATGGTTCACCCAACATCTTAAATGTTTAAATCAGACTCTCCTGATTCATGAACTGAATAATTTTTACTCTCACTCTCTTCATCTCGTCTATCTCACGAAGTGTCGTATCTCAAAAAATCGAAATTTGAGGTAGGTCGGCAAATATACTTCATTTGACATGTTCTTGCATCTCACGAACGGTCGTCAGTCAAGCGTTTATACTATGCGAGAATGGGTACATATAGACTTTGGTATATGTCAATATATTATTTTATTTTATTATTATTATTATTCAATTATATTTCATGAGATAGACGACAATCTGATGATACAATTGTCTTTTTGCTTTGTTTCTTAATTTTCGCATTATTAGGTTTACTAGGGTCTGGCTGTTCTTGTGGTTGAATCATATCTTGGAAATACTTTTTTCTGCCGGTAAATCCAATTTTTTTCTTCTTTTTTAATGGCTGTGTCTCCGCAGAGTGTGTTTCTTTTAAAAATAATTGAAAGCTATGCACAAGTTCTACAGATTCATTTCTCCTACCATCAGGCTCTATCTGTTCAAGAGTTTTTGGAAGTCTTTTTAACACCTGCTCCCTATCCAGTGAATGCATTCCTGAACCTTTAAAACAATTACATTCTTTTTTATATTTTCTTCACCCATTATTTCCTTTAAACATACATTTAAAAGTCTTGGAAAAGTGTCCTCAGGTAGCGTCCCTCTATTTTTGGTTTTCCAATCGGTCGAAACTTACTCCATTTACTTTTCAAGGGCCTAAAATTAGCAAAATCTAATGGCCGACATATTCCTGTAGAATTGGGTGGTAGCAAAATAAAGCTAATTCTGTTTGCTTGGCATTCTTCTATAACTGATGGAGAAACATAACTGGACAAGTTGTCGCCAATCATGACTTTTGGCAAGATTTTATCATACTTTTTGAAATATGGCAAGAGGATTACCTACTGGCCGACCACAAGTCTATGTGTGCCCCCAATTTTTTAATTGTTTTTTAATTTGAAAATTTTGTTTTTGGTACACATAAATTAGACAAAAGTGGTCTACTTTTAGGTTGACAGGAACGAAAATAACACTTCCGGTTCAACCAGAAGTGACGTTAACTTTTCTCTTAAATAGAATGATTATATTTTAACCTCCCCACAAAATTGTGGGAACTTACTAAAATTTATTCAAAATCGAAATTTGAAATAACATCAAATATTTACGTTTTGAGGTCCCAGGAACCCAAAAAAGTTGTTTTAACAAAATGTCTGTATGTGTTTGTGTGTACATGTGTGTGAGTGTGTGTGTGTGCGCGTAGGTGTTTCCATTGTTGTGGGGTCACACACCACACCATAACTTACTTCGTGTGGCCCCAAGGAAAAGTGTGGCCATACACATGGCCACACAATTCTAACCTACTTTAGCCGACTCTACGGGGTCTCTTTACCCCTAAAAAGTGGTTTTTTGAAGATGGCCACATTTGTCATGTTCTGTTATGGTGTGTAATTCAGTCAGAATGAAACCCACCTTGTGTGGCCCTGTATGGTGCTGCCACCTATATCTATATTGGAATTATTTTACACCGCTACTAATTTCTGTATAACACAGTCTGTGTATCATTCAACGAGTTGTGCGGATAAGGGAAAATTATGTGTACATCATCAAACGAATTGTGTGGTCAAGTTTATGAATGAAATATTATATTTTATCCATAATCAGAGCGATAGATGTGATTTATAAATTGTTGAATGCATATGTTACAATAATATTAAAATATCACCTTCATTCCTTCTTCCAAAAACAAATTTAATATTTACTATTTTAAGACTGGAAACAGTTGAAAATTCGAATAATCTGAAACTATATTAAATAAATATAGGAATATTTAAATAAGCAAGCGAATTAGTTGAACAAATGCGAATAGTTGAAACAAAATTATTCTAACGATCGAAAGCTAAAGTTCATAACTAACTGATACTCTGGTTTAGAGGCAACGCACTTGCTTCCCAACCGCTCTAACATATGCGGAGGCGAGCTGGTATGATGCATCTTACTGAGCATAAAAAAGGATAAGCAAGCTAATCGTTATACTCTTCGACGATTTTCCGCACTTTTATATAATAGTTGCACATTCTATAGAATACTCTCCTCATTTTTGTTGCAAATAAAAACAAGAGAAGCATTATACTCTTCGCCGACTTACTGCACTTTTTATATAACTGTTGCACATTCTATAGGATACTCTTTGCAGTTTTTTGTTAACATTATTTGTTTTAGAATATTTTTTGTTTAATTACAAAACATTTTATTTTTTTATTATTTTTTAAATACCTAGTTAATCATGTTTTTAAACAACGGAGTTCTTCCTTTCGAACAGTAACTTACTGTCCAAATTTTAATACAATTGGACTCTTCGTTCTTCGTTATGGTGATTACGAGAAACATGACGAACGGACAGATGGACGGGCGGACAGACAGACGTCTGGACGGACAGACGGATTGAACGTTCTTCAGAATTCAATCAACACAGTGATATGAAATTTTTTTCTCTACGAGCAACCTTATCGATTTTAGAAATGTGCCGATCGAATGCAGTATACTCTTCGTTTTGAATTTGCGAAGAGTATAATAAGCACGTTCAATAAAGGGACACTCGATCAAAGCAGAACGCGCCAAAATGGCGTCAAAATAAATACATTTAAATATTTTCCAACATTACGTATCGCCTGGCATAACCACTCGCTGTTGCTAGACTTGGAACGAGCTTTTTTGCAAGTAATTTTTCCATGGAAACCAACCATATGTAATATATCTGTAATATTTTTTACGCTAGTGTTCATTGCATAATGTCAATATTAATTATTTTATCTGCTGTTTACGTGTTTTATCCATTATTTTTAATTCACCCATCCTTTTCTATGATTCAATTTCTTTTTAATCTGATGTGGCCTCTCTAAATCCAGTCCTTATATTGCCAAGGCGATTCGCACCGTGGATGATTGAGTGGCTTCAAGATGACTGCTTAATTAGTGCAATGTATTTTATTTTTAATTTGATACCGCTTCCCAAGCTGGAGACCCCAAATTTGACCGCCGACCTACAAACTGTTTCTATTGGAAACAAGTATTGTCTACATTCTTTGTTATTTATCGTATAAATGCATCTGCCGAAAGTTTTTTAAAATATTCTAAATAACAACAAAAATGTATTTTGAGTTGAATTCCGTTTTGTATATAGTATTATAATTTCATATTAAATACATATTAAAATTGAATATAAACACATAAATAAAACGCGAATTGATTCTTTTTGGTATCATTAATAGAAACAGTTGAACATCAATAACAGCGTCGAACGTATAAAAAAATGCTTTATTCTATTTCATGTTTATAACAAACATATCTCCATTTGAGAAACTGTAAGTAGTATAATAAATAGTTTGTCACAAATCCATAAAACGTATTAAATTATGTGAAAAATTTTAGTGATTAATATACTTGAGGCTGATGATAATCATTGGTAAATAAATTTACGAACATAGATTCTCACAAAGTTAAAGTCAATATTGCATTAACTTTGAAAATTACGGGATTTGTTAAAAAAAATATATGGTAAGGTGAAAAAAGATTTACGTAATGGCGAAGTTTATCTAATACTACCTACTCTACCACTTAACCAGGACGGCCGAATGAGATACGGTAACCCATCCAAGTAATGGACACGGAGCCACACAGTCCCAAGTTATTTTTAAATAAAATAATAGTAATTTTCATTGTATATCACGTTTTGCCTAAAGTTTCTCGTTCGTTAAAAACATGTCATCTTACAAAGTGTATATTTTGAAGTAAAATGTATCCACCTTATGTGGCCATGCATGATGCCGCACCTACAGAGTAATTTCGTAAAAAAAAAAAAATTAAAATTTTCTGTTCAAATAGATTTAGAATGTCTTGAAAGGTCGAGATTTTAAATTTATTTAAGAAAAAATGTTGTCTGTTTGTCGGTCTATCTGTAACTTTTTTGTTCGCACGTTTTCTATGGAGAATGGCTTAAGTCATCGACTTAATATTAGGTACACGTATGTATTATAATGAGACTTGGAACTAGATTATATTTTGAGCTTACTCCATAGGGGTAAATAGGTAAAGCAAGCTGGTAGTAGTCAAGAAACTTGTGATTTGATGTATACACTAGAATCCAGTACCTCAATTTTTTTTATAACATTTGTCACCCCTAAACCACCATCATCACTTCGTTTTTAAAAGAAGTTAATAAAATAAAACTGAGGTATTCATTTGAAATTTGGTACTGGTATATATTATCGACATACGGAACTAGATTATATTTTGATGATTCCATTGAAAAGGTTGAGGATGGAATATGGGTAAATGAGTGTAAGTAAGTAATGCAAGCTAGTAAGAGTCCAGAAATTTGCCTCAAACTTTTTAATGACATTTTTCACTAGTAAATCTGGATGTGTAAATTGTGATTCCTTAGAAAGCGGTTTTTTACTCTGATTTTAGTTTTCATTCTATGGTGACTGTGTATAAGTTGTTGTGTGGTGATTTCCAAAGTGACATTTCCACTAGGGTCCTTCTTTGCTACTAATAGTGCCTCTGGAAATATATTTTGATATATAATATACCAAATGAATCAATTGTTGTTTGTAAATACTTAAAAACTTAACATATTATTATTTCACTTTAGCTACAATTGAATCATGCCAACAAAAAGGTTTTATGGATTTAAAAACAAATATTCTGTTTTAATCTCTAGTACATGCAGATAGGTAGTTACCTGCATATACTACAGAACGAAACAAAATATTTTCATTTTTGTAACCACATAAATGGACATTTCTAGAACTGTCAGATTCATCCTCAAAGAGATTTGCCACAAACACAGGAATAAATGACGGCTAACCAATTACGAAGCAGGCGGAAACTGCTAAGACCCTGCCTACAAGAACTTTAACAAGTTCGGTTTCATGCAACTGGACATCACTCATTTATTGTCATTATAACGAGGACTAAAGGAGGCTAAGTAGAGGAAATTCTTTAAAACTCAATTTTCCATTAGATATTACATCATCGCTCTCTTGTTGTATGTGACTAGATTTTATTTTTCTGTTACATGTCTTTAAATTACAATAGTTAATATACAAAAACAAGCATGATGTGTCAAAATAGTTTAACTCATTTAATACTAGGTACTGCTTTTCCATTCACAACATAACACAACAGCAAATTCAACTCAAAACACAAAATGTTCTCCAATATTTTCAAGGATAATATTTGGTTGACAAACAAAACACTTTAAGGCTGAAGTGAACTATTTGGTCAGACACATCATGTGGCCATATACACCACTATCAGCTGATCTCAAGTCGGCGTCACAATCTATTACACTATACACAATAGGGCTGAAGACTTAACAGGTCTATTTCGCACTCAAACTTTTAGAAACATTGTGTGGACAAATACACCACTATCAGCTGATCTCAGGTCGGCGTTAAGTGTTCGCTATCTATTGTATTACATGCATTATGGGGACATACACACATACATATTTTAAGGGTGAATGAACGCTTATTTGATGGGGCGTACGTGGTGTTTCTATATCACGAATGTGTAAAACAGGAGAAAAAAATACACTTTCTCAAATTTGAATCCGAATGAACACAAACTAGGCGGAAGTTTCAATAGTTTGCCTCAATTAGTGTTACTAATTTTCAACTCACAACACAAGTTTCCAAGAATAATATTTCATCGATTTTTTTAGTTTCTATAAAGGAGTTTTATACGCCAAAGCTTTAACTAATTTTAATTATAAAGTACTAAATATATATTATCATTCATGGAATTTCCGACAATTCAAACGAAAATTAGCAATGTTTCTCTTCTGAGACACTACAATGTTGAAATGTGCAATGCAGTTAGTTTAATAAAGGCAGATTTTTTAAAATTACTAAGTACAAAACCAGTAAATAATAAGTCGTATAAATTAATAATCATGTTAACTGAAAATAAAATATATTACCAGGTGTAGTGGATATAGAGTATCACATAGTATACCTACACATATTTAACTTTCATCCTGTTAGATTATTATTAAACATTAATTAGTTGTTGAAAAGACTGTAAAGAAGGTACATTTTAATTCTGATTTGGGAATAAAATGTTAAAAATGTATTTAGAAAGTTAATCTAATGATATGTGTAATCCTTATGAATTCTGTGGCCATACACAGAGCCACACAATTCCAAATTACTATAAAGTCGATTAATAGCACCTTTCTTTTTATTTTATCACGTCTTGCCGAACTTAATTTTCATCATTTACTGGTAGAGATAACTAATTGTAAATTAAGAGGATTAAATTAGTTTAGCTCAAATATTCCACAAAATGAAAACGCCCACATTCAGTTCCACCCCATCTCTAAAATTCGTTAAAAAGTGATGTCATCTTATAAAATGTGTGTTTCCATAGAAAATGTATCCACTTTATGTGGACACGGTGGCCACGCGCCTACAATTGCCTTTATAATACTTTTATTTTCACTTTTCAATGAAACTAAAATCATATCGTCCAGATAGATTTTTTGACTAGTTGCTCTGAATAGATTTTTTCTTGGCCGTAGTTTTTTTTCGTGTTAAAATAAATCCTTATTAAAATAACATATTCAAAAAATGCACGAGAAAAGGTTGTAGCGAATCAAAAGTTGTTTTTTATAGTTTTCTTTTCTGTTTCAATTAATTGAAAATTACAATTAAAGTGGATTTTAGTTAGGAATAAGTTGTCACTAAGTTTTACTGGCGTGGCCATCACGATTAAAATTAATTGTTTAGGATTACTCGGAAAAATATTCTGCATAGAATATAGTAAACAAAGTAAGTATGGTACTATTAAAAATCATGATAACATTACAAGTTGGAAGTAAGTAGATGCGATAATAAAAAAATACTAAAAACGTGAGAATAAAAGTAAGTCCATCGACGAGTTCTAACATCACTGAAGAAATTATTGGTTAAAAAAACTTTTTGTAGTCTGTAGAATAATTATAATAATATCTGCGTTCTTTAAAACATAAGTTTATCTACTAGATACTAGATAAATACCGAATGGATGTTATGGAGGTTCTAGATACACATACTTTGATAGATTGTTTTAAATGAAATTTTAAGATGTGTGAAAACGTATGTATGGCCACATTACGCATACCTATCAATGACCTGCTCCACACAGACCAATAGGGTCAGTCCACATAACGCATATATCTTTGACCTGCTACGCACCGACTAATGGGGTAAGTCCACATAAGTATTTTTTTGAAAAAAGCAATAGATAGAGCGAGTGTATGAAATTTAAAAAAATAGCAAAATTGAAAGCTAGCAAAACGTAACAACCTGTATGTCGCAACTTCCATGGCCACATTTGTCGGTGAAATACGGGTGGTCGCACAAGCATTGGCTAACCTGTACGTGTGTGTGTGTGTGTGTGTGGGTGTTCACGTATGGGCCCAATTGTGACCTATTTCGTGTGCATCAAAGTGGATTGTGACCTAGTTTGAAATTGTGACCTATTTTTCGATAGGTCACAATTTTTTAATAGCATATTCGTAATCTACGACCCCATATTGCTCTAAAAAACATAACTTCAAAAAATCGTCGATTTTATGCCACAATTGGGTTTCGTACATATTATGTAAAATACGTGTAGGTAACTGACTTGTGACCTACTGCAAATTAAATTTTCAGCGCCCTCTACATATGTGTATAGTTAAAAATTGTGACATATTTCGTGACGTCAAAGATAGGTCATAATTTTGAATCATCAAGGAAGATGTGAAACTGAATTGGAAATGCCAGAAATTGTCTTTTACTGTATTAGTGCTTTTCCTGAATGCATATCTACCAAAAGAATTAGAACCGATTTAACAGTTCATAAATAACAATTTTCAATAAAACGTTTAATCAAAAACATACTCATATATTATCACAAGAAGAAAAATTATATTTTGTGTAGAAATGCATTATTGAAAGAGTTGTGCATTTACTAAGTTACTGTTAAAGATATACTTGTCCAATTGAAACTAAAAATATGGATAAAAATGTAGGTACGGCAAGAGGTTTATGGCATATAATAAGTTATAATATATTGTTAATGTATAGTCATCCCAATCCTATACGTAAAAACCGCTGCCTAAGGAATCACTACTTCCACATCCAGATTTTTCAGCCAAGTCACTTTAAAGGAAACATCTTGACTAAATTGGCACTCTAGTATGTGTAAATTATGAATCATAGAATTTTAATATTTGGGGCAGATGTCATAGAAAAGTTTGAGGTGATGGTGTCTACCATATACTTTAAAAATGAAGTTTCTAGTTTACACTACTTATTTTCCCCTATTCACAACCTACCGACTCCCACCCTTCAATGGACTCATCTCAATCAGATCTGGTACTAACTTTAAAGTGAATATCTCAATTCTATATTAACAATCTCATTAATAATGGAGTGAAGGGTTTGAAAAACATTAGAAAGAAATTTAAGCGGTCGGTATCTAGTATATACACCAAATTCCTAATTTCTGTACTCTTACCAGCTTGCTTTACCAATTTTCCCCTATTTAACCCCCAACCCTTCAATGCAATCATCTCAAAATATAATCTAGTTCCAGATGTCGTTATATCACATACGTGTACCAAATTTTCAGTGAATATCTCAATTTTATTTTATTAACCCATTTAATAATGGAGTAAGGGTGGTGGGAGTGGTTGAAAAATATTATTAAGAAATCTGAAGCCTCGGCCTCTAGGACATACACCGAATTTCAAGTTTCTGTACTTACCAGCATGCCTTACTTATTTTCCCCTACCTACTCCTATTTAACCAACAACCCTCCAACGGAATCATCTCAAAATATAATCTAGTTCCAGATGTCGTTATAATATATACGTGTACCAAATTTCAAGTGAATATCTCAATTTTATTTTATCAACCACTTTAATAATGGAGTAGGGGGTTGAAAAATATTATAAAAAATCTGAGGCCTTGGTTTCTAGTACATGCACCGAATTTCAAGTTTCTGTACCCATAGCAGCTTGCTTTACCTCTTTTCCCCTATTTAACCCTATTTAACACGATTTAACCCCCAACCTTTCAAAGGAATCATTTCAAAATATAACCTAGTTCCAGATGTTATATTACATACGTGTACCAAATTTTAAGTGAATATCTCAATTTTATTTTATAAATAATTTTAGACCTTGGCTTCTAGTACATACACCGAATTTCCAGTTTCTGCACTCTTACCAGCTTGCTTTACTTATTTTGCCCTATTTACCCCTATTTAACCCCCAATCCTTCAACGGAATCATCTCAAAATATAATCTAGTTTCTGATGTCGTTATAATACAAACGTGTACTAAATTTCAAGTGAATATCTCAATTTTATTTTATCAACCCCTTTAATAATGGAGTGGGGGTTGAAAAACATAAATAATCTGAGACCTTGGCTTCTAGTACATACTCCGAATTTCAAGTTTCTGTACTCTTACCAGCTTGCTATACTTATTTTCCCCTATTTATCCCTATTTAACCCCCAACCCTTCAACGGAATCATCTCAAAATATACGCCAGTTCCAGATGGTGTTATAATACATAGGTGTACCAAATTTGAAATGAATATCTCAATTTTATTTTATCAACCCCTTTAATAATGGAGTAGGGGTGGTAGGGGGTTGAAAAATATTTTAAAAAATTTTGGGGCCTTGGCTTGTAGTACATACATCAAATTTCAAGTTTCTGTACTCTTACCAGCTTGCTTTACAGATTTCTCCCTATTTACCACTATTTAACCCCCAACCCTTCACCGGATATCTTCAAAAAACAATCCAGTTCCAGATCTCGTTATAATATATACGTGTACGAAATTTCAAATCAATATCTTAAACCGTTCCGGAGAAATCGTGCGGACAAAAAAAAAAGTTACAGACAGACCGACAGACAGACAGACAGAAAAAAATGTTTTTTCGCTCAAATTTAAAATCTCGACGTTTCATGACATTTTAAACCTATTTCAAGAAAAATAAAATTTGATTTTTTTTTTTGTGATTACTATACTTCCAATCCACTACGTGGATGTGGAAGTAAAATAAAAACCGCTGCCTAAGGAATCACTACTTCCACATCCAGATTCTTCATCCAAGTCACCTTAAAGGAAATATCTTGACTATATTTGCACTCTAGTATGTGGAAATTATTGGTTATAGAATTTTAATAATATTTGGGGCAGATGTCATAGAAAAGTTTGAGGGGTTGGTTTCTACCATATTCGTTAAAAATGAAGTTTCTAGTTTACACTACTTATTTTCCACTATTCGCAATCTACCACCTCCCACCCCTTCAATGGAGTCATCTCAATCGGATGTCACTACAATACATACGTGTACTAACTTTCAAGTGAATATCTCAATTTGATGTTATCAATCCCATTAATAATGAAGCGGAGGTGGTGGAGTTTGAAAAATATTAGAAAGAAATCTGAGGCCTTGGTTTCTAGTATATACACCGAATCCCAAATTTCTGTACTCTTACCAGCTTGATTTATTTATTTTTCCCTACTCCTATTAACTCCAACCCTTCTACGGAATCATCCCAAAATATAATCTAGTTCCAGATGTCGTTATAATACATACGTCTACCAAATTACAAGTGAATATCTCAATTTTGTTTTATCAACCCCTTTAATAATGTAGTAAGGGTGGTGGAAGTGTTGAAAAATAGTATGAAAAAATCTGAGGCCTTGGCATCTAGGACATACAACTAATTTCAAGTTGCAGTACTCTTGCCAGCTTGCTTTACTTATTTTTCCCTATTTACCTCTACTTACTCCCACTCCTTCAACGCAATCATGTCAAAATATAATCTAGTTTCAGATATAGCTATAATACATAAATGTACTAAATTTCAAGTGAAAATTTAAATCTAATTTTATAAACTCTTTTAATACGGGAGTGGGGGTGGTGGGGAGATGGAAAATACTAATAAAAAAACCTGAGACCTTCGCTACTAGTATATACACCAAATTCCAAATTTCTGTACTTTTACCAGCTTGCTTTACTTATTTTCCTCTATATACCCCTATTTAACCCCCAACCCTTCAATGGAATCCTCTCAAAATATAATCTAGTTCCAGATGTCGTTATAATTCATACGTGTACCAAATTTCAAATGAATATCTCAATTTTATTTTATCAACCCTTTTAATAATGTAGTAGGATTGGTGGGGGTTGAAAAATATTATAAATATTCTGAGACCTTGGCTTCTAGTATATACACCGAACTTCAAGTTTCTGTAGTCTTACCAGCGTGCTTTACTTATTTTCCCCTATTTACCCCTATTTAACCCCCAACCCTTCAACGGAATCATCTCAAAATATAATTTAGTTCCAGATGTCGTTATAATACATATGCGTACTAAATTTCAAATGAATATCTCAATTTTAATTTATCAACCCTTTTCATATTGGAGTAGGGGTGGTGGGGGTTGAATAAAATTATAAAAAAATCTGACGCTTTGGCTTCTAGTACATACACGGAATTTCAAGTTTCTGTAGTCTTACCAGCTTGCTTTACTTATTTTCCTTTATTTACCCCTATTTAACCCCCAACCCTTCAATGGAATCATCTCAAATTATAATCTAGTTCCTGGTGTCGTTATAATACATACGTGTACCAAATTTCAAATGAATATCTCAATTTTATTTTATCAACCCTTTTCATATTGGAGTAGGGGTGGTGGGGGTTGAAAAATATTATAAAAAAATCTGACGCCTTGGCTTCCAGTACATACACCGAATTTCATGTTTCTGTACGCTTACCAACTTGTTTTACTTATATTCCCCTATTTACCCCAAATTAACCCCCAACCCTTCAACGGAATCATCTCAAAATATAATCTAATTCCAGATGTCGTTATAATACATATGTGTATGAAATTTCAAATGAATATCTCAACTTTATTTTATCAACCCCATTAATGGGGTAGGGGTGGTGGGGGGTTGAAAAATATTATAAAAAAAATCTGAGTCCTTAACTTCTGGTACATACACCGAATTTCAAGTTTCTGTACTCTTACAAGCTTGCTTTACTTATTTTCCCATATTTACCCCTATTTAACCCCCAACCCTTCACCGGATATCCTCAAAATACAATCCAGTTCCAGATCTCGTTATAATATATACGTGTACAAAATTTCAAGTCAATATCTTAAACCATTCCGGAGAAAACGTGCGGACAAAAAAAAAGTTACAGACAGACAGACCGACAGACAGAAAAATTTTTTTCGCTCAAATTTAAAATCTCGACGTTTCATGACATTCTAAACCTATTTCACGAATAAAAATTTTTGAAAATTTTTTTGCGATCACTATACTTCCGATCCACTACGTGGATGTGGAAGCAAAAGGAACAGCTAAGCTTGAAGGGTTTAAAAAAAAACTGTTTCATACATTAGGCCTTAAAAACAGAAAAGTAAATTTAACAATGTAGCACCTTCGCAATCTCAATTAGATGTCATTACGATACACACGTGTACCAAATTTCAAGTGAATATATTAATTTTAATTCATCAACCCCATTAATAATGAAGTGGAGTTGGTGGGGTTTAAAAGTATTATAAATAAATCTGAGGCCTTGGCTTCTAGTATATACACCAAAGCCCAAGTCTCTGTACTCCTATAAGCGTGCTTTACTTATTTTCCCTTATTTACCCCTATTTAACCCCCAACCCTTCACCGAAATTAACGCAATATATAATCTAGCTGAAGATCTCATCATGGTACATATATGTACCAAATTTCAAGTCAATGTCTTAAACCATTCCTGAGGAAACGTGCGCACAAAAGAAAATTACACACCGACAGACAGAAATTTTTTTCACCCAAATTAAAAAGTTTTATGACATAGTAAGCCTATTTCAACAAAAAAATGTTTTATATTTTTATAGTAACCAAAATATATATACATAAAATAAGTTTTTTTATTATAATTTACTATAAGGCATAAAATTTAAATGTAAGTAAAACCTGGTTTAGTTTCAATTAGTCGCACGGCTCGCTTTAGAATGTGTCAATGCAATCACATTTTACCCGTATTTCTCACAAAATAATTATTTTAGATCAGTCAACTTGGATGGTATATTTAAAATTAAAATAATAAAGTTGATGTCCCTCAAAGGCAGGTCAGTTTCGGTAGTACCCTTTATCGTTGCAACAGACTAAATGGTCTGCTCAGAATTCTAGGTCAGTTTATGCCACTACGGTAACAAATTCTTTTCATGCTTTAACATATGTTTGTAAAAACCTTACCCTTGAAAGTAATATAAGTTAGAAATATGTTTGAATCTTAATAGTAACAAGACAGAGGCCCGCATTTTGGCGTTCTGTTCACGAGTTTAAAAATTACATTACATATTTTTATCCGAAAGTTCATTCGGGTATCTTCAAAATGGGACCAACCGTCTCTTTCTTAATTACAGCTACTTCTATAGGCACTTGACTCTGGCAAAAATTATGAAAAAAAAAGAATTTTACAATTATTGATGATGTAGGTAGTCAGTCTTTAAGTGTACCTACTATTACAGCTAAACGACCACGGAGTGATTGTCTGTTTTACCGTTTCGTTTTTGCTACACATATTTGAAAGTCACCCTTTCTGGAAAAATTTGTGGAATTTTCCAAATTATTAATCTTGTGTAAACATTTAGAAATGTAAGGTCATTAAATCTTAATTAGATGTTTTCACAAATTTTAAATTCTCTCTTGAATTTTGAAGATCAGTCGAATAATACCTTAAAATAAGCCAATTTAATTTTGAATATAAATTTTACCGCCAAAATCACTACATCAGTTCACTGTGCACTTACATTACCAATAAACAAACGTCGTTGTGTATTATAAACACATGTTATTTTGCAAAGTCTTGCCGTTTTAGACATTAAATAATGATTTAATCACATGTAAAACGTAAATAAAACTAATCAAATTTTGTGTATCACTTTTTAAACGCGAATTAAGCCACTAATAAAACCGATGACGTCACCGCCAATCTTTATGTTACTTATTTGTGAAATAGAATTAAACAATTTTCGGTGAAAAAACTATTTACATTGCCTTATTGTTACAAAAAAATTATTATTTTTTGCAGTGCTCTATTACTGTCCGCCGTTTTCACTTTATAAGTGCACGCACTCTGGCCGATCAGTGCCAGTGACTTGCATTATAATATACTATAATTGCAAGATATTTACAATATGTTCTTATTATGCTTATTACTTTTACGTAAATATTAACAACCATATTAAACATATAAACATAAACATAAACATATTAAAAACCGCTGCCTAAGGAACCACTACTTCCACGTCCAAATTTTCCATCCAAGTCTCTTTAAAGGAAAACTTCTTGACCTCGTTTGTACTCTAGTATGTGGAAATAATTGGTCATTGAATTTTAGTAATATTTGAGGTAGATGTCATAAAAAAATTGAGGCAATTACTCCGCCCCTCTACCCCTTCTCCGGAATTATCTCAATTAGACAGTTATTACAATACATACGTGTACCAAATTTCAAGCGAATATCTCCATTTTATTTTATCAACTCTTTTAAGTGGAGGTGGTGGGTGGGGAAGTTGAAAAATATAATAATGAACTCCGAAGTCTTGGCTCCTAGTGTATGCACGAAATCTCAAGTTTCTGTACCCTTATCAGCTTGCTCTACTCATTTTCCCCTATTTACCTCTACTTACTCCCCACCCCTTCAACGGAATCATCTCAAATACGATATAGCTCCAGATGTCGTGTACCAAATTTCAAGTGAATATCTCAACTTAATTATACCAGCCCCTTTCATAATGGCGTGGTGATGGTGGAGGGGTTGAAAAATATTATGAAGAAAGCCAAGACGGTTTCTAGCATAAACACCAAATCCCAAGTCTGTACTCTTACCAGCTTACTTTGTTTCTTTTTCCCTATTCACCCCCAACCCTTCAACGAAATCATCTCAAAATACAATTAAATTGCAGATGTTGTTATTGTACATACATGTACCAAATTTCAAGATAAGATCTCAATTTTATTATGTCAACCCTTTCAATAATGGAATGGGGGTGGTGGAGGGGCTAAAAAATGTTATATAAAAATCTGAGGTCTTGGCTTCCAGTAAATATACCAAATGTCAAATTTTTGTCCTCTAACCAGCTTGCTCTACTCATTTTTTCCTATTTACCTCTACTTACCCCCACCCCTTCAACGGAATCATCGTAAAATATAATCTAGTTCCAGATGTAGTTATATATACGCGTACCAAATTTCAAGTGAAAATCTCAATTTTATTTTATCAACCCCTTTAATAATGGCGTGGGGATAGTGGAGGAAAAAATATTATAAAGAAATCTGAGGCCTTGGCTTCTCGCATAAACACCAAATCCCAAGTTTCCGTACTCTTACTAGCTTGCTTTATTTCTTTTCTCCTATTCACCCTCAACCCTTCAACGAAATCATTTCAAAATATAATATAATTACAGATGTCGTTATAGTACATACATGTACCAAAGTTCAAGCGAAGATCTCAATTTTATTATATCAACCCTTTTATAAAGAAATCTGAGGTTTTGGTTTCCAGTATATACACCAAATATCAAATGTATGTCCTCTTACCAGCTTGCTCTGCTCATTTTTCCCTACTTACCTCTATTTACCCCTCTCAAAATATATATCAACCTTTTTAATAATGGATGGTGGAAGGGTTGAAAACTGTTATGAAAATATCTGAGGTCTTGACTTCTAGTATATACACTAAATACCAAGTTTCTGTACTCTTACCAGCTTGCTTTATTTATTTTCCCCTATTCACCCCTATTTAGCCCCCAACCATATAATAATTCATCACAAGATATAATCAAGTTCCAGGTGTCGTTATAATATATACGTGTACGAATTTCAAGTGAATATCTCAATTTTATTTTATCAACCCCTTTAATAATGGAATGTCGGCGGCGAGAGGGGATGGAAAATATTACAAAAAAATCGTTGACCTTGGCTTCTAGTATATACACCAAATCCCAAATTTCTGTACTCTTATCAGCTTGCTTTGCTTATCTTCCTCGATTTATCCCTATTTACTCCACAACCCTTCACCGGATAAATTCAAAAAACAGTCCAGTTCCAGATCTTTTTACAATACACACGTGTATAAAATTTCAAGTCAATACCTCAAACGGTTCCAGAGAAAATGTGCGCACAAAAAAGTTACGGACACACGGACTAACAGATAGAATTTTTTTCGCTCAAATTTGAATTGTCGACGTTTCATGACATTCTAAACCCATTTCAACAAAAAATAGTTTTGCAAATTAACAGGTTAATTTACTCGCGAACAAAAATTAATATAGTTTGAATTGATAAGATGGTGAATAGCTAAATAAACTTCAACTTACCTATTGTACATGAAAAATAATAATATAGAAGAAATGTACATACGTTATGAATATATAAAATCTTATGGATATATGTAGTCATTTTCATTTGCTTATTTGCAAAATTTATTTTGTGCTATATAACTCCCGTAACTTAATTAATATTATTAGTCACATCTTATAATTGTTGTCATTATTGTTACTGTTATTTGAATAATTTGAAGCAGTAGTAGTATATGTTTTAAGAGTAGAATAGCTGTTGAACTAAACTTTTAGAAATAAAAAATATATTTGTGTTCTCCAATAAAGACTACTTATTATACTCTTCGCATATATAAAACAAAGAGTACATTGCATTTGATCGGCATATTTCCAGTCCTGGTAATATCGCTCGTAGAGAACAAATTTCATGTCATTGTGTTGGTGATCGAATTCTGAACAACTGTGAAAATGTCCGTCCGTCCGTCCGTCCATCTGTTCTTTCGTCTGTCTGTCCGCCAGTCACGTTTTTTTATAACTTTGGAATATAAATTAGTGTTAGTTAGGGGAAGATCCCTATTTATTTTGAACAAAATCAATGAGTAAATAAAAAAGTTATAAATAATTTAAATCTTAAAGAAATATTTTTCTTTGAGTATTGTAATTGAATAGTAATCGTATGAAATGTTATTTTCTATCAATATCTACTGATATGTTGTTCTATTGTGTAATAAGTTCCTAATATATTATCCGTGTATATACGATCCTTATATCAACGTATTATTATACGAACTCAAATACTTTCAAGCAACAAGAAGAATTTTTCTACTGTTGAAAGCTTTCGACATACACTCGTAGAATCGCGGGTCAAAGTCAGTTGTAGTTTTTTTTTAACGAATTTAATTCATCAATTACAATGAAATATAATATTAAAAATTTCTGAAACAATTTTATTTACAAAAAACTGCGAAGAGTATCCTATGGAATGTAAAACAATTATATACAAAGTTAAATAAATCAGCGAGAACTATAATGTTTACTCTAGTTATTATTATACTCTTGGCAAATACAAAGCGAAGAGGATATTACACGATATTACGTGATCGACACTTTTCTAAAACTGGTAATTTTTAAAAATAAAATGAAAAAATTATTAATTATTTATGTTAAAAAAAAATTAATTTTTTAAATTTGTAATTAAACAAAAAATTCTAAAAGCCACATTATTTATATTTACAAAAAACCCACAGAATGTGCAACAGTTAAATAAAATGTCCAATAAATCAGCGAGGAGTATAATGTTTACTCTAGTTATTAATTACATTTACCCTCAGAACGCTCTATTTATGCATTGTAACCCAAACTTGCTAATACTACAGTTCCCGCTAAAATTAAGTATACACTTAAAAAAGTTAGATTGGGATGAACATTTATATATTACCAGAGACAAATATTACTATGCCTATATATGAATGACTAAGCAGAAGCAGGTAGTAAATTCCTTTTTCGGTTAAAACGCGCGAAAATGAAGCCATCTGTTCCAATACAACAGCATCTTTTAATTGTCTTAAATTGCTCAATTCCTTTTTGCAGTTTTCATATCATAGTAATATACTACAGTAGTTCAAAAATGCCTTAATACCGAAATTTACACTGCACTTTTCGCATACACTTTATTTAAACAATTAATATAGCATTCGTTAACAAGAAATTTCAGAATAATTGGGCAACACTTAAATCTAGAAAGAAAAGCTTTCCATTCGTTTGAAAATCATTAGGAAATATTAAAAAAAGAAATCTGTGCATGGTGCCTGTGTTGAAATAGGTTTAGAATGTCATGAAACGTCGAGATTTTAAATTTGAGTGAAAGGAAGAAAATTCTGTCTGTCTGTCTGTAACTTTTTTATACGCACGATATCTCTGGAAGGGTTTAAGAGATTGACTTAAAATTTTATACACGTATGTACTATAACGAAATCTTGAACTGGATTGTTTTTTGAACTTATCCGGTGAGGGGTTGGATGTAAATAAGGGTAAATAGGAGAATTTTTTGGGATTTGGCGTATAATATTTCTATCCCCCCGCTCCATCCCCACTCCATTATAAAAGCGATTGATAAAATAAAATTGAGATATTCACTTTAAATTTGGTACCTACATATATATATTATATTCTGAGATGATGCCCTTGAAGAGTTGTGGATTAAATAGGGGTAAATAGGGGAAAATATGTAGAGCAAGCTGGTAAGAGTACAGAAACTTGGAATTTGGTGTATATACTAGAAGCCAAGGCCTCAGATTTTTTAATTATATTTTTCAACTCTCCCACCATCCCCACTCCATTATTAAAGGGGTTGATAAAATAAAATTGAGACATTCACTTGAAATTTGGTGTACGTATATATTACAACAACACCTGGAACTGGATTATATGTTGAGATGATTCCGTATATGTTATAACAACACCTGGAACTGGATTATATTTTGAGTTGATTCCGTTGAAGAATTGGGGGTTAAATAGAAGTGAATAAGGAAAAAGAGTAAAACAAGCTGGTAAGAGTACAGAAACTTGATATTTGGTGTATATACTAGAAGCCAAGGCCTCCGATTTTTTTATAATATTTTCAATTCCTCCCACTACCCCCATTATACATTATTGAAAGGGTTGATAGAATAAAATTGAGATTTTCACTTAAAATTTGGTGCATGTATGTATTAGTACGACATCTATAATTAGATTGTATTATGAGGTGATTCCGTTGAAGGGTTGGGGGTTAAGTAGGGGTAAATAATGGAAAATAAGTAAAGCAAGCTGGTAAGAGTACAGAAACTTGAAATTTGGTGTATATACTAGAAGTCAAGGTCTCTGATTTTTGCATATTTTTCAATTGTCCCACCACCCCCACAACATTATTAAACGGGTTGATAAAATAAAATTGAGATATTCACTTCAAATTTGGTACACGTATATATTATAACAACACCTGGAACTTCATTATGTTTTGAGATGATTCCGTTAAAGGGGGGGGGGGGTGTATAAGGGAAAATAGGTGGAGGAAGCTAATAAGAGTCCAGAAACTTCATTTTTGGTGTACGTGCTAGAAACTAACATTTCAAATTTATTTATGACATCTGCCTCAAATGTTATTAAAATTCTATGACCAATTATTCTCACATACTAAAGTGCAAATATAGTCGCACTATTTTTCTTTAAAGAGACTTGGATGGAAAATCTGGATGTGGAAGTAGTGATTCCTTAGGCAGCGTTTTTTTTTATTGTTACTGTAATGTTTATAATTATCACAATACGAATCTAAGCCTAATTATTTGGCTTAAATATAAATGTACTCTGAATATTTATTGACCTGAAGAAAAAAAAATGTTTTAAACAGTTTAACCTGGACCTACTAAGGTGTAATCTGACTGACTCCTCTGCTCCATTCCCTGATATAACCACATTCTTATTTTTAATTTCATCACCCTGTGGCTTACAGTCCCTTCCAATCTAGCTGTAAAAGTAAATTGAACGTATTTACATGTTATTTTCCACGATCACTTTCAACAATGAAGTCTCACAAACTCCATGCCAGTACAAGCGTAAAAAATGTATATTCCAAAACGTAATCTTATTTTAGAAAGAATGCATATAAAAAATAACTGCAAACACTGCACTTCCAAGCAGACAGTGTACTGTCAAGGAGACAAATACATGATTTAAACGCATTAGGTGTACGTTATTTATGCGTATTTTTTTTACGCATATTTTTTGTCTATTTTAATCGTTTGGTTTAGTTAATCATAGTTATTCATTTGAATCTCTCATACTCTACCTCAGTACTTAAACTAAAAATATCAGCTCAGTATCTCCGAGTTTAGTTTTCATACACTTCAAAATTGTGACTAATACATACTAAAACTATGACTTAATATTTTACCTACAGCAATTCTTATCTAACACACTCAAAAAAAATTGTGGCCTGATACACCTTAAAATTGTGACCTAACACATATTAAAATTGTAACCTAACACACATTAAAATTGTGACCTAATACACTCTTAAAAAAATTGTGACCTATTAGTTCCAAAATTTTCAAAGCGTGTGTAAACATCTTAAATGCGAGTGTATCCAAATTCTACAAATACTGGCATATTTAGTATTGAAAAATGAACGATTCTCGATAAACAAATCTGCATAGGCCACAATTGGGTCCTGGGGTACATAGGTCACAATTGGCCGAATACGTGTATGGGTGTGTGTGTGTGTGTAAGCCGGGTCGGATTAGCAGGAAATATTATACTGGGAAATGTGTCCGGTCACGGCCTGCAAGTACTTGACATTCAGAAAATTAAATACAGGAACATTTTTTGTGAAAAACTGTATTATACTAGGTGTTTACATAACAAAAATCAAATATTAAATTAAGTTAAGTAACTTTGGCTGCTTTTGCAAGACAGTTTGTCTATAATTGTCTCATTAAAAATGTCCGCCAAGAGAGCTTTTTCGGTGGCCATAATCATTAGTTGATCCAAATGATCCTGTGAGACTTGATCTTAATCGGTTTTTTAAGATTTTCAGCTTTGAAAAATTTCTTTCACATTCTACTAGAGTCACAGATAGAGTTATTATGTACTTGCAGGCCATGTGTAAGGTTTTATATGCTGAACCATATAAGTTGTACTTTTCTAGTACGTCATTTACACATGCAATTGCGGCAACGGCGCGGTCGGCGCGATTTAAATGCAAAACATTTTTTATTCTGTCCTTCCTTATCCTCTTCTTCTTCTCCTCCTTCATCTTCCTCTTCTGTGTCTGCGTCTGTGTGTTGTTCTTGGTGTTGTCCATGTTCAATGCGAGCTTCTCCAATATTAAGTTTTAAAATGGGCTATTTTGTTCTAAAATCTTTCAGTTGTGATATTAAGGAATCCGAAGTAATATTATGAAATTTGTTTAAAACTTGGCATAATCTTATGAAATCAGCAGATATTTCCTGATCATAATTTTTTGGGTGCAGTGCAGCGAACTCTAGGTATAAATCTTCTTGTTCTTTGAACCGTTCCTGAAAAGCATTTATAGCGTTGTAAACATTAATTCTGTAAGAATTTTCTGCACCAGACACAGGATAGTTAAACGCCAGTTCGTCGAACATTTTCTTTCTTTTCCTTTTCTGAACTTCTGGTAATGTAATTTTAATTTGAATTTCGACTTCCAAGTTCTCCTCATCAATTTTGCCTTTGGCCCATTGAACAAAAGAATCGCCTTTATTTTTCAGACCGTCAAAGTCTCGCATAATATTTTTTAATGATTTAATAGTAACTGAAATTATGGAATGTGCCTTAAATAGATCTTACCCTTCTTGTAAATAATTCGATAATGGTGTGGTAAATTCAAAAATACGTAGGTAGAGCAAAGCTGTTGTTTCGTATTTACACAGAGATTTCTTCAAAGATCTTGCTTCAAATCTGTGTGTTGCATCAAATTCTGTAGAGTACTCAATTTCAGAAAATGTTGATAACAAGGCTACATACATACGTTTTTCTGGCTTTTCTATATTGAATATGGTTCTTAAAGCTTTGTCTTTTCTCAGATTCAGTTTATTTGTACAAAAAGTACCGCAGCTCCTCATATCAGCCAGTCGTCATGTTATAGAGAATTCAGGGGCAAAATAAATTTTAATTGAAACAGCAGTAATCCGATACTCTACAATTTGCATAATGTGAGAGTTCTAGGAAACGAAAACGATACAATTTTATTAAGGAAATAGTAGGTATTCATTCTGATTTTAATTATTTAAATTTCCATAAAAAGCAAGAAATTGAAAATTGCCTTGCGGCCTACCGGGAACTTCCCGATTTCCCGGTGGGCCAATCCGGCTCTGTGTGTATGTGTGTTAGCATAATAACGACGAATTTATTAAACGAATGAAATGAAATGAAAAGCAGTTAAAATTCCTATTTCAATGATATATCACACTTGCACCCTTTCGATTTGGTTTCCGTGAAAAAAATTAAAAAACAAAGCAAATGTGAAGCATAAGATCACTTATTGCGTGGCACGGTCATCACGTCAGGTGCATTCCTATTCTACAACTACACAGCTTTACTGTCGCATTTCATTTCAATGTTTTAGCACGATAGCGCCGAAATTACTAAACAGATTTGGATGCAAGCTTACATGAGGGTTTCTTTAGTGCTCCAGAAGATCTGAAAAGGTTATGACAGACAATTTAGTGCTCTTTTTGGCTTCAAAGATCCACCGGGTGGTGAGGTTCCAGCCGCTTCCAGTAGCTGTAGGTTTTTTTTTATTGTTTCTTATTTTAAGCATAAAATTTTAAGTGCAACAGTTTTTTTCGATTTAAGACATTCCAAAAATAAGTGAGGTATGAACAATTTTAACTTTTTTTCACAATTTCCGCGTTAGATGAACACGACATAAGAAAATAACTAAATGGGCTATGGAAATTATTAGTAAATTTATTTATTTATTTATTTATTATGTTTTATTTCAATTGCCAAAATACATTGGATATGAAACGTCTTTACAAATAAAGGTTAATTTAAAATAAATTAACAATTACAATACGTATACTCAGCAATAATAACATAATTTAAACAAATACAATACAGATCTAAAAGTGAAGTAAATATAATTCTAATATGTTAAGATGTAATATATTTTAAGTACACTCCTGATCAAAATACTCGCCTATGGAATAATATGCTTTGTTTTGTAGCACCTCTAATAAGTTTTTCTTTAGCTCGCTTCTGCTTAACCCTCTTAAATGACGAGGGATATTATTATAGATATTACTACATGTATATTTTGGGCTTTTTTTAAAACAACTTAAGTTGAACTGGTCAATTTGTATATCTGTGTTATTTCGTGTAGAGTAGTTGTGAATGTCATTCCTGTGATTATATAAGTCTGGCTTTTGCTTGGTGAACATTACTGCTTCTAAAATAAGAATACTAGGTAAAGTTAATATTTTGTTGTCTTTGAAAGTGTTCTTACAAGAATCTCTTGGCGATAGTCCAAAAATTAGCCTTATGACGCGTTTTTGTAAGATAAAGACTCTGTTCCAATCAGTTCCCTGACCCCAGTATATGATTAAATATTTTAAATGTGGGTATATTAATGCATAATAAACGTTAATTAGATATTTACGATCCAAAAAGGATTTGAGATTTCTAATTGCAAAATAACCACTATTAAGTTTCCCTACTACATTGTTAATGTGATTTGTCCATGAAAGCTTTTCATCAATTGTAATGCCCAGAAATTTAGTGTGTTCAGATGGAGATATGATTTGTTTGTTTATTAAGAGTTTTATTGGTTTTATTACTTTTTTTTTGTGAAATGTGATATATTTGGTTTTGGATACGTTAACTATTATTTTATTTTTATTGCACCATTTTTCAAATCTAGTAAGTAGTTTTGTCGTAGTTTTATGGAGAGCTTCTAGAGAATCGGCCGATACTACTAAGCTTATATCGTCAGCAAACATTATTAGGAGTGAGTCTTGTTCTTTCATATACTCATCAAGATCATTGACAAACATTGCGAACAGTAAGGGAGATAAAGCTGCTCCTTATGGAACACCGAAATTCATTTTCCGACTGTGTGAATTACTGTCTTGTAACTTCACATAAACCTTTCGATTTTTCAAAAAAGATTCTATCCAACCATTTATATCACCTCTGATTCTCATTTTGTAAAGTTTATCTATTAGAGCATCTGGGATTATACAATCGAATGCCTTTGTGAGGTCGAAGAAGAGGCCTAGGACAAATTTATTATTATCTAACCCCTCATCTATAAATTGCAAAATGTCATAGGTGGCAGTGTTTGTGGAATAATTGTTTCTAAATCCGTGTTCTCTTGGACTTAATATCTTATAGCACTCTAAAAATTTTGAAATTCTGTTGTGTATAATTTTTTCTAAGATTTTACTAAAACTAGATACGAGTGTAATAGGTCGAAAATTTTCAATTATTTCATGGCTTCCTTGTTTGAAAATGGGAATGATTGAAGCTGTTTTCCATTTGTCTGGAAATGTACTTGTTCTGATGGATAAGTTAAATATGTAACATAAAGGTTCTATTATAGTTTGCAAGCAAGATTTCAGAACCGAGATTGGGACGCCATCTGGTCCACTAGATTTTTTATTAGGCATTATAGGAATTAGGCCCAGCGACATTTTTTTTATTTATGACCACAGCGTTGAAACTTTTTGTATCTATTATTTGGATGGAGTCGGACAAATTTGGGACTTGGCACATTATGGTAGTGGGGCGTTTGTCTGTTAAGCTGCCACGAAGTAGTCAATTTTATGCAAAAAAAAAATTTATAACCACATTGGTAATTTTATTTTAATCAATAGTTTTTATCATATAACTAGCGAAAAAAAAATTGTCGGACAAAAATAATGGGTCACTTGACGCGTCGGACACGCTAAACACGTCAAGTTTATGTAGAAAAAAAATTTATTACCACACGGCTGATTTTAACAGAATTTACCATAAAAAATTGTTGCAATAATGTGGTAACCTTGTCGGACAATTTTTATGGGGCATATGCGCAGTCGGATGCGCCAAAGTCGTCAACTTCCTGCAAAACTTTTATTTACAACCCTTTTTCCGACAAAAAAAGGAAGTTATAAGTAATTATAATCTAAATCAAAATATCTAAGTGTCCGACAAAAATATTGGGGCAAATCGCCAGTCGGACAAAAAAACTAAATTTTTATAGGTAATCGATATTCGCAAACTGTACAGGGTTTCTGCATCCCTTATTTTTACAACCATTTTTCCGACAAAAGTAGGAGGTTACAAGTAATTATTTTCTTAAATAAAAAATGCAATTGTCTGACAAAAATATTAGGGCAAACGTACAAAAAAATTTAATTCTTATAGGCTATCGACGTTCTTAAACTATAAAGGTGAGTTAATGCTTATTATTTTATATATATGTTATGAAATAATACATAAAATATTATTATTAAATATTATTATTAAATAAATATTGTTCAGAAAATCAAATAATATTATTGAAATTATATACATAAATAATAATAATACTAATAATAAAAGTTTTTTATTGGTTAAAAAATAAATAAATAACCAAACATTATGGAAGATTACACTTATCCAGAGCTCACGGATATGCACTCGGTGTATGGAGAAAGTGGTGAAAATGCAGCTGGTGCGGAAGAGCTTTATCGTTTAAGGTTCCCCAATCGACGTCATCCTTGTGCTCGTACATTTGTTGGTATTGACCAGCGTCTTCGAGAAACAGGTCGTCTCGATGGACATGGAGGAGAACGAGGTCCACAACCTAAAGAAAGGGTAATTGACGCACAGGTTCAAATTTTGGAACTTGTAGAAGAGGATCCAACTTTAAGCAACCGCGATATCGCTAACCGTGTGGAAGTATCCCATTTTGTGGTATGGAGGACATTGAGAGATATGAACTTACATCCCTATCACTATCAACGTGTCCAAGCACTAGAACCTCAAGATTTTGCATAGCGAATGCAACTTTGTAGGTGGATTTTAAGAAAACACGCGGCAAATGAGGATTTTTTAAACGTTCTGTGTTTCTCCGATGAGTCGTGTTTTACCAGAAATGGAGTGTTTAAATTTAAAAATATGCACTATTGGGCAGACGAAAATCCACGTGTAATGAGAAGGGCGCATTTTCAACGACAGTTCGGCGTTAATTTGTGGGCAGGAATTTGCGGTAATGAAATAATTGGACCTATACAATTACCCGCTCGATTAAATCGTGATGTATACTTAAATTTTTCGCAACAAACATTGCCAAATTTGTTGGAAGATGTACCCTTGGCTACGTGCAGAAGAATGTGGTATTTGCACGATGGCGCGCCAGTCCATTTTAGTTTCTGTTCGAAATTTTTTGAGCAGAAAGTTTCCTCAACGATGGATTGGACGTGGCGGACCAGTACCATGGCCTGCTAGATCGCCCGACTTAAATCCGATGGACTTTTATTTTTGGGGCATTTTAAATCTCTGGATTACCGTGATCCAATTGACACTTTAGAACAATTGGAACAACGTATTTTAATGTGCATAGCAACCATAAAAAATGATCCTAATTTACCAAATATATTGAACGGAGTGCGTATGTCCTTAGTTTGACGTGCCGAAATGTGTATACGTGGAGATGGAGGTCATTTCGAACAATTTTTGGTTTCGAACAAGGTATGATTATTATTATTATTATTATTATTATTATTATTATTATTATCTTTCCTTTCTCTCGCACTGAGCGGTACTTTATCTCATGCACATCGGCCTGACGGCAAGATGTGCAATAAGTCAGTCATATCTACGCGAGAAACTTGCGGACGATGCTACAGGTGTTCAAGATCACTGATTTTTTAATATCCCTCACGACACTAGGATTTATATTTAATGCGGTATTATTTTTCTTTTTTTTTTTTTCGCGTTAGCGATGCTGGACAGTTCTCCCGTGTCTCCGATATTCTCACAGGGGAAGCGCCAGCGAATTATCTACCACCACTCCCCACATCCCGCAGGGTTAGTGGTTGTAGATTCCAGAATCGTGTGCCCTAAGTAGACGCAGGGACCCTAAGACGACTGCCTTCTGCATTTGGCCTGCCAACCATTCGGCTGATTTTTGGCAGGCCGGTATGGTCTTCAATGCTGAGAGCAGCGTAGGCCTCATCCCACCGAGAACGCCGATTATCAGGACGACCATCTTGACCGAGTAGTCTGGGTATAGCGCTCGGAGCTCATACCGGAGATCTCGGTATTTGGTCCGTTTCTCCTCCTCCTTCAAGGTGATGTTTGTCTCGGCAGGTGCCGAGAACTCGATGACATACATCACCTTGGTCTGGTAGTCGAGGAGGACTATGTCAGGCTTGTTGGCTTGAATCAGCCTGACGGTCGGGAACGAGTAGTTCCAATAAATTCGGCACTTCTCGTTCTCGACAACGGACTCGATCTCTCCGGGAACATAAGGCAGCACTGGTGTTTGGTCTACCTCGTACGAGTGCCGAAGATGGTAATACAGCACTCGTAAAGCCGCGTTATGTCTGTGGATGTAGGCCGAAGTCGCGTAAATCGGACATGCAGATAGTAAATGCATGAGCGACTCCGGCGCCTGATGGCAGGTCCTACAATTTAGGTCGGGGACCTCTACACCCATAACACGACTGCGGTAGACCAAGGTGTTAATGACACCATCTTGGCAGGCCACAATGAATCCCTCGGTCTCCGACTTTAACCCTGCTGACCTCAGGAATGAGAAGGTCAGCTTTGTCGATAAACCGAGTGTCTCTATGTTGTTGTAGAACACTCCATGCATGGGTCTATCGACGTGCTGCCTGAACAGATTTCTCTGCTCGGCAGCTTTAATTTGGGTTGTCAGGCGATTTGGCGGAAGCTCAGTTACTGACTGTGCATCAGCACCTCGCCTGCCTCTTCGCCTGAAGTCGAAAACGAGACCGAGATCATCTGCGGCCCTGCGTGCTGCCTTAAATAAAAATCCGCCCACTCCTACGGTTTCATGATCTCTCACTAACCGCAGGAGTGGATCTGAGCTCCTCAAGATGTTACATGCCATACTCAGCGCTACTCTGCGATGCATGCACTCCAGGCTCAAGAGTCCTCTGCCCCCCCGTTGACGTGGGAGGTACACTCGAGGAACGGACGATCTAGGATGAATGCTTCTGTGAATATGCATCATCTTGCGGGTATCCCTATCCAATTGACGCAGCTCATCTACTGTCCACTTGACTACTCCAAAGGAGTAGAGCAGAATCGGAACGGCAAGTATATTAGTCGCAGACACCTTGTTCTTTCCCGAAAGTTCGGAAGACCAAATCTTTCGAAGTCGGTGTCTGTACTTGCCGCGGAGAGTGTCCTTAATTTGTTTTACGTCCTGGATGTGATGTTGTTGCACACCCAGGTACGTGTAGGTCTCTCCAGCATCCAGATGTCTTAGGATGCTTCCGTCTGCCAGCTGCGCATCTTCAGGGAATAGCCCGCATCGTCCTCTCTTGAGGTGGACGACTGCACATTTTTCCAACCCAAATTCCATGCCAATAGCCCGCGTGTACTCTTGGACCACCCTAAGAGAGTTTTGGAGTTCGCCCTCTCCGGAGGCATACAGTTTTAGGTCATCCATATAGAATAAATGGGTGACCTTGTGCCTCCGGTTGCTGGGTGATCCACATTGGTATCCGCGGGTTTGACGTAGTTCTACAGACAACGGCAGCAGTGAGATGCAGAATAGGAGAGGACTGAGCGAGTCGCCCTGGAAAACTCCTCTCCTAAATGATACCGGCTCTGTCGAAATCCGCTGAGCACCAGATGTTACGGTGAAGCGGGTTCTCCAGAGTGGCATCAGTTGTTCAATGCATCTCACTATTGGGGCAAGTACCGCAAGGCATTGGAGCAGGTGTAACAATAATGCATGTGATGTTGTATCGAATGCCTTACGGTAATCGATCCACGCCATTGATAGATTACGCTTGTATTGCACAGAATCCTGAGCAATACAGCGGTCTATCAATAGGTTCTCTTTGCAGCCTGCCACACCTTTTTTACTGCCTCGCTGCTCGTGTATCTCTTGGAATACAGGCTCAACTGACCTCAAAGTCCTGGCGTACAAGATACGTGTAAATAACTTGTAGCAGGAATTGAGGCAAGTGATCGGTCTGTAGTTTTTCGGGTTGGACAGGTCCCCCTTTTTGGGGATCAGTACAGTTCGCCCTTCGGCAAACCAGTCCGGAATCTGCTGCCCTTCGTTCAACCACGAGTTGAAAACTCGAGCCAGACGGCGGTGAGTGGAAGGAAATTTCTTCCACCACCAGTTGTTTATGCCGTCTGGGCCCGGGGCAGCGAAGTTCTTAGTGCCAACAAGCGCCTGTTGGACTTCTTCCGTACTGATTGCCAGGCACACTTCGTCTTGCCCTTCTAAAAGTCTGTGACAGAGGGCCTCGAAGTGTGCTATCGCTGGAGTGTCATTGTCAAATGGACTCGTAGTCTCGTAGATTCCTTTCCAGAAGGCTTCAACATTCTCAACAGACGGCGGATTTTCGACAACACGCTGTGGCTCTTGGAACAGACGAGAGGGGCTTGTTTGGAACAGATGGTTTTGTTCCATGCTCCGCGCTCGTCTGACCAAAGATTTTTTAATAACCTTAAGTGCTCGAATCCTATCTAGACAGTGCTGCTTGATCGTCTGCAGCACTGTCCGATTGAGAGTGTGGTGTTGTCGTCTTACCCCGGCAACTATACGCCGGATTTTCGGCGTGAAAGGCTTAGCTGCCGTTATATACTCTACCACACTCTGGATTTGAGACGCGTGTTGTCTCGCCGATTTAATTTTCGCCTCGATTTTTTGTACGCGCCGCTTAGTCTTCTCGACCTTGTCCAACACGCTTGCCAGGCGTTGCTGGGGGACGAGTTGTCTGGCGGCAGCGTACACGGCACTGTTGATCTGCCATATGTTGGCATCTTCTGGAAGTTCCTCATTGATTAACGAATCCATTCTTGCCAGGTCTTGTGGCTTTGGGTTAACCCTGGTGTTAAGGCTAACCCTCGTCCTGAGGGTGACATCGTCATCCAGGGGATGTTCTGCGTCAGCAGCTGGTTGCCGCGGTGGTAGTGCGGCTGACAGTTCTTCCTGCTGACGGGGTGCCCTTTGATAACCTGTTCTGCGCAGAAAGGATACTTGATCTCTTAGGTGTTGTTGAGAGAAGGCGCGATACTCCGGGTGCATATCGCACCACAACCGGTGTAGTCGCGCCATGTACCCCCTGCGCTCAGGTTCGCTGCTCTCATAGCAGTCTAGCAAATCGTCCCGTAGTTCCCCTGTCCACCTAAAGTCTCCTTGTAACATAGCCAGGTCGTCATCGATGAGACCGTCCGGTAAGGCCCCTCCCACTTGTCTCTGACCCCTATCCGATTGGGGTCGATTGTGAGGAGCCTGATCTCTGTTTTGGTCGAAAACCAGAGGGTTGAGTCCCCAGGATGGTTAGTCCTGGGAACCCACATCCGACATTCGCCAGAGAGGGTTTCCCCTCTCTGCCCAGGGTGCACCGCGAGGAGGATGTCGGTCCGCATTTCTGCACAGGTGTTCAAGATCACTGATTTTTTAATATCCCTCACGACACTAGGATTTATATTTAATGCGGTATTATTATTATTATTATTATTATTATTATTATTATTATTATTATTATTATTATTATTATTGTTGTTGTATAAATTAAATCTCCACTAATAGTGGGTACACAAACAAGTATCGGCCGCAGCAAGATACTTGTGATTATAGTGTTGAATTTAGGAATGAGCGGACGATTGAGGTAGTCGACAGGATTACGGCTTTCTGGATGGCTGCAATCTTATCGGCAATTCCAAGCTTTGTTAGATTGGCAACAAGTGTTTTGGGGACTACTCCGGTCGTCGATATTATCAAGGGGATTACCGCCACACTCTCTTGATGCCAGATTTGCTGAATCTCTTGCCCGAGTCGCTGGTATTTGCCTTCTTTTTCAGCAAAGTAGTTATTATTATTATTATTATTATTATTATTATTATTCGCTGTCTTATTTTCATCTGTTTATTAATGTTTACATTGATTTTCATAGAGACCAAAGACTCGATTTTTAGTTTTCAATACCTGATTGGGAAAAATTATGCGCTCAATCCGTTAAAAAAATCAGATTTTTTCCTAACTTAAAATACACAACTATTTTCTGTTATCGTATCTCAGACGTCTAACTGTTCATTTTCCAATTTCATAAAATAATTTTAAGCTTTTAACACAATGTTACAAATGTTAATGAACCACTTTTAAATTTTATAAATTCTTATAAACGACAATAAAAGCTACAATAACTTTGTTCCAAATTAAAAAACACATGTAAACAAATCCTATTTAAACCTCTGCGGCCATGCTATGCTTGCGTTGTGCCGAAAGAAAAGGAATTATTTACACTTTCATAATTAGTGGTATAAAAAGTTCGCTATAAGTAATCCCATGAAAATGCCGCACTTCTACCGGCGGGAACACAAGTCGGGTTTAACTGTTTTTTATTATTTCTAATATTCGGAACTATTGATCCACTGACCCTGAAAAACAGTGGTTCCCAAAAAGTTTCCTAGCTTAACATTAAAAATGTAAACCCAGGTCAGTTTTGTCAAAGTGTCCCTAGAGGAAAAAGTTATACAGGTTTTTTGTTTGTCTAGTCGGTCCCTATTACCAGTTTTTTTTAATGACATGAAACTAATTACACACTGTATATACAATACATACATTAATAAACGTTTGCATAATAATATGTATAGAATACATAGCCGAAAATTTAAAAAAGTCATTTTTTTTTAATTGTATCAAAGAGCCCCATTATTTTTGTCGGACAACCGATCCTTTATGCATTACACGTGTAAAGAAACAGTACAAAATCAAAATGACATCTATGGTTGTAAATAAAAGTTTTGCAGGAAGTTGACGACTTTGGCGTATCCGACTGCGCATATGCCTCATAAAAATTGTCCGACAAGGTTACCACATTATTGCAACAATTTTTTATGGTAGATTCTGTTAAAATCAGCCGTGTGGTAATAAATTTTTTTTCTACATAAACTTGACGTGTTTAGCGTGTCCGACACGTCAAGTGACCCATTATTTTTGTCCGACAAATTTTTTTTCACTAGTTATATGATAAAAACTATTGATTAAAATAAAATTACCAATGTGGTTATAATTTTTTTTTTTGCATAAAATTGACTACTTCGTGACAGCTTAACAGACAAATGCCCCACTACCATAATGTGCCAAGTCCCAAATTTGTCCGACTCCATCCAAATAACAGATACAAAAAGTTTCAACGGTGTGGTCATAAATAAAAAAAATGCCGCTGGGCCTAATACCTATTACTCTTACTACATCGCGAATTTCTTGAGTTGTTATATCTTCAAAGAATATTGATTGTATAGTCCCCTTTAAATCGCTATTATCATAATCAAGGGCGGGGAAGTGATTGTCCAAAGTAATTTTAGCAACAGTTGTGAAGTATTTACAGAAAGTGTCCCAAGATTTGTTTGTGTTGTTAATATTATATACATTATTAAAATCACTATCCAATAATAAATTATATAGCATCATTAGATTGTGTTGACTGAATTTTCTTATTTTTATTATTTTATCATTCGGTCTATTAGGTACAGTTATTTGATCAAGAGTGAAAGTGGTTATTTTTACTTTGTGATCTAAAAGATCAATGTCTAGGTTATGTCCTGTAAATTTTTTTATATTAGTGGCTACATAATCGATAGCTGATGATGAACCATTTTTTTCACGTGTTGGTTCAACTGGTAACGTGTTTATTAACTCGAAGCTTGCAAACAAATCCAAAAGTAGACGGCTGTCTTTGTTTGTTTGGAGACGATCGATGTTGAAGTCGCCACACAAAATTATATACTGACAGGATTGATTGACCCACAACAAAGCTTCATTCAATATCCGCAGAAAGGAGTCCGCTGGAGCCGTAGGCGAGCGATAGGCGCATACAACCGCGAGTTTTGAGTATGCAATTTTTAAGCTTGCAGCACACACTTCACAGGTGAAATCAGCACTTTTTACATTAATTTGTTTCAGTTTTTGTGCACCTATTTCGTTGCTACCATAGATAGCTACACCTCCATGTATTCCAGTGGTTCTGCAATGTTTAGTGATTAACGAGTAGCCTTCGATTGTTGTTGTTTGTGCTTGTGGTTCTTTTAGCCAATGCTCAGTTATACAAACCAGGTCTGGTTTTTCAGTTTGAAGGTGTAGTTCTAGGTTCGGAATTTTGTTTGCTATGCATTGGATGTTGGTATGTAGTACTTTTAAATGTAACGATTCCGCCCCCTTTGAGAAGCCCCAGATCGATGAATATTCCATCTTTTCCATTGGAAGTTTTTTGAGCGCTGTGAGTAGTCGGTTGGTTGTTTAGGTATGTATACATCGATATAGAAACCTTCTGGAAAGAACTCAGGTGACAGATACTCTCGTTCTAGGGATTTTGGGACCCCTAATTTGAAGGAGGCACTTCTAGGATTTCTAAATTTGGAGTTTAGTTTCTCACGTTTATATAGGTGCGCATAGTCCTGGTTTAAACAGTTTATTATATCCTGCCGTGAGGTATCGACATCTAAGTTTGACAGGTATATCCATGACAATTTAGCAAGTCTTTCCCCAATATTTGCGTTAGCAACTTTTAGGTTCGGTTTACTTGGGCCAGTGCAGATTTTTCCTGACTTCATAGCATACTCATCATTGATGCCTACACTAGATCCCTGTGTTTCTTTTAAAGAGGATGCAGTATCATTTTTGTGTGATTTGGAATTTGAGGTACTCCGGATCTGTCCGCTTGCTTGTTTTTCACTTGTAGATATTTGTGCTTCATTTTTTTCACTTCTTTGAATGTTTTCATTTACCGACTTTAGTGGTGCCAATTTTAGTTTTAAGGTTGTTATTTCTTTTTCCAGCATCTTGAATTTGTTTTCAAACTCGGATTTAACTTTTTCATAAATAAGGGAGAACAGTGCATCTTCACCAGAGCACGTGTTATTTGTCTGAATGTTTTTAGGTTGTTGTCCTCTTCCAGTTAGCAGCTTAATCATATCTTTATTGGATTCTGTGAGATTGGAGATACGTGTATTGATATCGTCAGTTTTAGCAAGTATTTTTTCCTCCAAGTTACTTAATAGCTGTGGTACTTCATTATTTATCGCTTTTGTGACAGTCTCGTTTATTTCTTTGCCATTTATTTGTCCCGAACTTGCTGAGATTGTGGGGAGCTCTTTAGATATACAATCTTTACACCAATAAATGATACTCCTTCTTTTTAACGCCACTGCTCTTACCTCTGTTGAAGATAGATTTGCACAATCCTTGCATAATTTATTATTGCAGCGATCACATGGAGCTAGGAGCTCATCTTTGGTTTCAGCTTTATCACATTTCAAGCACTGAGCCATTTGCTTTGTGTTTAGATTGATCAGTCCTATTAAACTACAATGTTGAAGATTTCTTGATTAGTCCTCGTATAAGTTGGCTTCCTACAGGTTTGTTTTTACAACTATTACTTTGTTTTTGTGAGGTAGTAAGCAAAAACAGCTTTTGATAAAATGGTTATGGTCTTCAGAATGTTTTTGGTTCAGTTTTTAGCACATATATTATGCACTTCTGCAATTTTTGTAAACTCGAATACTTCCAACACTAATGCTCTAGTTGTGAAAATTACAGGTTTTAATTTACAGTATTTCCTCTGGAAAATTAGAAAGTTTGAGGACTGACCACTGACACACTCATTCACTATCAATATACATATACAAACAATACAAAAAGTTGTGGACTTGTCTGTAAAGAACAAAATAGTTATTTGAAATACTGATCTTTTTAAGTTTTTTAAAAGAGAGACTTTTCATTTTCATTCCCGTTGGGGTCCTATAGAAAATTTCTTAATGGGACTGTTATTTTCTTTTATTGATGAATTGATTGATTGATTTTCCAGCATATGGTGAGCATTGTTGCCGATTCCGGGTATCCAGTCAGGAGGTTCGTTCTAACACGCAGCTTAGTCGTCCGCTGAACATGCCCAATGGACAGCCAAACCTCGTGCTGGAACCAAACTTTGGATGTTTTATATACCGCCGGACCGGCTGCATACGCCAGATTGGACATTGGACATGCTTGTTGTCAGCAGCGAGCGCCACATGACGCATGGGGTAGGAGTATAGGATGGGAAGTGTAGGTGTTTGTGAGATGCTTCTTTTAAGTCTCCATCTGTCATCATTGGTTGGGAAGTGTAGGCGTTTGCGAGATGCTTCCTTTCAGTTTCCACGCTTCTTTTAATAATAATAGTAATAAGCTTTATTGACTAACAGGAAAATCCCATTTACAAGACAATTAAGGAGGACAATCAGTTTAAAAATTAAGAATAAAAGATTATTAATAGCCCAACCGCCTTCTGCATGCATATGACACGCATTACTAACCATAATTCTTGATTATGAGTCGCTCGTTATTGATGAGATAAAAGCAATTCTTTGACTTAATTAGAATATTGACAATGATCATTGTGGTAAATGTCTAAATGGATTGATAGGTGATTATAAAGTGAGCACATGCGATAGAGTGGGGACCTAAAGCCCAGATTTGTATTAGCCCTAGTAAGGTAAAATAGTGAGGTGGACCTAGTATTAAATCTAGGAACCAGTAGGTTAAGTTGAGCATCCAGCTCAGCACAGTCCATCTGATTGTTACACAACTTGTATAAAAATTGTAGAGAAAGATATTTTCTTCTAGCTTCAAGTGAGGGAATGTTAAATCTACTGAGAAGAGCTGATTGATCTGTACCTTGATGAGGATAAACCCCATTCAATTTCATAGCTAGGAATTTCAAGAATTTTCTTTGGATTTGCTCTAGTTTAGATGTGTACTCATTATATATACTACTCCATACTGTTGAACCATACTCCAGCTTAGATCTTACATAACAGTAGTATAAAGTTTTAAGTGAAGCAACGTTAGAAAAGTATCGACAGGTTCTGAAGATAAAACCTAACATTTTTAGTGCGGACTTGGTAACAGTTTCTACGTGCATATTGAATGATAGCTTGGAGTCAATGGTGACACCAAGATCCTTAAGCACTGTGCAGCGCTCAAGGCTTATCGACTGAATTGTATAGTTGAATAAGATCTTGTTGTGCTTTAGGCTAAAGGTTATGACCTTACATTTTTCAATGTTGAGGGGTAGTCTATTTTCTAGACACCATTTGTCAACTCGGTACAGATCCTCCTGTAGATCCAGACAGTCAGCCAGTGAATGGATAGACCTATAGATTTTTAGATCATCAGCAAATAGAAGCATATTGCTACTAATTTGCCTGCCGATATCGTTGATGAATAGGGAGAAGAGCAGAGGAGCGAGGTTACTGCCTTGAGGGGTACCGCTGGTGGCGGTAAATCTAAGTGATTGGTGGCCTGTGTATTCAACAAATTGTTCCCTGTCTGACAAATAAGAATGAAGTAAGAGTAGGAGTTCCTTGTCGAATCCTACGATACATAGCTTATTTAAGAGTATGGTGCGATCCAATCTGTCGAAGGCCTTCGAGAGGTCGGTGTAAACTGTGTCAAATTGATTATGAGCGTCTAGGGTTGAAGTTGCGAATTCTGTGAATGAAACAAGGTTAGTAACGGTGCTTCGTGACGAGTAAAAGCCATGTTGCGATGTTGATTTAACTGGAGGAAATATTTCATTATATAGGCACATCTCGAAAACCTTTGCAAAGTTGGAAAGCATGCAAATTGGTCTATAATTGTCAGCAAGGCCCGGGTCGCCTTTTTTAAGGATTGGTCTGATTCTTCCAAGTTTCCAATTAATTGGGAAGGTATTCGTTTTCAGAGAGAGATTGAATATGATACAGAGGGGAGTGGCGAAGGCTTCGGCACAGTCTTTAATAATAAAACTCGGAATGTTGTCTGGGCCTTGAATTAATTTGGGTTTTAGCTTTTTTAGTGCCTTTAGGACATTATCTCTGGTTAAGTAATTTACCACAATATGTGGACTGTTAATAAAGTTCTCAACAGACATAGTGACAGCATTTGATGGCGTGTTATATATGCTCATAAAGAAGTTGGCAAAGGCGTTTACTATATCGTTTGGGGTCATGTAATGCTGATCTCGAGAAGGTAATATGCCTGGTATATCGGAGGTGGCTTTTTTTGACTGGATGAAAGACCAAAATTGACTGGGATCAGATATTATATTTGATTCAGCTCTAGTACAATAATTCCTGTATGCTGTGGCAATTTGCTGCTTTGTGAGTGCACGAATCTCATTAAATTGATCTTTGTAAATGGGCAATTTGGTTATTTTCCATTTCTTGTGTATCCTATGCTTCCGCTTTATGTTTTTTATGATATCTGAGGTGTACCACACTGGAAATGTTCTTTTATGAAATATCGATAGAGGAACGCATCTGTCAAATAGTGGGTATAATATCTCATAAAAAAGTGAGCATGCTGTGTTGGCACAGGTACAATTGTTTAATATGGACCAATCCATGTTAAATATCAGTTCATACAGTTTAGCAAGATCGGCTTTATAAAAGTTGTATTTTTTATGCGATAAACTGATGGGAAAAATGTCAGCTGAGTTGGTGTTCAGCGACAGACTGATGTGCAATGCAGGATGGAATGGGTCAATTTCCACAAGGGGAATGGACTCCTGAAGTATATTGCAGCTGAAATTTGAAAGGACTAGATCTAAAACACGTAAGTAAGTGTTGAGGACGTTATTGAACTGTGTTAGGTTGAATAAATTCAGAAAGTTATGTAATGATTGAACCTTATTTTGAACCTTGTTTTCGCCTAAGTCAGGGTTATATGCATGTCTAGCAAGGTCTGGGAGATTAAATAGTGATTAATATTCATTGAGACTCAGATTTGGAGGAATGTATAATACAAATATTAATAGTATAATGTGTTTGATATAAAGTTTGCAACCTGCAATATCTACCTTGGGAATAGTAGAATGAAAGTGCTGTAAGTCAAGTTGAATTGCTTTATACTCATTTGATATGGCCAGAAGGACTCCACCTCCACGTGACACAGACATGGCTCCAAGGTCTCTGTCACAGTGCAATGTTACATAGCGCTGGTCAAGTAGATGTTGTTAAGTTTCTATCATCATCTCCTCATTTATTCTTCTTCTAAGTTTTCTGTTTCTTTTGTTTATGAATGGAGCAGCTTTTATTCTTATGTTTTATTTTTACTTATTAACCGTTTACACAGGTAAATATCCATTTACGGTGGGAGTGCTGGGAAGGGCCCTATCTCGCGGTAAAAAAGTAAGAGCTTTTTATAGCGGGTTATGAGAAAGAGGTCCGAGGGAATATTTTGTACACCCTGTATATTGTTTTTTTGAAGCAATCAGTTTTAATTTCAGTTTTCCAATTCTTATTTTCAATTCCGAGTATTTTTCTATTTCATTACCTATATCTAATACCTTTTCAATGTTACCTTTAAATTTTTTCTTTGTTGTGTAATAAACTATAAATTAATAAACAAATACAATAGGCTAGACTAGACTTATCTTTTGGTCGCTTTGTGTTTCTGTTTGCCAACTTCCCTCTTTCTTCTGTAGTATTCCCACACTACTTGCACTCGGTTTCATCCTTCTAGATCTTGTTAAGTGGGTACATTTCAAGATGTGACCGAGTTATTCAGATACTATTCACCACACTTTATTATTAATTATTAATTTTGCTTGAGTTCAAACTTATATTGCGTGAAGCAGAATTTTTTAGCCACAATACTGTATAAATTTTATTTTATTTGCTCAAAGTTTAACCGGTCTTTATGTGATTTAAAGTGGAGTGGCTCGGCACACGTCTGGTCTCTATGAAAGATACTTCAGCTCTCCTTATTTTCTTTTATTAACCAGAAATAATTATTCATAAACTTTAATTTTTTTCGACATTAATCATTGCCTTAAAAAAATGTTTGTAATTGGCTCAATCAACATCATTTATTTTAATAAAATGCAATTAATTAGATTTCATAATAGACAGAAACATTGTGATAATGTGACTGTAAATATTAATAATCAGTTTATTAACAGCGATAGTGCAAATACTATTTGTTTTTTGAGCATTCAAATTGATGAATGTCTCATTTGGAAAACCTACTGCGAACATCTCATCTCGATTATGAGCCAGAGCTGGGTAATTCCTGGAGAAATAGTAATTAGTAATTACAATTCCAATTCCCTTTTTTTCTGTGTAATTGTAATTGTATTTAAGTACTTTTTTTTTATTAAAGTAATTTGGAACTGTAATTGCAGGAATATTATTATAGTAATTTTAATTTGTAATTATATTTGAACTACCTAATTACAAATTACTTCTATAAGTACATACTTTTTCCAATTAAAATTACTTTAAGAACATGCGTATGTGTTTTAATAAACAAGAACAGACGCATAAATTTCCACCTCTGGAAATCTGAAATGCTTTCCCATTTTATAATATAAAATGAAGGAACAGCAAAAGCAACCGTTTTCGAGACATTGGTGTATCCCTTCCTAAAACTAGAAAGTTGTGTTTCTAAATAAAAGGCCTTTTTCATTTAAAATACGTTTATTTAGTAAACTGTATTTATTCTATTTTAATATTATTGGAAAATTTATTTTAATTTTACCTACCTACTACTTTCCAACTTTGCGAAATAATTGCAAGCAACAAATAGCCCAGATGACAGACAACATTTTATAGTGAAACCCACAAAAAGTTGCAAACTGAATAATTTTTTTTAGGAGTTCGTGGAAGTATACAGAATAATATCCTGAAAAGTTTACATCCCACTCAGATGCAGGACATAAAAAAAGCGGAAAAAAAATGTTTTTCATCCATTTTTTTCAAAATTTTGAAATTAAGTCAGGGTAGGAAAAAATAAAAATACAAGTGGATAGACCACGTGTTTCTTAACAAAAAATGTCGTAATGAAATTTATCGCTAAAGCCATGGTATTCCTGGAAAAAAATAGTGAACTAACTTTGTCACTCTGTGTGGCCAATCGCACGGTTAAATGGCTAAATGCATATTATGGAACCTCTAAAAATTCTTAGCAGTTCTAACGAGTAAAATAAAGCTTTTCTCTCTTTCTGATCACACATTTTTAACATTTTTCTTAGTGAATAGATTATTAGTCGAACCTTCGTACAGAGTGGACGTGTTTAGGGTAGTGACCCGACCAGGCAGAGATTGTAAACCCAACCGGATTTCCGACCATCATTGGGAGTCCCGGCTATAGAGACCAGTGTAAGTGAAGTACGATAGAATTATAAAAGTTATGGGTAACACATAAATGTAAAGCATAAAAAGACTGATGAGACAGTAAATTCACATGTGCATGATTTACAACGTCGGCACAGTGCTTCATGCTTGTACGTGAACGTGTGAGGGTGCTGGTATGTATTGCAGAACATAGACGTAGGTAAAATATAGGTTAATAAACTATTAAAAAAAAAACGGGCAATCACAATGACTATTTCATGTGGCATCTGTGAGTCATTAATATCATGAAAACAACCTTGTATTTCTTGTGCTGGTATATGCAAGAAGAAATTCCATACTTCTTGTGTATATGCGGAATCAGCGTTTTAACTAAAGTGTCTGGACCCACGTGGAAATGTATTCAATGCACCCTGATTAGTGAAGAGAAAATAAATGGCATGATAGAAAACAAATTAACTTATGCATTATCAACTCTAACATCACAATGTGAATCGTTTAAGGCAAAATTTTAAAATTTTATGACAGAGAGCCACTGCGAATATTATTCCAAGTAATACCGGGGAAATATGCTGACTTCCTAAAAAACAAAGCGATGCCAGCTGTCATCATTAAACCGAAAAATCAGGAACAAAATAACTCACAAACAGAAACTGATATATTACAGAATATAAATCTGTCCGACACAAACATCCAATTAAATAAAATCAAAAATATTCGTAATGGAGACGAAAATAATAGGACGCAGTTGAAATTTTACGATGCTTTAAATACATTGAGTTCAATCATTCGCCTAATTTCTGTAAGAAATCTTACACTTGCCCCAGGTGTGGGGAAAACCATGCTGTTAAAGATTGTAATTCGGATAATTTTAGGTGTGTCAATTGTATTGAACTTAAAAGCAGGCAAAATTTTGATATCTCTGTTACTCATGCAGCATGGGATACAAACAACTGTATGGCGTATATTGTAGCGAGAGATAAATTATGGTCTGATCTCTTAAACCTTCAGTCTGTTTAATAGCAATCACCGCGCCAGCTTAGTCACTCTCTCCTAGCTTATCGTGCAACGCTCTTGCTAATAGTTCTGAAAATTTAACCATATATTATCAAAATGTTAGAGGTCTTAAAATTAAGAGTCGAGCTGTACAATACTGTGGCTAGTTGTAACTGGTCCATCATTGCATTAACGGAAACCTGGCTAGATTCATCTGTTTTTGATGCTGAATTAATTGATAACAATTATATAATTTAGCGTAAAGACAGGGATTTTGCGGCTATTAATCGTAGCCGAGGTGGAGGTGTATTACTAGCAGTACACAGAGAATTTAATTCTGTGCAGATTGATTTGAGCCAAACAAACTTTCATACAATACCGCGACCTGATATTCTTGGGATTAAACTTACAATGAAACACGCCTATATTTACATATTCGTCATATATGTCTCCCCGATATCAGTGCTGCAGAATACGATTTAATTTTTGACATAGTTTGGTCTCTAAACTGCATCTATGATAGCGATATATTAATAATAGGTGACTTTAATATAGATAGATAGATAGATAGATACATTTATTTGTTCCTTTTTAATACAATACCCCACTGGGTGTAGAACATGTCAAAACATTAAGCGAAAACAACAGAGAAGAGAAAAAATATAACTAATATTAATGTAAAAATAACATATCATAATAAAATTGAGACACTAACGACAATAGTATTAAAATTCGTTTTAAAATAGATAATATGCCTAATTTGGATAAAACATGTCTTTGGTTAAAGTATTAAAATGTAAGTAAAATAGTAAGGCTAGAGATAAGATTTGGGAATAGCCTAGTTTGAGAGTATAAAAGTAAGTCTTTTTATTATTGTATTGAAACATCATTGAAATATTCGTCTATCGTATAATAAGCCTTTTTTATTAGTATTCTTTTGAGTTCCAATTTTAATGTCTTTGTGGTGAGATTTTTTATGTTATGTGGCAATTTGTTAAACATGTTAATAATAGAATACTCAACATTTTTTTGTATATATGCGAAATTTTTTCTGCTTGTTGTTAAATTGTTTTTGTTTCTTGTGTCATAATTATGCTCTAGAGATTTGAAAAGTATGATGTTTTCTTTTACAAATATTGCTGCTTCGTAAATATATAGGCTTGTTAGTGTTAGTACTTCTCTGTTTATAAATACCGATTTACAACTATCTGTAGGTTTCATATTAAATATTTGTCGCAAACATCTTTTTTGCATTATGAGGATTTTATGTGCATATATAGAATTTGCCCAGAATATCACTCCATATCTGACACGTGACTGTACATATGCATGATACGCACTCATGGCAGCTTCCACACTTACAAAACGTGCCACTACCCCAAGTGCATAACAGTACCGTGACATATCCCCAGCCAAGCTGTCAACATGAGGCCTCCAGTCAAGCCTTGAATCCAGAGTGATTCCTAAGAATTTTACTGATCGGCTACTTGGAACATTTATGTCATTGTAGGTAAGAGTTGTTTCTTCATTTTGGGTGAAGTACGAAAATGTAATTATCTGGGTTTTTTGAACATTTAATTTCAGATTGTTGTTAGTGAACCAATTTTATAGTGTGATTACCGCATCAAGGATGTCTTTTTCTTGGCTGTTTTTAGAGTCGTGACTGAATATTAAAGATGTATCATCTGCAAATTGCACCATATTATGATTGACAACTTGTGGTAGATAATTTGTGTACAGTATGTATAACAAGGGCCCGAGAATTGAGCCCTGTGGTACACATCTTTTAATTATTTCTTTGTCTGATTTGACCTTGGCTCCACTATCGTCACTCTCTACTAGTTGTTGATGTCTGTTTGATAAATAAGATTTTATTAGCTGTAGTGCTATACCTCTTATACCATAATTACATAATTTCTTTAAGAGAATATCATGCTCAACACTATCAAACGCTTTAGACAGGTCCAGACATACTGTGGTTGTTTCTTTATTGTTGTTTAGTGAGTCTAGTATTTGCATTAAAGCTTTAAAAATTGCAAGGATAGTTGTCTTGCCTTTTCTAAAGCCGTTTTGAGAATCAGAAAGTAAATTTTTCTCTTCTACATATTTTATAATTCTATTGTAGATACATTTTTCAAATATCTTGCTTATGTTGGATAAGAGTGCTATGGGACGATAGTTTTGCCAATCAGCTTTATCACCCTTTTTAAAGATGGCCTTTATATTTGCAATTTTTAATCTATCTGGAAATTTTCCTTTACAGAGCATTAAATTTACAATATGGTTCAATGGATAGCAGATGATATCCGCAACATATTTTAGTAGTTTTATTGGTACCTCGTCATCACCAACCGATTTTTTATTTTTTAGTAGCATGATTATATTGAATATTTCCTGTGGTGTGGAAGGTTCTAAAAATAGAGAATTTTTCAAGCTTGTAGATATATTCTCCGTATGGGTATTTCTTTTATTATTGTTTTGACATTGGTTGACGAGATTATAATTTACATAGTCTAATATGTCTTTGGGATTTCCATACTGTATATGATTTAGAATAGATTCAGATATTACATTATTGTTAACTGTATATTTTTTGACAATGTCCCAAACAGCTTTGCCTTTATTCTGTGCAGACTCCACATAGTGCTTGTGAGATAGTTGTTTTGCAGTTTTAATTACATTTTTTAGAATTTTAGAATATTTTTTGTAATATTCTCTAGGGATTCGATTTGCTAACATTTCTGTATACAGAAAACGTTTCCTTTTAGAGGAAATTTTTATTCCTTTAGTTACCCATGGTTTAGGAATGTGGTTGGATGTTTTTGTATTTTTCAAAGGAAAAACTAATCTTAGAGCATGATTTATGATATTGTCAAATTTATTATAGGCATTATCGGCATCATTTTCCTGGAATCCTGTAGTAATCGTTTAAATTGTTCCAATTTATTTAAAGAAAATATTCTTTTTTTACATGAAAATTCTTTATGTGACTCCTTTTTATCTAATTCAAAGTTTAGAATTTGTGCTTCATGATCGGATAATGCTGATGTTACTACTTGCCCCCCTTGTTCATGACCAAAATTTATAAATATGTTGTCAATAAGTGATTCAGTTTTTTTCGTATATCTTGTAGCGGTAAATATTGTCTTCATACTTATTTGTTTCGAATGGCTACTTTAGTGCAGAAGTTATAGCCCTCAATAATTTTCTAAATTTCTTAAATCTCACTCAATTCAATTTCATTTACAACAGTAATAGTAGACTGCTTGACTTAGTTGTCAATAAATCCTTAGAAGTATTAGATAGATAGATAGATAAATTATCTTTATTAGTTCTCAAAAATACCTTTATGGTGTAGAACATGTCAAAAAATTACAAAGTTAATAAATAAAATGCAGTTACTAAAAACAAACTTTAAATGGACATTAAATAAATAAACAAACACATTAAAAAGTTAATAATTACAGTAGTATAACAGGCAATATTATAACATTGATTATGAAAACAGATTTAATTAGGGCAAAATTTAGGGTGATTATAAAATTCTTCAATGCTGTAGTAAGCCTTCTGTACTAGGATATTATGTAATATTGTTTTTATCTCTTTTACCGGATGATTCCGGATTGAGATTGGTAATGTATTATAAATTTTTATTATGGAGTATTTCACATTTTTTTGAATATACGTAAAATTTACTCTATCAGTAATCAGATCAGATCTATTTCTAGTATTGTGGCTGTGCTGTCTATTGCAGTTCTCAAGGAGATCCCTGTTGTTGCAGATGAAATTTACCGATTCATAGATATAAATGCACGGCAGAGTAAGTATTTTATTATTGATAAAATAATTTTTACATGATTCGTGGTTCTGTAATTGATAGATGTTTCTTATACATCTTTTTTGTAATATAAAGATACGGAACATCTCTGGAGAATTAGCCCAAAAGATAATTCCATATCTTATTCTGGATTGTATGTATGAATGGTAAGCAATTAGGGCTGATCTGGAATTAACCATGCTTGAAATCACTTTCAAGGCATAGCAGTAACCAGGGGTGGTTTTAACATGCTTGCCGCCCCGGAACTATTTTAAGATGCCGCCCCTACTGTTAAAAAATATAACATATATATATACTACCCAAAAAATATTTCTCAAAAAAAAGAATACTTATTAAACTTTTTCTTCTTGTATATTTCAAAAGAACAAAGGACACTACACATTAGAGGTGGGTGGTATATAAAATGACTTTTCTGTATAACACCTATTTATTAAAAATAAAGAAAAGATTAAAAAAATTTAAAAATAAAATAATTAAAAAAAAATTATACAAGATCAAGACGAACTTTTCTTGCTTTTTCACAGCAAAATCATTGATTATATCGCCTGTTTTCATAGTTTCTAAAATTTCACTTTCAATATTTAATCCTGCTAGTGAATTTAGCCTTTCCTGCGTCATTTTGGACCGTAAGTAATTCTTTATCCGTCGCAAGGTCGAGAAACTCCAAAACAGTTTGTAGCGAGTTTGCTTAAGAATATTCTGAAGCCATATGTCGTTATTGCAGTACAGGTCTGCTAAATTGTTTGACCTCAACAGCTTGCTCAATTCTAGAATTGTTAAAGATTTCTTCTTCGTCATATCGTTCAGTTGAATTTTGAACTGAGCGCATTCTGGCAGTAGGGCCTCTTCTAAATCTTGGCTAAAATTTGTTGCTAATGTTGCATCTGATTTGTCTATGTCTTGGTCACTAATAGATATAATAACATGGGGTGACAAACGCGACATCAACCTCCGTCCTAGACCTCTATCAAGGGTGGTGATTTGACACCACATAAATCTTGTTTATTTTAATACTATTTTGTCACCCCATGTTCCAACCGATTTGTATGGCATAGCAAAAAAATTCATCCTTGTTAATATAAAAATCGAATTTCAGCCGTACGGTGTCATATCACCTTAGTACATAGAGGTCACTTTTCGGAAAACGAAAATATTTCCTGTACTTCTGTCCCATTATTTTTGTACGGCATTTTCTTTTTAAGAGTCACAGGTATAAATACAGTCCAAATAAACGTAAGCCGTACAGTGTCATTTGAAAAAAATGCACCTCCTCGGGTAATGATTTTCACTTTTCCGCGGCTTTCCTATGTCCCACCTAAAATGTACGGCATAGGACTCAAAGTGATTTATTTTTGTAGGACTACAAAAATTATACCTTTTCAAGCGGTGTCATATGACCCCCTAAAAATTTAGCATGGGCTTGTGGTCTATTATTTAGCAGTATTGAATGATCTACACTATCAAATGCTTTTGACAGATCTAGGCACATAAGAAATGTAGGTTGGCGTTCATTTTGTGAGTTAATGATCTTGCACAGTGCTTGATATATGGCAGTAGTTGTTGACCTATTTTTCTAAATCCATTTTGCGACGTGGATATGACGTTGAAGCGATCAAAGAAACATATTAACCTGCTGTAAATAATCTTTTCAAATATTTTACTGATATTTGATAGTAATGCAATTGGTCTGTAATTTGAAATCAAATTTTTATCTCCTTTTTTATACAAAGCAATTATTTCTGTTACTTTTAATCTGTCTGGAAAATATCCGGTATCAAGGGTTAGATTTATAATGTGCACTAGAGGTGGAGTTATTTCAGAGGCTGCTACTTTAAGGAGTTTTACAGGTATTTCATCCTCACCAACTGAATTGGTATTTTTTAGTGACATAATTGCATTGTATACTTCGTTATAATCAGTGTGGAATAAAGTCAATGAGTTGACATTTCTTTGAATATTGTGTAGTGCATAATTTTCAGTTCTAGCATTTAGATCTGGGCATTTATTGCAGAAAAAAGTATTTACATCGTTGAGAATTTCTTTTTGGTCTTTATGTTTGTCTTCTAAATTAGTGAGAATTGAATTTCTATCAGTTATATGTTTACCTGTATAATTTTTTACCAGTGTCCACACCGCTTTACTTTTATTCTGTGCATTTTGTATATAATTCATGTTGGAGAGCTTCTTTGCCTCTTTGACTGTTCTCTTGAGAATGCTGCAGTATAGGTTGTAACAGTTGCAAGTAACTAAGCCTTGATTTTTTAGTTTGAATAGGTATCGTATTCTTTTACTAGATATTTTAATCCCTTTTGTAATCCAACTGTTTGGTCTTTTATTCTTGACAACTTTTTTATTAAATATTATTGACATTAAATTAATCAGTTTATTAGCAAATGTATGATTCAAAATGGCGTCCCAAGAGCCAGATGCTAGTAATGATGATCCTAACAAAAAGCACTATAAATGTTGTAAAAATAAACAAAATACAAGTGCAGTGTGTGTTTCTTGTGGCAGCGTATTCCACAGATCCTGCTTACAGAGAATTATCTCATCTGTACGAGTTATTAGTGAAACTAGAATTATATGCTGTCAAGCAAATAACTTGTCATCATCTGTAAGTGAACAAGAAATTAAACTCAAAACTTAGGAAAATCTAGAAATAGAGAAACTAAATTCTCATATAAACTTCTTCTAGCATAACATATTTAAATTAATTCAACATAAAAGGCACACTTTTATTATATAAATTAAGAATAATGAAATGAATAAAAGTAGTTGAAAAAAACAATAAAATCAATTTAAGTAAAATGCTTTCAGAAAAAAAAACAGGTGTGACGTGGATATTTATTAACTAGGTTGGTATCCTATTATACAATATACATAAACAATATTCGTGAATATATCTTTTTAAAAAAAGAACTAAATAAATAATACAGAAATAAAACTCGAAACAATTATATTCTAAGGACAGATAAATGGATACATATTTCAGCTACGTTACCGGGATAACTAGAGAGTTATACAAGTTATGATTATGAAAAATAAACAAAATACAAGTGCAGTGTGTGTTTCTTGTGGCAGCGTATTCCACAGATCCTGCTTACAGAGAATTATCTCATCTGTACGAGTTATTAGTGAAACTAGAATTATATGCTGTCAAGCAAATAACTTGTCATCATCTGTAAGTGAACAAGAAATTAAACTTAAAACTTAGGAAAATCTAGAAATAGAGAAACTAAAACTGGAAAATAGCATGCTGAAACAAATTATATTGGAAATACAGGATAAAAATAAACTATTGTATGACAATAACAACCTATTGAAAGAAAATAAGGAATACATTGAAGTTAAAATAGTAGATCTACAAAAACAATTAAGAGACCAGTCTGATAAGAGAAACACAAAAAATGTGCACATAAATGATAAGGTATACAAACATGGGAACTATGGTACAGCTGTTAATAAACAGAGGGAATCTCATAATAAACAAGACAATTAGGCCTCAAATCAAAGTAGCACAGACAACAATATAGCATTGCATGGAAAAGTAGACCCTGAAGTTTCTGACTTAATAATATCAAATACCAACAAAAGTGAAAACAAACAACAGCTACATGGTGAACTTGTCTCTGTCACAGAAAATAATGACCCTGAATTTCAAGAAGTAAAATCAAAGAGGAAAAAGAATAAAAAAGTCAAAAAAAGCATAGGGAATGCAACTGCCATAGATGGTAATAGTACGGGAGGCCGTAACCAAGATTTTCGCCTGATCGCCTGATGAATCACGGCCATATAGATTGATAGATTATGACATAGCCAACAAAAAAGTCCCCGGTGACGGAAATTTTTAGTGGGGCGAAAACTATTTAATTATTTATTGAAAATGTAAAAAATACAAGCTCAAAAATGTAATTCCCTAATGTCCGTTTGCGTATTGTGTGTCTTTATTTACATGATAAATATACACAGAACATGGCAACGGAAATTTGTAGTGAGGCAGAACAATACTGGAGGCCGGAACAAAAAATTTATAACAATTTTTTTTGGGGTCTAATCGCCTAATGTCCGTTAAGAAAATTATTATTTAATTGATCATATTTTAACTAAATAAAAAATACAAACGGACGTTTGAAGTGGGGCGTTTGTCTGTAATTAAATTTTGAATATGAAGAATTTCTCGGTGTAATTTTGTTACCCCCTAATGTCCGTTCTCTATCGGAAATGGTTTTTGTTTGTTTAAAAAAGGCCAAAAAATTTACAACGGACATTTTCAACGAGGCTGGGCTAAAAAAAATCGATTTCCGTCGGGCTAGAAAAAAAAATCTCAATTTTCACCCAGTCCCAAATAGGAATCGACGGGTATTTCTTCTTTGTTCTAGCATTTACTTCCAGCGAGATGGTTAGCGTATAGGTTACGCCTTAGCTTATGGCGCGAAGGGTCCCGGATTCAAATTCATATGTCCGCACAATTTTTAAAAAAATTCTGTAACGATTAATATATTTTTTTACAAATTCTTTTCTGATTTCTTTAGGTTTTCCTTCTTTATATAATAATTTTATGTTTTCGTGTGACTTCTTTAGGTTAGGTTAGCAGGTTTTTATTTTGAAATCTAATTGTTAATAATTATTAGCGCCGCATGCAGTATTAGCGCCGTAGACAAAAAAATGGGGGGTGCGAGGGGTTTCGCCCCTCCTTTTTTTCCACAAAATAACAGGAAATATTTCCATTTGTCCACTTGCACGAATTTATTACACATTTACAAGGTAATGCGCATGCTCGAAGCTTTCGCATTTCGGTCTCTCTAGACTCTTGTCAAGATATTGGCTGTGTAGCGTCTTTCCAATCATCAACCGCCGGGTTTAGTGGCATGTGCCAGAGCGCACGCGCAGAGCACTAAATACAGATGCCGTCGCGCTGTATCACAGATCCCTGTACATTTCATTTCATGTGAATACGCCCCATGAGAAATGTCCGTTTAGCATTTTTTTCTCGTGTATTCGGTGTATACTTCAATTTAAAACAAAAATTAGCCATTAGGGAGTAACTTTTTTACACGCATTTTCTTTACATTCTCCTTTCTCACTTTACCGATTTCGCCCCATGCAAAATGTCCGTTCTGTGTGAATTCTTATTATTTTATATATTTTTTACAAGATTCCACTGAAAACGGACATTAGGCGATGAAAAAAAAATGACATGATTTGTTACGGACGGAAAATTGTTTCCCAATTAATCGCCCCATTTTTGGGCTTTTTGTAAGAGAGATTTTCTGTTTGTTTTGTAAAAAACTACCCATTAAACCTCGTCATATCCATTAGGGAATAACAGGCTTTTTTGGTTACGGCCTCCCGTACTATAAGGAGGATTCTGAATTTTCAGGAGTCAATGACTTCAGATAGGATAGACTCGATAGACAAAGCATTCCCTATACATTAATGCAGGTGTTGTTGTGTTTCCCTATAATATGATACATTCTATTCTTAAAAAAGGATGGAGATAGTTTTGTTTATGTTTTGGTACTCGTTGCCAGTGGCGTATATGTTAGAGAGGGTGATAATTTTGTATAATTAATATATAAATTTCTCTTCTAGTTTGACTTCAAATTAATATGAATAACATTGTTATTTTGTATTAAATTCAAAATGATTTATTTAAATATTAAGAACACAAGAACAGAAAACAGTACATATGTCAAGAATAATGGTATGTTTAATAATACATAATTATTAACTTCAGTGATAGTACACACAACTTGTGTGATACAAAATACTTCAAACAGGTTGATTATTTTTTAGATATTCTCATATAAACTTCTTCTAGCATAACATATTTAAATTAATTCAACATAAAAGGCACACTTTTATTATATAAATTAAGAATAATGAAATGAATAAAAGTAGTTGAAAAAAACAATAAAATCAATTTAAGTAAAATGCTTTCAGAAAAAAAAACAGGTGTGACATGGATATTTATTAACTAGGTTGGTATCCTATTATACAATATACATAAACAATATTCGTGAATATATCTTTTAAAAAAAAGAACTAAATAAATAATACAGAAATAAAACTCGAAACAATTATATTCTAAGGACAGATAAATGGATACATATTTCAGCTACGTTACCGGGATAACTAGAGAGTTATACAAGTTATGATTTGTCGTTGTCAAATAATGATACCAATGGAAATGACAATAACTTTTTGTAAAATATATACATAAATAATACGAAATGGTACATGCAAAATGCATATGAAAAAAAATGTTTACATGGCCGGTGACATCAAAATATATTTATTGATTTCTGAACAATATGCTTTTCGTCAATATGCTCCTAACTCTTTGTTTGGCAGCAGAATCTGTCAGTTTTGAGGTTTCATGATGGATTCGAATTTTAAAATATTTTTCCAGAATCAATTTTATTAATTGCATTAAATGGCAATTTGATGGATCGTTATCCAAAATATGACTACCAAAATCTTCATAAACTGACATTGGTAAATATCTTACTGAATGTCTTTTTAAAATATCAACTATATTATTTTTCGAGAAAACTTCTTGTGTTGCTAAATAATATTTCAAAGATTTCTCACCAGTTTTACATATCTCTACTACAAATGAGGAAGCATTGGTTAAGTTTCCATATTTCTTTCTCATTTGCAAAAATGACAATGAAGAGTCCGATTCCAAAACGTTTAAGCAGTATTTACATGTGACACATTTCTTTAAACATTTAACAATGAACCCTGCTACATATCCAACAATATCAGTTACATATGAAGTTAAATGCCAAGCTGTGGATGTAATAAATTCTACCTCGTTAACTTCATTTGATGTGTCCATGTAATCACTTGAATTTAGTAAATCCTGGCCATCATTATTACGTTTTGTAATGGAAGAAGTAACAAATAAAATTGAAGTAGCATCTATAGCAACAGCATTGGCACTTTCACTACCCTTTACTTCACACCTGACCAATATTCTTTTATAAATATGTTCAAATTGACGCGCTGTTGGATTATTAGAGTGCCCACCTTTACTTCGAATAGCACTAAAAATATTTCAATGTGATCTTGTGAGAATTTATAGGTTAAGATGAATTTTAACATTTGAGTCTCTACAACATATTTTTTGTACAATCTCTCCAAACTTTCAATTGCAATTAGAAATCCCAAGAATCCAGCTTTACGTCTTATTTTTAATACAGATTTTCCATTATATGTGAGCCCTTGAATATAACTTTTACAATAACTTAAGTAAGTCAAGATTTTATCAGCATTCTCTGTACAAAGTGTTCTTTTGTAAGAATATTTAGAAAATCTACTTTGGGTATTAAACATATCAAAAAGATTATTGAAAACTCTAACAAACGTTTCAGTGCCAGCAGAATTCACAAAATTATGTGATTGTAAATCTTCCCTTAAAAAAGAAAAAGCACCTGCAACACTGTTGCTGAAAGTTTGCGTTGCAAGCTTGACTTTCATTTTCTCTCGATGCCACTGAATATGTCTATTTTTAATTTTTGTACATGCATGGAGACCTTCTTCCGTTTGAATTTCTACTAGTTTCTCAAAATACTCCCACTGAATCACATTGCCCTCCTTATCTTGAAATGTTTTTAGTGTTGCTAAAGCATTTCTTACCAATTTTAACATATGGCAGATATCAGGAAAAATGAATATTTCTTTGTCTGTGGCTTTATTTATAAAGGAGGTTTTTAAATTATGTGGATCCTTAAAATCAGCACCAAGTTTTTCTGCCATGAGAAAATTAGTTGGAAGACCATCAAAAGCCAGAGAAGTAATGATTACACCAGAATTTTTTAGAAATTCAAGTACTTTTTGAACTAAGTTAGCTTTTTCACTAGCAGCCAATCCATCAGTGAAAAAATACCCCACAGAAATTTTCCAATGTCCATTAACAGCAACTAGCATAAACACCAATGCCTCTTTTGCTTCAATCGAATTAATCTCCTCCCCATTCGATTCAATATCCACATATCCAGTAAATTTTTTTCCAGTCCATTCGACTCGCTTCATTATTGCTATTTCATCAAAAACTAAATTGCATAATACTTTTTGATGACGTACTGCCAGTTCCGATACTTTAGTCTGTATTGCTCTGAGGGAAGCTTCACTTAATCCAGAACTTCCGTCGACTGACATAAACCATTTTGTGATGGTGGCAGGATGAGGAAGAGCATGACACAATTTTTCCCTTACATAATTGTATGCTTTAGCAGAATAAAAGTGTAACGTTAATGCAAAAGCTCTTAGCTCAGGTGAATACTTCTCTTTCGATTTCGAATCAATTATTCTTCTTGCAATTTCACCAGGTAGCCCAGGTAATAATGCCTGTAAATTACAGAAAATATAAGAGCATATAAAAGGCAAGTGGTGTTATTGACTTTTTTTATTATTATGCACACAATTTTCTGTATTGTAATCTTGTTGGGCACAAAATCTATTTTCAATACATTAGGACTTTAAAATTTATAGAGGACGCTGATAATAGTTTAAAAATAAAAAAGTTTTCAAGTAAACTGACATTTCTGTGCAGGATATTAAAGAATGTCATAAGAAAAACTTACTCTGAATTAGAAAATGTGAAATGTTTCAAATTTCATAACTAAGTATATTTTTAAATATACGTTATTTTTACCAAATTTTTGTTATTTTAAACATTGGTTAGAAAAACATATTAATAAACATAACAGTCAGAAATAGAAAACATCTCTCTTACTCCTTTATTACATATTTACTTTTTACGTAATATAATAAATAATGTTACTTATTTATATCTATTATATATTGTAAATTACAATGGCATTTTTGTTCACTTTCGTTAATAAATACATTTAATGAATAATAAGCCTTTTGAAATATGTCATCTTTAATTTTGAATAGTTCACAGTATTGGTATTCAATATTATAAGGAGTTGGGTCAAGCAAGAGCAGAATACAGTAAATTGTGTTGTTACATCAGTGAATTATGGTAGGTAATTTGCAACAAAAAAATACGACATTTGGTGATGCAAAACAAAACTAGACCGAACAGAATATCCAACAAAAAATTGAAAATTGAATGTGTTACAGAAGTATTTCTTACCCTTAATATGTTAAGAGGATTTTCGGTATGAGAATATTTTTGTTTCAAAATTCTAATCTCGATGTTTTTCTTCTTGATCCTCTGTCGTAACCCTTGATTGGTCGTCAGTAAAAGTTTGATTTTTTTATCTTTTGGTGACATACTTTTCCTAAAAAAAAATTGCACTGATCAACTTTACAAAAAAAACAAACTTTTTAAATCATTTGAAATATAGGCAGCGTAATGTTGTTTGAGCGCCAACTGGTGGAGAGAAGAAATACTAACGAAAAGGCTGAATATTATCCATGTACCTACACGTGCATTAAGTCAATTAAACTTATAAATATTGTTGAGTTCCATAATATGAAAAGGAAAACAAAGAAAATAACGATATTTTAGAAAAAAATACCACCTCCAGATTTACAACACATTCACCTTAAATTTACAATAAATCTTATTAACCACTGTTAAACCGTACAAGATAATCAAAGTACCCTACCCATATGCTGGGTATTTTAAAATATCATTGTTCCTTTATAGGATTTTTACGGTGGTATTATATTTAGTGAAAATTGAAAAAAGTCGTCCTAATTGAATAAGAATAATGAAGCTCACCTTCTAACTGTGTTTCGCCTAAATGAAGAATTGGATAATTTCTTCTCCTGAAATTTAGTAGGAGTTCCGTCGGAAATATTTCCTGAAGAAATGGCAGTGACTGTCCTCGAAGAACTGGCAGTGACTGTACGTGAAGAACTGGCAGTGACTGTACGTGAAGAACTGGCAGTGTCTGTTCTTGAAGAACTATTACTCTTCAGCGAAATAGGAGAGGATATCTGATCATCACATATAGCTGTTAAAGTGGACACGGAAGATGGATATCTCCTTCTGAAAGTAAATTAATAATGTAATGTAGAAAGAATCATAACCAACTCAAAATAATAGTGCTGTTCATGTCGATACAGCTAATAAACAAAGGTAAACGGAGCATTATAGTCTTCATTGATTTATTGCTTTTTTCATATAATACCTACTTATACATTCTACAGTATATTCTGCATATTTCTTAAAAAATACAGTTTTGAATATTTTTAATACCATTCCAATTTGACAGAATATCGGTTCAAAATTGGAAGTCTGATACATAACAATGATATTAATATTTTTGCTGTACAATATTAACTATTTTTGATTTAGCGAAAATTATAAATAGGTAATAGGTATAATGTTGATTTTGCAACATAATTTTACTAGTTATTATAGTTTATTAAAACAATAACCTCCTTAATTATTGAAACAATGAAAAATAATTTCAGGTAGATAAGTAGGTACTTACTTTTTTCTTGGCGACTCAAATAACTCATCTTCGTGGATATCCTGAGAATCATCATGATCAGAACTATTTTATATTGTCTACCTAGGTACCTATCATGTACTACTTTTTTAAATGATAACTTACCCAACTTGTACATTTTCTTTACATGAGCTTGCTAACTCAGACACTGCAAATTCTTTAAGAAGAACTCGGCCACTGGGACTTGTTGTGAAATCACCTGACGAGAAGTGATCTGAGCACAGAACACTATCTTCAGGGATATTTTCCTTTCCCAAATGTTTTAAAATGCGACAGACCCATATTTGTCGGCGTTTAATATTTCGAGGAATTCTACAAATAATATAATATTGCACTTTTAAAATAATACTATTTGCACTTCAACTTTATTTTCATTAACTATATTATTCAATTTTAAAACATAAAAAAACATTTTCTATACTTTCTATTCACAATAACAAATTCAGTCTTCAAAGACACTACAAAATCACTGTAATTACAACGTTTCACCTCGGTTTATCACAAACACTTTAATGGCGGCCAACGCTACAACTGAATCGTAAACAAAACGTTTGGAGAGGGACTGCGTGCGCATATACCCACCTGCCTTTAGCCAATAGACTGTTGCGTACCAATATTTATTTTTAAAGCAATGTAAACAAATAAAATGATACATAACAAACTACGAGGATGCTTTGTCTATCCTAGTTTTCTGAAGTCATTGGCAGGAGTAAATAGAAAACTATGGCTTTACGTAAACAGAGTCAAAAGGAACATCACATGTGATGCTATATTAAAATATTTAAAAAATAAATCGAAAACTATCTACTGTGAAGAGTTCTGTGTAAAGGAGCTAGTTACAAAGGAAAATCAAAATAAAGTTTTCATGGTAGGAGCCCCGCCCCGCTGGACACCAAAGACGAATTATACCAAGATAATTTTTGGCCTAGAGGTGTGGGATTCAGACATTTTGATTTCAATAAATACCGTAATTACTTAAACAAACAAAATAGAAGTGACGATTTTTTATAAACCTGAGACATGTAAAAAACAACAGCAATAATAATTTAATCAACTTTACACCTACACTATCTACTCAAACTCTAAGCAACAATGAACGCTTGTTTTATAACATTGCACACATAAATGTACAGTGCATAAGAAATAAGGTGGATCTCATTGACTTATTCACGCTTAATGAAGGTATTGATATTCTGTGTCTTTCTGAACATTGGGCCTCTGAATGTGAATTGCAATCTATATCAATTAATAACTTTTATCTAGTATCAAAATTTTGCAGAATTGAACATACTCACGGTGGAGTTGCAATATATATAAGTAACTGTATTAAAAATAGATTGAAGATTAAAAACGTTAACCATATAATTAGAATGAACTCTGAAATGAATGTACTACAGACCGCCGAATGGGGATACGAACATATTTTTTAATAACCTCAATGCGCTCCTAAATCATTGCTATAAAAAATACAACAAAATTATTTTTTGCGGAGATTTGAACATAGACTGTTTAAAACAATCAAACATGAAAAAATCACTCATCGATGTCTTTGACTCATTTAAACTAAAACTAAAATCAATAGAGGCTACTAGGGTAACCCCATCGTCAGAGACGGCTATTGACTACATGGTGACTAATTTTGAAGATGAAACTATAATTTCTAGCTATGTTACTACTTCTAACATTGCAGATCATAATGCAAACATATTAAAAGTGTCCCTTGGAAAAGGTAACATTAACAACATTGAAAATTTCATATCTTTTAGAAACACATCGGCATTAAACATTAGTAAATTTAGGCACCTTCTCCAACTCACTTGCTGGGAAAATATACATCTGGGAGATGTCAACTCAGCTTTTAACTCCTTTCTTGAAATATTTATACATAAACTTGATCTTACATGCCCCATAGTTACATGTAAAAATAATAGTCATCATTATGATAAAAAAGGATGGCTGACACCAGCCATAGTTAAAAAAAAGTGAGGAATTAAAAAATCTCCACTGGCTAGCCAAAAGCATGAGCAGTGAAGAATTACATAATTCCTATAAAAACAAAAAAAGGGAACTTCAAAGTAGTATTAGTATGGCCAAAAAAAACTACTTCCAGAATAAAATAGAAAATGCCCCGAACAAACCAAAAGAAATTTGGAAAATAGTTAATTCACAATTAGGTAAAAATAATACTAATAAAAATGAAATACAAATCCTAGAAAATGGCACAATTTTATGCGATAATAAACAAATTGCTGAATCTTTTGCGTTCTATTTTGCTACTATAGCATCATCTAAGTTAGCTGAACATTTTCCAGATGGAATCTCTCAAGAGTGCACACATAGTAAAATGTTACCAGATAGCCTTTTCTATGATCCTATATTGCCAACTGATATAATAGACATTGTGAATAACCTTAGGCAAACCAATTCTTCAGGCATAGATGGGGTGTCATTAAAAGTTATACGATCGGTTAAGGATATAATAGCAGAGCCATTGGCTTACTTAGCAAATTTATCACTGCAAACTGGAACTTTTCCATCCGTTCTGAAGATAGCATTGGTGGTGCCGATATTTAAAAAGGGCAATGAGTTTGAGAAGGATAATTATAGACCTATATCTATTCTCAGCATATTCTCCAAAATAATTGAAAAGGCTGTGTACCTCAAAATTAGTAAGTTCTTAGTAAAATACTCTATAATTAGTAATTCACAACATGGCTTTCGTGAAAATCGTTCTACTGAAACCGCTACTAATCAGTTTCTGCAATATATCTACGATGAACGGCCATCATGTCATAGGATTATTTTTTGATCTTAGTCGTGCCTTTGACACAGTTGATATTGAATTCCTAAATGAAAAACTATTCCGAATTGGTTTTAGGGGTACCATCCTAAATTGGATTAAATCTTACCTTTCTGATAGGCAAATAAGAGTTAAAATACAAAACTCCACTTCAAATGATCACTCTATCAATCTAGGAGTCCCACAAGGTTCTGTGCTGGGGCCACTACTATTTTCGCTATATGTAAACGAACTTCCCCTGCATATAAAAGGGAAAATTACCATGTATGCAGATGATACTTCTATTATGGTTTCAGCACCTGACCTTGTGGAACTACAGGTCCTGTTAAAGGAGGTGATACATAGTTTCGAATTATGGTGTTCACAAAACTCTCTGATCTTAAATATTGCAAAGACCGATTGTATATATTTCTCTGCTCGAAAAACAATTACTCCCGATTATATTCTAGTTGACACAAATATTAAGTTTTCTAGGTCTGTCAAATTTCTTGGAACTTTCGTGGACTCATGTCTCACATGGGAGGATCAGATTGATCATGTTGCAAAAAAGCTCAATAGCTCACTGTTTGCCATTGCATCACTAAGGAGTATCTACTCAATGTGTATTATGCTATGGTGTATCCGCATCTATCATATAACATTATAGATAGATAGATAGATTTTTATTCATGTTGGACAATATTACGTTGTATACATACGTCAATTTTACTTATGTTTAACTGAATAAAATGTTATCAAAACAATGAAATTACATCACTAAATACAATTACATACTAAATACAATACAAGTTAAAAATACAAACAAAACATATTAAAATGAAAATCTAAAATGGTTAATAAACTCTTGGATCTCGTAAAATACATTATTTTTTAGAAATGTCTTCACAGTTTTTTCAAATTTATGGTGTGTTAAATTTTTCCACTCGATGGGTAATAAATTATATAATGGTAAGTGGTAAGCTTGCAGACGTGTGTCTTCATTTATCGTATTGGTTAGATTCTTTAACAGATAAACGTTACTTGATAATTTTTTTTGAAGGTATTCAGAATGTGTTTCCCAAGTTAATCTGCTGTCAAGAAAAATGCCAAGACATTTTACAGGACGAGTGGTGCAATTTATGTGCGTGTTTAGATTAAAAATCAATGTTTGTGCTTTTTCTGCATTTAAGGATATTTTAATGTTTTTAAAATATACATTGGCCTTTGATTGCATTTCATTAGATATGTTAGTGAGAGAGCTAATATCTTTACTTGTTGACAGTAGGGTTGTATCATCAGCATAGCAAATAGATTTAAATTCAAGGAAATTTGAGATATCATTTATATAAATAATGAATAATATTGGACCTAAAATGGATCCTTGAGGAACTCCATACCTAAGCGATTTAAGGGACGAAGTCTCACCATTTGTATGTACACACTGATATCTATTTGATATGTAACTTTTTATAAAAGACAAAGCTGGCCCCCTGATACCGTACATTTCTAATTTCAATAGGAGTAGGTCATGTGAAACACAATCAACGGCCTTAGACAAATCTATGAAAGACGCTACAGGCATGTTTCCCTTTTCAAGTTCATCGGTTATCGATATTATTATATTTGTTAATGCATCTACTGTTGAATTACCTGCTCTATAACCATATTGACATGGATTAATTAGATTTTTCTTTTCAAAATATTCCATTAGTCGGATTTTATAGGCTAATTCTAATATTTTGGCTAATACAGGGATAATGGATATTGGCCTGTAGTTTTCGAACGAATCTTTCTGTCCTTTCTTGAAGATGGGAGTAACCTTAGATACCTTGAGATTTTCAGGATATATACCATTTTCAAAACAACTATTTATAAAATAAGTGATTTGAGATAATAGTTCTTCTTTAGCTAATTTAAGTGAGTCACTGTTTAAGTCATAATAGTCTCTGGATTTTGATGAGCTAAGCGAGTCAATTAATTTTTCAATTTTGGTCTCTGTAACTGGTGATAAGTAAAAGGAAAAAGACACCTGATTTTATGTAACGATTCAAGATATTCCATGTTGTTATGATTAAAATTATTTACAATTTTGTCGGCAATTTTTATAAAAAATTCATTTAAGTCTTCTGCTGAAATCTTTGAATCACAGTTCTTTTCAGACTTATACTTATTTATGATTGACCAAGCTGTTTTTTGCTTATTAGTTGAGTTTCGAATTAAATTAGTATTGTAGTTTATTGTTTCTGATTTTACTGCCATTCTGTACTCTTGCTTGTATTTTTTGTAAGGTTCTTTAAAATTTTCATATGCTTTACTGATATCATGCAGGATTATTAGTCTATTTTTCATAATTTTAATTTTGTCACTATACTTCATAAATTTTCTATTTTTTTCATTGATTTTCTTTAAGGGAAAAGATGCTTCATAACATTTTAGAATGTTGAAACATATATTCTTTATAGGATTTTGCAAACAGTGGAAAGAAAAGCTATCTATGAGAACTAAAGGAAAAACTATATATAAAAATATTAATGAAATCTTTGCATTCTTTCGATAACCTGACTTCTGGTTATGCTAACAAGTAAAAATTCTTATTTGCCATTCTCATTTTAACACTAGCATCCAACCTAGTCCCCTACGGCTAAGCAGGCTAAACCAGTATCTACATGATCCCCTACGATATGTAAATTTACATACATATCCCCTGCGATATGTAAATTTACATATCGTAGGGGATCATGTAGATACTTGATACTTGTTAGCATAACCAGAAGTCAGGTTATCGAAAGAATGCAAAGATTTCATTAATATTTTTATATATAGTTTTTCCTTTAGTTCTCATAGATAGCTTTTCTTTCCACTGTTTGCAAAATCCTATAAAGAATATATGTTTCATTACTATAAGCAAACAAATAATAAATAATTCACTTTTAAACATTTTAGAATGTTAAGTAAAATATTGGAGATGTCATTTGTATCAATACTTTTAAATAAATCTGACCAGTTACAATTTGATAAGGCAATTTTATACATTTGAATAGTAAAGTTGTTAATACTTCTATGCATTTTCGGCTCATTTTTTATTTGTCCATCTAGGCTATATGAAAAATTTATACTTTTGTGATCTGATAAACAAGGATCTGTAACTTGCGCATTCCAGCGTGTGCTTTCTATACTAGTAAATATATTATCGATTCTCGTCTTAGATTTATTGGTGACCCTGGTAAACTGTTTAACGCATTCCTGCAAACCAAAAGAGACAAAGAGATTTAATACACTTTTGCTTTCAGTATTTTTTGAAAAGTCAATGTTATAATCACCACAAAGTGTTATTTTTTTATCAGTTGATATAATATCCAAAAACGCAGTTAAGTTATTATTAAATATTTGCATATCTCCAACCGGTGATCTGTAACAACAACCGATTATTGATTTATGTTTGCGTAATTCAATTGCGCATATTTCGATATGTATGTCTACGCAGAATTTCTCTACAAAAGAACAAGACTTAAATTCTAAATAATTTCTCACATAAATTGCTACACCTCCATGAATGTGATTTCTTCTAATATAATAAGTTGCTAAAATGTAGTTACTTAAATTTACATATTTTAACTGCTCTTCCCCGGACCAAGTTTCGCTAAAACACAAAACGTCAAAATTATTTTCAGACAGATAATGATTCAAGTCCAAAATTTTATTATGTATACACTGTATATTTATGTAGAATATGGAAATATTTTGAGCTGTGACTTTATTAGCATTGGCGTTAACATTGGCACTGATTAGATTGTCTTTTTGGTTGGCTATATTTTTAGTGATGCGGGAGGAGTTTTCTGAAAATTTTTCAGTCCGTTAGGATTATATTGCCGAATAATTGTCTTTTGCGGCCACATTGCCAGTGAACACTTTACTCTCATCTAATTGATTAATTCCGACTTTGAATGCCGCGATTTCATTAGAAAAAGTTTTAAGTTTAAAACATTGTGAGACTTTGACGTCATGCTCGTCCATGTTGTAATTAGGCCGATCAGGCCTGTTTGGATATTGCACAATAAATAAATAAATATATTTTGTAACATCATCTACAGTTGTGTTCGGTTCCAATCGAGATATAAAAATCCAGCTTAAGGGATCGACAGCTTTAAGATTTTTGCTGTTTTCATTTTGTCCAATAATTGTCTTTTGTTTAAACCTTCTGTTATTTCTGGGAAGTATAAAGCCATCAATATTGTTTTCTTTAGCGTCACTATTTTCAGAGATAATATGCATGTTGTTTTGCATTGTATCATTAGTGCTATTATTTGACTCACAGATTATGTCATTATTAGAGATGGTTTGTTCCAAATTTATTATTTGTTCCATAATTTGTTTTTGTTTACTTTCTAATGCATTTAAATTTTTTTGTTGAGTTGTTTGTTTTGATGTGGCAGGCATGTCCTTTTTTGTTATTGTACTGTATTGTGAATTTTTTTGCATAGATCTCTCCTTATCTATATAACTTTTTTGTTCTGTGTTACTTTGTACATTACGATTTTTGGTTTCATTATTGTTTCCAAATTTGTTTAATGTTACCATTAAGTCTTTTTTGTATTGTAAAAATTTTTTTAAATCTCAGATGAGATGAATTCCTGAATTTCTGTTCCAAGTGTGTTGTTCTTTCCTGGAAGGTTGTTGGTTTTGTTTGTTAATTTTTCACTTTTATAGGCCTCGTTTTCTCTTTGTAAGTTAAGGATTTCTTGCTTCAACAGATTAATTTGATTGGATCGGTCTTTATTACATTGTTTTAGGTCATGATTTTCAATTGTTAGTTCTTCATTTGAGATTGTTAAAGATAATATGTCTGCTTCTTCAAGTTCTACACTATTTGAAGATATTTGGTCTGTTAATTTGGAATCACAACACGTAACTCGAGAGGCACAGCTATTGTGATATACACTTTTACACTTTGAACATTTAATTGTTTTTTTTACTGTTCTTTTATTGCAATAATTACACTCGAGGAACGGACGATCTAGGATGAATGCCTCTATGAATATGCATCATCTTGCGGGTATCCCTATCCAATTGACGCAGCTCATCTACTGTCCCCTTGACTACTCCAAAGGAGTAGAGCAGAATCGGAACGGCAAGTATATTAGTCGCAGACACCTTGTTCTTTCCCGAAAGTTCGGAAGACCAAATCTTTCGAAGTCGGTGTCTGTACTTGCCGCGGAGAGTGTCCTTAATTTGTTTTACGTCCTGGATGTGATGTTGTTGCACACCCAGGTACGTGTAGGTCTCTCCGGCATCCAGATGTCTTAGGATGCTTCCGTCTGCCAGCTGCACATCTTCAGGGAATAGCCCGCATCGTCCTCTCTTGAGGTGGACGACTGCACATTTGTCCAACCCAAATTCCATGCCAATAGCCCACGTGTACTCTTGGACCACCCTAAGAGAGTTTTGGAGTTCGCCCTCTCCGGAGGCATACAGTTTTAGGTCATCCATATAGAATAAATGGGTGACCTTGTGCCTCCGGTTGCTGGGTGATCCACTTGGTATCCGCGGGTTTGACGTAGTTCTACAGACAACGGCATCCACGCCATTGATAGATTACGCTTGTATTGCACAGAATCCTGAGCAATACAGCGGTCTATCAATAGGTTCTCTTTGCAGCCTGCCACACCTTTTTTACTGCCTCGCTGCTCGTGTATCTCTTGGAATACAGGCTCAACTGACCTCAAAGTCCTGGCGTACAAGATACGTGTAAATAACTTATAGCAGGAATTGAGGCAAGTGATCGGTCTGTAGTTTTTCGGGTTGGACAGGTCCCCCTTTTTGGGGATCAGTACAGTTCGCCCTTCGGCAAACCAGTCCGGAATCTGCTGCCCCTCGTTCAACCACGAGTTGAAAACTCGAGCCAGACGGCGGTGAGTGGAAGGAAATTTCTTCCACCACCAGTTGTTTATGCCGTCTGGGCCCGGGGCAGCGAAGTTCTTAGTGCCAACAAGCACCTGTTGGACTTCTTCCGTACTGATTGCCAGGCACACTTCGTCTTGCCCTTCTAAAAGTCTGTGACAGAGGGCCTCGAAGTGTGCTATCGCTGGAGTGTCATTGTCAAATGGACTCGTAGTCTCGTAGATTCCTTTCCAGAAGGCTTCGACATTCTCAACAGACGGCGGATTTTCGACAACACGCTGTGGCTCTTGGAACAGACGAGAGGGGCTTGTTTGGAACAGATGGTTTTGTTCCATGCTCCGCGCTCGTCTGACCAAAGATTTTTTAATAACCGTAAGTGCTCGAATCCTATCTAGACAGTGCTGCTTGATCGTCTGCAGCACTGTCCGATTGAGAGTGTGGTGTTGTCGTCTTACCCCGGCAACTATACGCCGTATTTTCGGCGTGAAAGGCTTAGCTGCCGTTATATACTCTACCACACTCTGGATTCGAGACCCGTGTTGTCTCGCCGATTTAATTTTCGCCTCGATTTTTTGTACGCGCCGCTTAGTCTTCTCAACCTTGTCCAACACGCTTGCCAGGCGTTGCTGGGGGACGAGTTGTCTGGTGGCAGCGTACACGGCACTGTTGATCTGCCATATGTTGGCATCTTCTGGAAGTTCCTCATTGATTAACGAATCCATTCTTGCCAGGTCTTGTGGCTTTGGGTTAACCCTGGTGTTAAGGCTAACCCTCGTCCTGAGGGTGACATCGTCATCCAGGGGATGTTCTGCGTCAGCAGCTGGTTGCCGCGGTGGTAGTGCGGCTGGCAGTTCTTCCTGCTGACGGGGTGTTGTTGAGAGAAGGCGCGATACTCCGGGTGCATATCGCACCACAACCGGTGTAGTCGCGCCATGTACCCCCTGCGCTCAGGTTCGCTGCTCTCATAGCAGTCTAGCAAATCGTCCCGTAGTTCCCCTGTCCACCTAAAGCGTCCTTGTAACATAGCCAGGTCGTCATCGATGAGACCGTCCGGTAAGGCCCCTCCCACTTGTCTCCGACCCCTATCCGATTGGGGTCGATTGTGAGGAGCCTGATCTCTGTTTTGGTCGAAAACCAGAGACTTGAGTCCCCAGGATGGTTAGTCCTGGGAACCCACGTCCGACATTCGCCAGAGAGGGTTTCCCCTCTCTGCCCAGGGTGCACCACGAGGAGGATGTCGGTCCGCATTTCTGCACCCCCTTATTATTATTATTATTATTATTATTATTATTATTATTATTATTATTGTAAGCTTCGTTTGAATCATTTGAGTTAAAAACTTCAATCCAATTTTCAGTTATTAGTTCATGTTTAAAGCTTAGCATTTTTGTGTCTGAAAATACTCTTCTAAATATTTTATGATTACAACTTTTATTTAGAGATGTTTTAACGTATATAGTTTGAGCATAATGGTCAGAAATAGCTGTTTGTAAAATGTCACTGGCAAAAGGTAAGTTAAAGTTTACAAATATGTTGTCTAAGAGGGTACCTGAATTTTTTGCAACTCTAGTTGGTAGAAAAATAGTCTGATCTAGATTAAATGATAAGAGTATGTTTTTGTATAATTATTAGAAATTAGTAGATTAATATTAAAATCGCCACATAATATCAATCTATAAGTACTGTAATTATTTGAGAAATAATTTAGCATATAGTTTATTGAGTTAAAAAAAGTATTAATGTTACCTGTTGGTGGCCTATATACACATATTATTACTATTTTATTGACCTTACTCACGGCATTTGAAGATTCTACATGACCTTCTAAATTTTGTTGTTTTAAGCCGATGTCTTCTACATGGTCAGAGGTTTTTGTTAAAAATATGCAGGACCCACCGTGGATAGTAGACTCCCTTGCATATGAAGATATCATTTTATAATTTTCCATCTATACTGTGTGGATTTCGTTTGGTAATAACCAGTGCTCTGTGAGACATATTATATCAAGAGGCCGTTCGAGGGTGTTAATAATTATTTCAATTTCAAGTATTTTGTGTCTCAGGGATTGTATATTTTGATGTAATAAATAAATACCAGCATCTTTTGTACTATTGTTTGGTTTATGCTTGCCATAAATTACCTGTTCAGCGATACAGGAGGTATTTTTTGAAAATTTTTTAGTTTAGTCGAGTCATATGGGCGCACAATTGTCTTTTTTGGCCATATTTCACCACAAAATACTTTATCTTCATCTATATTGTTTACTGCAATTTTAAAAGCTGCAATTTCATTGGAAAATGTTTTAAGCTTATAACATTGCACGACTTTGATATCATATTCATCAAGATAATTTGAGACATCCTCGACTGTAGTTTCGGGTTCCAGTCTAGATATAAATATCCAACTGAGTGGGTTGACCGCTCTCAGCCTAGTTGTATTTTCATTTTCACCAATAATTGTTTTTTGAAGTAATTTTTTTCTCTGATGTCTAGGTAAAGCAAATCCACTGCTACTGTTATCAGAATCGCTATGGTTATTTGCACTATTATTGTTCTGTACAGCTTCCTTCTGTTCTAATTGGACAGTTGGGGCATCAGTTTTGCTTACATCTGGATTTGTTGTTCTCATAGGGCTAGATTCTACACTGATTGTTTTGTTCCTGGTTTCCTTTTGTTTATTTTGCAACTCATATGTATTTGTTTGTTTTGATGTTCCTGGCTTGTCATTTTTTGTTGTAGAGTTGTTTTGATGCTTTTTTGCCGAAACTATTTCCTTATCTGTTTTGTTTTTTTCATTTGCATGGTTTTTAATGTTTGGTTTATCACATTGCCTCATGGATTCAAATTTGTTTAATTTTATTTTGAGTGCATTTAAGTCTTCTAAGTAAACGGCAAACTTTTTTTCAATTTCGTTTGAGATAAAATCTTTCATGTTCACTTTTTGTTTGTCTTCATTATTTGTTTGTAGCTCGCTTTTATATGATTTATTTTCTTCTTGAATTCCTTTGATCTCTTGTTTTAATTGCATAATTTGTTCATTTAAGCTTTTGTAAAAAATTTGTCTAGCGACCATTTTTGTTCATTAACTTTTGACAGACCTTTTGTTATAAATTATGTTTTTTATGAAAGTGCGCTTCATAACACCTCCTTGATTTTTGTTTTAAAATGAATTTTAAGATCTCTCCTATCTATTACAACTTGTCTGTGTGACAATTTTTGTTAATTAATTCATCAGACTTAATTTTGAATGCGTAGCATCAATGCATCAGCATCAATTACTAGCATCTCAGAACTCCTCAAAAAAAGCAACTGAGCCTAAGATATTCTCTATGCATAAAAATTTGTATGACATTGAAAAAATGTTTTTCACCATTACATGTTAGACCTAATTTTTAAGCGCCGTGACATTTTCTTTTTTTTTAATAAGCTATTACAATGACCGCATCAAAACAACATCTTAGTTTTTTCTGTATTTAAGTTTAAGATTTCTTTTATGCATAAAACTTAATTACAGAAAAAAATTAAGGTGGTGTTTTGACGCGGAAATTGTGAAAACTTAGTTTTTAAAAAAGAACGTTGTTGCTTAAAACTTAAGTCTGACATGGTTAAAAAAATGTTTCAATAACAGACAAATTTTTATGTATAGAGGAGATCTTAAACTTCAGTTGTTTTTTAAGGTGTTATAAGATACCAGTGATTGATCCTGATGCATTGATGCTGCACATGCAAAATTCAGTCTGACAAATTAATTAACCAAAATTATCAGCCAGATAAGTTGTAATAGATACCATAAACTGCGTAAATTTCAAGCAGATGTTTTGAAAAGAAGAATCATTTTTTTAAGCTAAATTCAAAAATTCATAAAAAATAACAATTAACAAAATTTTACTAGTCTGGCGGGCATAACATGATTTTTATATGTTTTGCAACCATTTTCACCTTTTGAATTTGATGTGTTCGAAGGGTACCACGTTTCATTACATTCTAAATCTATTTAAACAAAAAAATGTTTTGAGAATTAAGAAAAAATTGAAAATTTTATCCCCCACCACTATAGAGTATGATATAGTAAGTATGATGGAAAAAAGTTATCAGGTTTTCTCTGTAATAATAGGGCTAACTATATTGCGATTATGATTCTAATATCTCATTTCTTAATTACTAATTTTTTAGAGTGACCGCCCTATATAAATAAAAAGGGAAATTCTGTGTAAATACCCTTACCGATTTTTTTACATAGCTGCTTTATTCAGGAGGTAAAACAAGAGTTACAAGAAATATGCATAATTGTTTTAAATATGAGAAAGAGTAACCAATTATTGACATCCCGTTTATTCAAGTAAAACTAAATAGTTTACCGAATGAGTGGATTTTCACGATGCTTTCTGGATTTTGTTCGTATTAATGTCTAGATAAAACACCATAAAAAAATTGCCTCTATTGCTCCTCAATTTTTTTAAACAATGATTTTGTTACTAATTTGTTGACTACCAAAATTTAAAAAACAAAATGTATTTTTAGACAAGTCGAAATATAACGTTTTACTCTGGTAAATTTTTGGAGAAAATGCTTATTTTCCGAAATATGGCGGCTCGAATTTTTCTAAAAGAGGGGGAATAAAAAGTGACAAGAAAAAAATTCACAAGAATTCTTGTTAATATATTATTAAAATGCAAGACTTTTTTTCCTTTATGACTTTTTCTTAAAGTGCATTCTGTCCAAGTTTTTCCCGGAAAACATGAAAGAATGGCCCTTATTGGCCCTTGTAAACCATGAAGTTTGAAAATTTGGAAAATTTCAGACGTATCGGTTAAGGACAGGATCGAAATGTCAAAAACTCGTAAGCTAGTACTTATGTTAATCCTAGATGGCACAGTGTGTATCTTATCTTATTTTATTGGCAAGTTTCAATATTTCTCGGAATGTCCGCATTGCCACATGTACAAAAATTTCTTTAGTATAAGGTATAATTAATGTTACAAATTATAATTATAAATATTACCCAATTACATAAATAGTCGTAAAATAGCTAGTATCTGGTTAGGTACATTTTAAAATGTAGGTGTGCATAATTTACAATACAACTAATATCATAATATAGGGATATTGTTTAAATTTTAAAACGAAATGGTTAACCACATTATTAATTTCGAATTAAACTGCAAGAACCTTTTATCCAAATTATGGGAACACATCAAAGTTTTAATTAATATTTATTCCTTGTTCTACCGTTCACCGTCAGCCGAGTGGCTAGCGCGTAGATAAAATCATGGAAGGTCCCGGGTTCAAACTCCTACGTCCGCTGAATTTTTTTTCTTTAATTTTGTAATGATGTTTATTCACTAATTCTTTTCTATGATTTTTTTACGTTAGGTTATAGGTTTTTATTCTACTTAAAATAATTTCATTCTTTCGTGTGATTTCTTTAGGTTAGATTAGTAGGTTTTTATTCTGATATCTAATTGTTATAATAATTATCATTAGCGCCGCAGGCAGTATAATCGTCGCGGATAAAGAAATGGGGGCTGCGGGGGTGTCCCCCCGCCTTTTTTTCACAAAATAACACGAAATGCTTCAATTTCTCGACTTGCAGAATTTATTACACATTTACAAGGTATAAGGTAATGCGCATGCTTGAAGCTCCGAACTTTTGGCAAAGATTAGGGAATTAATAGGTTTGTTCCAACAACAATCACGAACTAGTTACGAACTACTTAGAGCCAATCAGCTCTTTATAATGTGGTCAGGTGATCAATCAGGGACTGTTTTCAACCAATCACATTACTTCTGATTAGTTCGGGATTCTTGTTGGAACAAACCTAACAAGATAGGACAGCCAGCGGTAAACCTTGTATCTTTTAGCAATGGCGCCATTGACATCGACATTTAAATTGGAGTTTTCGAGCCAATAATGAAAATTGGACAACACTGTCTCCTGATAGAACAGCCGAACTAAGCTGACTGTCAGTAGCCAAGGTCACTAAAAAACTAGGTTGCTTAGTAATATATGTCACACGAAGTATTTCTATGTTTATATGTAAGGTATCTATTTGGTTAGGATAGAATTGTACATTGAAAGAATAATTTTGAAACTTTTTTCTATAAAATGAGGAAAAAACAGCCACACGCAGCTGTCATCGAGGTCTATACGTGACGTAGCACTTGTCGATTTTGATGAGCCAACCTATCTGTTAGTAAGCTTGGTCAAATTCGTTTAATGCATAACCGACAAATCCCGAAACCGCTTCTGCTGGATGTCGTGTCCCTTTAAATTGGAGTGCACAACTGTCTTCGTCTATTTCGTCTTCTCCGACCTCCGTCTGACTGTCCTATCTTATTAGGTCTCTAATCTTTGCCTGACCTCTAGATATAGTGTATCATTATCCCATTTTCCAAAAAAATTAACATGCTTTTGCACATATCTAAGAAAAGAACATAACCAATATCCGAGTAAGTATATTGGGTTAATCATTCTTACACAATAAAACTTTGCCAAAACTGGCTGATTGAACCCGTAACTTCAGGGTTTAGGTTACACGTCGTTTCCTCTCGGTGAAGCAGTCACACAATGAAATATAAGATACTCTTTTCTGTGGAAGCATAAACGAGATAAAGTTATGGACAGTTGATTAAAACACCAATGCCATGAACCATATTCAGGGTTTGAACCTAATTTATATATTTACATTCATTGAAAATTCATCTAATTTTTGACAAAAATGAACAGAATTTATTGTATATATTGTATACTTGGAATATAGTGCCATTTTAGTGTTTGAATACAGTTGCAAACTGTTGACCATTTAACAATACTTTCATTGTTTAGTTTATTTAACAAATTTAAATTTCACTTTTCATTTCATTCATAAATCAAAATCATTACCCCTTTTCATTCATAAGGCTGTTGGCGCCATCTTCTAGTTGCATGATGAACTTATTCTAAATATTCTTTACAATTATTCTGGTGACTCATCGATTTGTGTTAAAAATCAGTTTCATACATTAAAATGTACAAAAGCAATTTTATGCAATTTTTTACACAGATAAGAGATAATGAATGTAATACGCATCAAAACGACCTAATTAAATGTACTTAAAGAACTCTGATTATCTAATCTAGCTACAAATCTGATAATTAGGCAATTTTAAAAATTTATTCCGAATTTATTGTGCACTTAAAAAAGAAACAAATAGGTCAGTTGTCTTTGGCCGACTTCTGTTATAATACTATCCACTTTAAAACTTCGTTTGAATTACTTATAAAAAAGTTATTTATGAAATACCAAGTGTCGATTTGACGGAATTTTAATGATTATTAGGCAACCACATATACACTTTTTGACCTTTTCGATCCTGACCTTAAGGTGGCCATTCCCTAGAAAGAGACATCCGATAGGAATATATTTATTATTCTTGGTCATAACTTTTTTTCCTAGTACATATATTTTAAAAAACTATAAGAGTATCTAAGTAGAACCATAACAAGACTAACACTATGAATTTTCACTCAATAATTTCAGTGGTTTGCAAAATAGCTAGATTTAAATTTAAAAATTATATTAATCTTCCTATTTCGTAGTTTTAAATCTAGCTATTTTGCAACCCACTGAATTTATTGAGTGAAAATTCATAGTAATAGTCTTGTTATGGTTCTACTTAGGTACTCTTATAGTTTTTTTTAAATACACATACCAAGAAAAGAAAGATGTGGGCAAAAATAATAAATATTTCCCTATCGGATGTTTCTTTCCTAGGCAGTTGCCACCTTAAGATATTCTTTAAAATTTTGGTCTCTTATAATTTTTTTGTAACGTGCATATTTTCCGAGTTTTCAACAGTTTCTCACAACCAAGAGCATGTTTTTGATCTTGAAAAACTGTTGAAAACTCGGACTAGGACGTTGCCTCATGTAGGAGGGGAAATCTGTTTTTTATGCCTCTCGAAGTCTAAGCTCGAGCGAAATGGTTACAAAATTTTAATCTTTTTACTTCCCTCGCATATCGAAGGGAAGTATTGTATTCGAGAAAAAAATCGCCCTCAAAGATTTCCTTGAATTTTCACGTTTCATAAGATGTAGATTACAAAAATATAGGTTATTCAATTCCGTCAGTCTCTCTGTCTGTTGGTGCATTAACTAAAAAACAACTTGACAGGGAACAGTCGAATTTGGTAGGTACTTGAAACTACTGCCAGTGAAGAAATGGTTAGACTTTCACTGGAAAATATAAAGGGTAGAAAGTCTAGAGCGAATGGATAATAAAAAAATTTATTTCGCTCAAATTTAAAATTTCCACGTTTCATGACCTTCTAAACCTAATAAAAAAATGTTTTATTTTAAATTGGGGTGAAAGGTATTACCCATGAGATTATGTCACGGTAAAATATTTTAAAATCCTTCAGTGGTGTCGGTCCTTATGTAGAAAAATGAACATAATTTTCCAAAAAAATATATTAGGCAAAGTTTTAACTGTAAAACAATCTTATAATCTTATTCGTCGTTATCGAGAACTCACTAATACCAAATTTCAATGAGATAGTATACTTTGTGTTCACGTAATAAGAAAATGAAGTTTTCCTTTTTAAAGTACCAATTATTAATCGTTACGTTATATTCATACGTAATGAAGACAGGCTTTCCATTTAGAATTAATCACGTGATGTCAGTCAGTTTACTTAACAGTACCTAAATAAAAAACAGTTGACTTGGTAATTAAAAAAAACTTCAATTTTAAACAAATTTAACATTCCTAAGGTAATAATAAGCACCATAAGTGCAACTTTAACGAGATTTCCAATTTCTTATATTTTCTAAAATCATACTGATAATAGCAAAGCACATTTTCAGTGGGATTAAATTTCATGATAATTATTGAGCAAACTGCGATTTAGTTAATAATAATAGTAATAATAATAAATGACTTTATTTAAAATAATATTTTACATAAAAGAGTGAAAACACATGCAAAACAATTTTTTTCTGAAATCTCAAGTGGAGGTTCACGACAAGTTTATCTATGTAAGTGTTATTATTTATTGAATTGTTCCTGAATTAAATTCGTTTAAAGTTGAACTTTTTTTGTTTCCAAGTCAATTAATGTTTGATTTCGACTGTTAAGTACTAAAGTCACGTGATTAATTATGAATGGAAAACCTGCCTTTCTCCATCTTAATTAACTCTTCATTAGGTCCGAAAATAAAGCTATGAGTATAATAATTGATACTTTATAAAGAAGGGAGATTTTATTTTTTCATTACAAGTGCATTATCTTATTGAAACTCGTTATTAGTGAGTTTCTGATAGCAACAAATAAGATTATGAGATTGTTTCACAGTTAAAACTTTGCTCAATATTTTGTTTGGAAAATTAGGGTCATCTTTCTTCATAAGGACGAACGCCACTGGTGGATTTTAAAATATTTCACCATGAAACAATCCTCATTTTTTAAAACCGCATTGTTAATTAGGGGGCTGCCCCCTTGGCTGTGATACGGGAGTGAAAAGTGAGGCATATTGTAGACTAGATGGAAAACATTTCTTTTGGCTCAGATTTAAAATTTCCACTTTTCATGACATTCTAAACCTATTTCAAAAAAATGATATTTGATAATTTTTTAACCACTACGTGGATAATGTGACAGATGGCATATAGATAACACAATCGACAAGAATGGCACCTATTATAGTTTTATTGAAAAATATACAGGATGGTCATCCTAAGAAATAATTCAACCATGGCGAAAATTTGTGAAGGTATTACGCAAGCCCATATTTGGGATTTGTTATTTAATATTGAATTTTTGCTGTCTGATGACCTGTTCGCCTTCACCCAACCACCCACGGTCGCTCCGGATTGACACATGCCATCGATGTCTAACCCATTACCCATCTACTGACGTAAGTGTTCCCGTGATCCCAAAGCTATGTTACCAGTGTATTAACTTAGTATATTCATACTAAAAAAAGAATCAAGATGAGATCCTCAAGGTTGCCAAGTTGCCGGATCTCAATTTGGTTACATATATCACACATATACATAAGGTGTTGCGCGCCCCCTACATACAATTCTTCAAACTTATGGTGTATAAGTTCAGAAAAAAATGAGGAAAATGAGATCCGATCAAAAATTTAACAGCGGCCTGGACAGATTCTCTTATGTCTTAAAAACTCTATATACACGTCGAAAAAGGCGAGATCCGAAATCGGATTCCAAAAATGATCTCACTTTACCTACTTTTTAACACAAAATGATCTCATCTTGACCGTTTATATATCTACATATATATATATATATATATATATATATATATATATATATATATATATATATATATATATATATATACGGTATTAGTGGGCTTCCCACAATGTAAAATTTTCGGTTCAGTTGGCTTCCACATGTCAGATGGCATCCGATATTCGGACGCCATCTGACCAGCTAGCGATATTAACGCAAGTGCTTCATAAATGCCGTATGGTGTCATTACAACTTATTTTAGGTTGGAGGTCAAATGACTCATTTTAACACCCTGGTGAATATTTTAGTTTAGCGGTTTGCTACTAACTGCCGTGCCTGTCGCTCGAAAAATATTCATTTTGAATACCTGCTGACCACAGAAGCGGTTCAGATGGCATCTAGTTAGGTGGCAACACCGTGAAAGTAGGTTAATAAATACCACATGTGGGTCCAGATTCTTGAGTTTGCTTATATATATATTACTACTAAGAAATATAAACTTAGTGGAGACAATTCGTGTACCTATGAAAATGAGAACGGAATTTGTATTTTTGATTGTAAACATTTTTTGTTCAAGATGGCTCAGCGAGGCTATTTATAAGTAAATAGTGTTCTGTAGTTTAATTAAATTACAGAAGTAAGAAAAAAGTTGTTAGCAAAGATATTGTCGATAAGAAATAAACTACAAAATTATGTTAATGTTAAAAATAATTCTACTGGAGATTATTTTGATTCCCTTTTTTTCATTTTTGGAATTCTTATTGTATTCTATTTAAGAAAAGTATAGTAGGTGACCCAAAAATAATCTCTTATAGAGAAATGCGTGGTTGAAAGAGTTGTAGATTTAGTAATACACCGTTCAAGATAAAACTGTCGAATTGAATCTAAAAAGATGTGAAAAATTATACAACAAAGTATGATAGTTAATACTCCAGTTAGATTGTGTTTTAGCAGGAAAGTTGTGGGGTAGTTTTGATTCCTTCCAATCCCTATGTTTTTGGGGTGCTCAATTCAAATCTGAGGTTGGCTAACAAAATTTCGTGACGCAACATTAAAAAAAATGCAAGAAAAGGTAGATAATCTCATTTTTTAGCAGTTCTTTGCTTATACCTCGGAAATTATCAACTTTTCGTAAATAACTTCCATATCCAAAATGAATATACGTAAAACTTACTACAAATGGCCTTATTTAGGTTTGTTTTCCGACGAACCCTTCGGGTTCAAACGCAAGTTGAAGATTAGCATATTTCGGCTATCTCCGAAAACAAAACCACTTTTTCCACTCTAAAAGTAATTTATTATTAAAGGCTGACAAATAGTGAATTCCTCCCAGTTCTCTGCACATACCTTATTGAGATCGTATATACCCATTTTGTGGGAGTCCACCCTGGCAGCCCCCCTCCCCCCCAAAAGCTAATTTTCAACTTGCGCTTGAGCCCGAACGGTTCGTCGGAGAAAAAACGTAAAAAATAAAATTTGTAGTACATTTTATATACTTTCCTTTTGGATAGAGAAGTTATTTACGAAAAGTTAATAGTTTCCGAGCTATAAGCAAAGAACTGCCAAAAAATTAGATTTTTTACCTTTTTGTGCATTTTCTTCAATGTTGCGTCACTAGATTTTGTTAGCAAATCTCAGATTCGAATTCAGCACCCCAAAAAACATATGGAATGGAAGAAATCAAAACTACCCCGCAACTTTCCCGCTAAGAGCCCCATTGAGCACAAATTGACTATTATAAATTATAATATACTTATTTTTTACTTTACACGTGCCATTGTGCTTCAAAATTAATCAGTTTGTAACGTCTACGCCTTATATATTAAATGTACGTTCATTGATATTTAAAATCTATAGTCATAATTCATCTAAATTAAGTTTTTTTCCAATGTACAGGGTGTCCCAGAATTGAATTCCCTGACGGAAACCTTTAATTCCTGAGGTCATTTTGGGACCATATATCACAACTTACCTTAGTCCAAAAATGCACCCCCGAGGAAGTACATCCTCTTAAAGTGAGACAGAAAAAATTATTTCTTTTCCAGTAATTTCCGATATATTGAAGAAAAATTTTAATTAAACATATACTTTTGACGTTACTAATGAATCAATTTTTGTATTGCCATGGCAATGCGACAGGATTTCTGTTTCACAAGCACCTACGACCTATAGGGATAGAACGATAATTCTTGATTTTTTGTTGATATTACACAAAATTTTAAAAGTGTTAATTTGTGTACTAAAACAGTTGGACATTATGTGGAGCATTTGTTATGAATGTAATTTTTATTAAATAAACTACTTTTCTGTTATTACAAAATTTTGTTCTGGAATTGTAAATGAATGTTAAATGCAAATAGAGGAAAAACAGATAATTTCTTGCATTTTGATTAATATTACAAAAAAAATAGGAGTACTTTTTCTGCAGCACTTTCAATGCTCTGCAAAAATGTTCAAGTATTTCGTAACTTTACAGGGAGATTAGAAAAATATCGCCAGTCAAATAATAATTACTATGAAAAAAAGCGGTAAAGGTATTTACACAGAACTTCCCTCTTTATTTATACCGGGCAGTCACTCTAAAAAATTATTTATTACGAAACCACATATGAGAATAATAATCGGAAGATACTATTACAAAGAAAACCTGTAACTTTTGATCAAAATGGTCGGTAGAAAAATTTTCAAAATCTTTTTCTTCTGAAATAGAATTAGAATGTCATGACCGGTAAACATACGACAGCAAAAATTCAATACTAAATAACAGGTGCCAAACATGGAAGGCTTGCGCAAATACCTCTACAAATGTCCACCATAGTTGAATTATTTCTTGGGATGACCAACCTGTACATTTTTCAATAAAACTATAATAGGTGCATATGCCAAATATTATTGCCATCTGTCACATTTTCAATTCCACATTCTCGTAGTGGAGTGGAAGAAGAGTAGTTGTTAAAAAATGGCTTTTTTTTAATTTTTCAAAAATGTTGGTAAAAAAATTTTCTCATTTTTATTCTTCTGAAATAGACCTAGAATACCATGAAACGTGGAAATTTTAAATTTGAGCAAAAACAATTTTTCACCGTCATCTATTTTGTATTTTGTAGTGGGTAAAAATTTGCAAATTTTTGTATTTTTTTTCGTTTTCAAAAGTTTTTGCAATAAGCTTAGAATGTCATGAATCACGGAAAATTTAAATTTGAGCAAAACATTTTTTCCATCTATTCTAATGTTAATTTTTTTTTCCAAAATGTTGGGAAAAAAAATGTTCAAATTCTTTTCTTCCTGAAATTCGCGAAAATGTAACAAATGAACTCAATGGGGATTTACCTTCGATCCAAAGGAATTCACTTATAAGGAAAAGTTTGTACAGTAACAGCGGAAAGTCATAATATCTAAATCGCTCTCACGTATTGGTGAATTTGGGTGTATCGATGGAAAATCCCTCTTGGGTCCATTTGTTTTATTTTCGCGAATAGGTTTAGAACGTCATAAAACATGCAAATTTTATATTTTAGCAAAAAAATTTTTTATCTATTCTATGGTGGTGGGTAAAAAGATCAAATTTTATTTTTGAAATAGGTTTCGAATGCCATGAAACGGGGAAATTATAAATTTGAGCAAAAAAAAATGTTTCTCCATCTATTCTAGTGGTAAAAAATGTTTAAAAAATGTTGGTAAAAAAAATTTCAAATGTTTCTTTCTGAAATAGTTTTAGAACGTCATGAAACGTGGAAATTTTAAATTTGAGCAAAAAACATTTTTTTTTCAGTATTTGTTCCCTTTAGACGGTCCACCCTGTATATTTTCCAGTGAATGTTCAACCATTTCTTTGCTGCCAGTAGCGTCAGGACGGACGGACGGACGGACAGACAAACCGACGGAATTGAAAAACCTATATTTTCGTAATCTACATGTTCTGAAACGTGTAAAACCGAAAAAATCTCGGAGGGTGATTTTTCTCGAATACAATACTTCCCTTCGGTATGCGAAGGAAGCAAAAATTGAGAAAAAAATATATTTGGGGTATTTTCAAGTTAGTACTTATAGAGAAACAGTTCCCACTAAAATTTCAAAATTTTGTCTTCAATATAACGGAAATAATTGGAATTTTTTTACGTGACTCACTTTAAGATTGTGTACTTTCCCAGGGATGCATTTTTGTACTAGGGTGAGTTGGGTTATAAGGGCTCAGTATGAACCCTGGAATTGCAGGTTTCCGTCCGGGAACTCAATTCTGGGACGCCCTATATATATTTAGTTATATAAAATGAATTAAAATCTTATTACAGTCTACTTTAAGTCAAAAAGTGCACACGTTGCAAGTAAAGTACATTTTAGTTTCATTTAGATAAGTACCTAGCTTTCTTGTTGACAGTGTTTAAGAAATTCAACAATTTTTACTTCTATATTTCTCTCATAATACTAATTTATTCCAGGTCACCCAAACAATACCTTATATTTAGAATAATATATTTTATTAAAAGTCACAAAATTTTGTACATGTGTTTGCCCCTTTTGTATAGTTGACCGTATTTTCGGACGTTTGTATCTATCAATGGCCCGTTTATGACACTAATTTTCTTACGTTTAACATCTGTTTGTAATTGACTTCATTGTATAACTTGGAAGCACAATATATTGTTTTATTTTTAGTACATGGTAACAAGGGCATAGAAAGGCATTTCGGTTTAAAATGAACTTTTTAAAACTATGACTAAATTTTCTAACAGAAAGTTAAAACATTAAAGCTGATAAATTCTGTCCTAATATGTTACATTAGAAATTGTTATTAATTTCTTTTCATAAGGTATGAGGTAAAAAAATTTCTAGTAAACAAATCTTTAAGAATTTATGAATTAATGAGTAATTGGATTTCCGGGTGTAGTCCGACGTACTTATTAGATTCCTTGAGGGGCACCAAGATATCCAAACGATGACGACGTTTCCATAAAATCATATCTGCCATCCCCAGATGATAGCTGTCTACTGCTGAGCCCCGTTGTTCAAACTAAACTGTTTCAGTTCGTTAAGAAATGAGTTTCTGGAAATACATATCTTGAAAATTACAAATTATGTCAAAAACTGTTAAGTATTTGTACAACTTGAAACATAGGAAATTACCTTTACCTTAAATATGAGATCAATCCCATTCAAAGATGGTTCAAGATAATAATTTTTTTAAGGTTTAGTGTTTTTTCATCCCTCTCTAAATATCTAATTTCAACATGTATTTTTCGTGAATAACTTAAAAACCCGAGGGTCTACGTAAAAGTGGTTATTATAACGTTGAAAAGTATTTCAATTTCCTACAATCTGGTTAATCTATAATATAAATTGTCAAAGTTATCGCTATCAAAATTGAAGTATTACTTTCAATAATTGCTAGTCCAATAATTATAAAGATTTCCATAACAAAAAATGTTATCTGAGATTTTCCTTCATTAACTGTTAGTGGAGGGATTATAGATAACAAAACCACAAAAATCAATTCTGGTAGTACCGCGCAACCCCCCCCCCCCAAGAAACCTCCGGTGAAAAGCGCCTTAAAAAATAATCATAAAAAAGAAAGCTTGATTAATTGCCTAAAAAAAGTCCCCTTGTAATTTTCTTGTATATGCCATGGTTTTCGAGAAAATCGATATTGAAAAAAATTGCAAAATTTGTATTTTTAATGCGTACGAATTTTCGTTTATTTGATTTTTTTTTGCGCGCGGCTTATAGAAAAAATTGAATTGCTCGAAAACCTAACATGCTAGGAAGAAAAGTCAAAATGGGTTGTAAATACTCTTTTGTGTTTCCATTTTTGATGGCTATTGATATCTATTAGTATATAAAAATAATATAATATAGTTACCTCTTGATTTTTTGCACTTTTAACTTCTCACAGGCCCATAAAAAATAATTGACTTTAATATAAGTTATAAATGCATTATCTTTTAGTTAAAGGTAGTACATCAATGCAAAAAAAGTTAGGAATAAAAATATTCACATTTACAAATTTACCAGCATGTTGAAGTTAGCCAAATTTTGACCAATTTTTTATTGTTTCCTAAAAATAAAAATTCTTGAAAATTCAGCTCAATAATTTTTTTCTAACCATTTAAAAGTAAAAAATTTGTATTTAAAAAATATCAACAAAAAATTTAATATTCAGCTTTTTTTGGATTTTTTGGCTAAACTTAACATGCTGTTAAATTTGGAGATATGAACATTTTTATTCTCAACTTTCTCTGCATTGAAGTACTACCTTGAACTAAATTTATAACCTATATTATGTTCAGTTATTTTTTATGGGCCTGTGAATAGTTAGATGCACAAAAAATCAAGAGATAACTATATTATATTGTTATTTTTATATACTAATAAATATCAGTAGCCTTCAAAAATGGCAACACAAGAGAGTATTTTATATCCCCTTTAAAGCCCATTTTGATTTTTCTTCCTAGCTTGTTTGGTTTTCGAACAATTCAATTTTTCCTATAGGCCGCGCGCAAAAAATTTCAAATTAACCGAAAATCCGCGCGCAATAAGAATACAAATTTTGCAATTTCGGTCAATATCGATTTTCTCGAAAACATGGCATATACAAGAAAATTATAAGAGGGCTTTTTTTAGGAAATTAGTCAAGCTTTCTTTTTTACAATGAGCAATTTTTTTATATCTTCAAGGATTAACGAGTTATCAGTAAAACAAGGCTTATTTCAGCGAAGAGACGGTTTTTTTGGGGGGTTGCGCGGCACCCCCAGAACTAATTTTTGTGGTTTTGTGATGTTTAATCCTCGCACTAACAGTTACGGAAGGAAAATCTCAGATAATATTTTTTGCGAGCTTCTGGTGTATTTTTTACTTTATCGACTGGACTATGCGTTGTGACAAAATAGTTCATTAAAACTTTGTGGTATCTTTTGAAATAAAACCGCTGCCTAAGAAATCACTACTTCCAGCTCCAGATTTCCCGTCCATGGCTCTTCAAAGGAAAACTTCTTGACCATATTTGCACTCCAGTGTGGAAATAATTGGTCATAGAATTTTAATAAAAGGGCATTGCCGAATGCCAGTCAAACCTCCAGAACTTTCGGACGCTGCCGAATACCGAGGCAAATTCCGGGTGCCTCCGAATCCCAATGTTAAGACGGTGCCAAATCCATATCTGGGCGCTGCCGAATCCATATTTGGACCCTGCCGAATATCATGGTAACTTCTGGGCGCTGTCGAATCCAAATTAGGGTGTTGCTGAATCTATATTTGGGCGCCACATAATCCATATTCGGGTGGTACCGAATACTAAGGTGACTTCCGGGCGCTGCCAAATACCAAGGCAATTTCCGGGCGCTAGCGAATCGATATTAGGATGCTGCCGAATCCATGTTCGGACGCTGCTCAATAGTGAGGAAACTTCTGGGCGCTACCGAATTTATATTCATGCCGAATCTGTATTCATAACTCAATTTTTTCAAATGCAACACCCTGTATGTTTTGTCTTAAAGTGATTGAGAAATCAATTACTTACGCGCTGAAATCCACATAAATTTTTTTCGACACGAAATTTTCAAAAACCATAGAAAGTTGGTTGCTATGATGTAGGTACAAAATTAAAAATCGTCAATTTCATTTTTTGGAAAGTCATATGCAAGGTCTAAATATATGATAAAAATTTATGTATTGTAAAGACATAATTTTTTATTACACTTTTAGAGCAACAAAACACGAAAAATTGAAATTTTTCTATTTTTAATAATTAATAATATTGAAAATATCAACTTTAAAAGTTACCTAACATTTCTCGTTGAAAATCAGTCAAAGAATATAAGAAATATATATATATATATATAAACCTCTAGGACTCTCAGTGGACGCTTAACGTCACATAAAAGTGACTGCAACAGAAATGTAAAGTCGTGTGCTCTGGCCGAACACGTAATAACAACAGGCCACAAGATGAGTTATGAAAGCACCAAAATTTTAGCGGTTGAGCAAAACCTAAAAAAGAGATCTTTCTTAGAAATGGTCCACATAAACAACGAAACTCACATATTAAATAAGAAATCAGACATTGAAAACCTGAGTAACATTTACACCTACATTCTAAAGTTAGAGAGAGACAAATATCTAAATACTAGGACGACAAATCAAAATTTGTAACCTTCAAGTTGGCAATAAATCGTCACCAGTCAGTTGGTAGCCTAGGGACCCTAGAAAATTCCCCAAACACTTAACACCAATCAAATTTGTTCTTTTAAAAGTTTTTTCTCATATTTTTTCGTAGAATTGTTTCTCCTTACCTTCATTAGTAGACGTCTAATGTTAACAAAATGTATTGATATATATCTATTTTAAAATGTGATTGTTTTAAGATTTTCACACTAAAATGCTTTTAAATTATTAATATGGTATAGTTTATAAGAATATTTTAAACTTCTATGTTTTTCCTCGAGGATGATTTTATTTCTATTTTTGTGCTTCACCTCAGCAAACATCCTCATGTTAGTAAGTAATTAATTGTTTTATATATATGACTTATTTATAAAATAATACACTTTATAGATGTCTTGAGAAAGGAAATAAACATTTCCGAAAGCTTGACAAGTAACGAAGAGTTTTCTTTGTGTGTTTGGCCATAACAACTTTACACTTCTGACTGCAACCTCAAGAAAAATTTACTTTTTCTATATATATATATATATATTTGAATGAAAAAATGCAAGATTCCCTTTTGTTAGAGACAAAATTGTTCTAAATGTGTCTCCTGAACTGAATCCAGCAAAAAAAAAAAACTACGTCCGAACTGTATTCGAAACTCATGTGCCCATATCGCCTGCTCTATAAATTGATATGCTTGAAACGGTAAGGAATGAAGATCTAATTTTAAAATGGTGGTTCCTTTTAAATGAAAAAGTTCTTTACCTGTAATTTTTTTTTTCGATAAAAGCCTTACATTTCCTCAGAAAGAATATACAATGTGTCAGGAAGCGACGCATCATTAAATGAGAAATTCATTTATGGAATCAACCCGTGGTAGAAATTAATTGGCAGAATTTCAATTTCGGGAAATTTACACAAAAAGTTATTATTATATCTAATACATGGATAAAATTAAACAAAACCATGGCAAATTAGCAAAATTGCAAAGTTTATTATTCCAAATAATTTTAATTAAGACATACTCCAACTTAGAATAGAAAAACAGAATATCCAATATGGCAGAAGGTTTTGAAAATTGGGGTTCTCATTCAGTTTTTCTATTTTTCTGAACAATATTTCTTTACAACGTTTTGTCCTATCTCGCACAGAAGAAGCACATTACCGGAGGAAAAAATTACTTTTTTGTAAATTTCTAAGACGAACTTCATGTTTCGAAATTTAAATTGACATAAATTCGTTTTTATTCTCAGAAGATGAAATTTTAATTAAAATATGTTAAAATTTGTTTATGACTTTGTGTCGACAGACTGCAGATTGTAATACTACTCTTCTAGACAACTACGATAAAGTAGCATAGCATATATCTGACAACGTCGCGGGAAGTCAATTAAACCTGCAATTTTTGTATTCGGATTCCATTTTACGCATCTATTAAAATATTTATAAGGACGTCAATTAAACCGTAAAACAGGTAGGATGCTAAGTTAGCCTTTAAATAAATTTTGTGCATACCAGTGTGTATATTGACGGATGCCAAGTGAGAACGTTATTAGGTCGGACGCCAACCAATACCGTATATAAATATATATATATATATATATATATATATATATATATATATATATATATATATATATATATATATATATTTAATGAGAAATAATGAGAGGTTGTCACGTCCGACAGTTAAAAGATAAATTCAAGGATCGTAGGGCTTCGGACAATTGGGCGGTGAAGTCAAACTCTTTTTTACTATGCCAAGCTTTCGAAAATGTTTATTTTCTTTCTCAAGGCTACAATTAATATTGTATCATTGATGTATTTTTTCAGTTGAACTATTAAGTGATTGTTAAGTTATTTGAAGATTATTGTTAACAGACATTGTCCTCATGTTGAGAACCACATGTGACTGGTATAAAAACTTTTCACAGGAAACCCATGCTCGCGCCATCTTGTGAGAATTTTATAAATTACTATTACTAATACCACGTTTACATGATGGATTTAAGTCGGGGTTCTGTCTAATGTTTTTTACCAACCATAGAACAATTTTGTATATTAAAATTATTATTATTGTTTGTTAACTTATAAGTATTACTTCACTGTTCATTGTCCACTAGCACTTCCCGGAATTGTTAATTTTAAAACTATTTTGTTGATATGTTGAGAATTGCAAGAGGAGTTGATTCAGTTATTTATTTATTACTTTGTTGTTAATTTTAGTTGATTGTTGTTTTATGAGATCTGTCAATTGGAATCACTCTATTTTGGTAGGTAACATTTAAATTTTCTTATTCTGTACTACTGCTACTACTACTATTAATATAATCTGTCCTTGTTTTTTTATTGTTATCTAACTGTAGTACAAAGGAATAAATTGCGCTTAACCCACTAATATCTGTTCGTTTATTCATTGTATTGTTTTCATTATTAATCTCTACCATTTCAAGGAACAATCTTTTTGTTAGATTTGTTTCTGTGTGCAAAATTTTAAAGTTTTTAAAATCCATATGATGTCCTGTGTCCATGACATGTTCTGAAAGCGCACAAGTGCGTTTTTCAGTCCTACAGTCACTTTTATGCAGTGTTATGCGTATGTACAATGATCTTGAGGTTTGACCTATATACTTTTGTTCACAATTGTGACAAGGAATACTATAAATTACGTTTGTTTTTTTAATAAGATCGTCTTTATCTTTGAGTTTAGTGTATAATTTTCCAATATGTTTAATGTTTTTTTGTGCTACTTTTATCTGCTGTTCTTTCTTGAACATATTGATTAATCTGGGTGATAATTCTTTTACAAACGGTATGGAGCCATATGTTATCGGACCTGTAGTGTCATTGTTATTTATTGGTTCGGTTTCACCAACCCTGTCTTGCGTGACATGATTTCTCATGTTATAGAGCCATTTTTTTAAGAGGTGTTTGGGGTATGAATTATCTAACAAAATACGGTAAAGTCTATCAATGTTCCTATTTCGTAGAGAAGGATGTGATATTTTTTGGATTCTGTTTTTCATAGCTAGTACGAGGTTCATTTTCATTTTTTCTGTGTGATGCGAGTTATAATTTAAGTATCTACCGGAACTGGTAGGTTTGATGTACCAGTCCAGTATCACTGTATTATCATTTCTTCTTATCGCTTTAGTATCCAAAAAAGGAACGCTCATATCAGTTTCCTTTTCTATTGTGAATTGTAGGTGTTCGTTATAGCTATTGAAAATATTAAGAATTTCGTTTATACCTGTTTCTGGTACTGAACAAATGATATCATCAACGTATTTTTTTAGAAAAGGTAATTCAAAGCTTAATTTTGGAATACATTCGTCTAATAAGTCATCCATGACGTACTGAGCCACGATTGGTGAAACCGTAGCTCACATTGGGGTTCCCAATATTTGTTTGTAAAATTCATTATTAAAAGTAAAGTAAGTTGTGTCAAAGATAAATTTGATAGCTTCTATGAATTTTTCACAGGGCATGTTGCAGTAAGATCCGATCGAATTCCATCTTTTTTCGATACTTTTATTTACTAATTCTATAGGAATATTACTAAATAATGAAACTACATCTAGACTTACTACGACATGATTTTCAGGTAATTGTTTTTCATTAATGAATTCTGAGAAAGCAAAAGAATCTTTTATATAGTATTCATTGTCATTATTGTACGACCACGTGAGAATATTAGTGACAAATTGTGCTATTTTACTGTTAGGTGGGTCTATACTTGAAATAATTGGTCTCACAGTGAGTGTAGGTTTATGAATTTTTGGTAAACCATAAAATTTTGCTGGTACTGTATTATAAATTGTTAATTTCTTAGCTTCCTGTTCACTAATCATCTCTTCATCACTGAGTTCAGATATAAACCTATTTGCTTTTTGTTGAAATGAAGTGGTAGGATCTTTTTGAAGTTTACTGTAGGAATTTGCATCGTTGAGAATATCTAGCGACTTTTCTATATAATCATTTTTGTTCATAACTACGGTAACATTACCTTTGTCAGACCTAGTTATTATCAACTCTGCATGTTCTTTCAGAAACCTTTTTGTTTTGTTGAATATATTATTAAAAATTAAATTTTGTTTATATGGTTTGTGAAGAAAATTTGTTAAAATATTAGTTACTTGAGCTCTAAATATGTTTCTTTTAACAGTGTCAAATTTTGAAATTAAAAATTCTATATCCGATAATATTTTTGTTTCTGAAATATCCTGAGAGTTAGGTGGTATGCAAAATTTAAAACCTAATGATAAGAAAATTTTTATGTCCTCTGGTATCTCTACGTTTGAAAGATTCTTGAGCCAATTTTCTTTTACTTTGATATTAAACGTTACCTGTTGTTCAAGATTTTTTATTTTATTAATATTGACTTCCTTTATTTTATAAAATTCTTTATTATATGTAATTGTTTGTCTTCTGAAGAATTCTTGTAACGTATTCAGAATGCGTTACAAGAATTCTTCAGAAGACAAACAATTACATATAATAAAGAATTTTATAAAATAAAGGAAGTCAATATTAATAAAATAAAAAATCTTGAACAACAGGTAACGTTTAATATCAAAGTAAAAGAAAATTGGCTCAAGAATCTTTCAAACGTAGAGATACCAGAGGACATAAAAATTTTCTTATCATTAGGTTTTAAATTTTGCATACCACCTACCTCTCAGGATATTTCAGTAACAAAAATATTATCGGATATAGAATTTTTAATTTCAAAATTTGACACTGTTAAAAAAAACATATTTAGAGCTCAAGTAACTAATATTTTAACAAATTTTCTTCACAAACCATATAAACAAAATTTAATTTTTAATAATATATTCAACAAAACAAAAAGGTTTCTGAAAGAACATGCAGAGTTGATAATAACTAGGTCTGACAAAGGTAATGTTACCGTAGTTATGAACAAAAATGATTATATAGAAAAGTCGCTAGATATTCTCAACGATGCAAATTCCTACAGTAAACTTCAAAAAGATCCTACCACTTCATTTCAACAAAAAGCAAATAGGTTTATATCTGAACTCAGTGATGAAGAGATGATTAGTGAACAGGAAGCTAAGAAATTAACAATTTATAATACAGTACCAGCAAAATTTTATGGTTTACCAAAAATTCATAAACCAACACTCACTGTGAGACCAATTATTTCAAGTATAGACACACCTAACAGTAAAATAGCACAATTTGTCACTAATATTCTCACGTGGTCGTACAATAATGACAATGAATACTATATAAAAGATTCTTTTGCTTTCTCAGAATTCATTAATGAAAAACAATTACCTGAAAATCATGTCGTAGTAAGTCTAGATGTAGTTTCATTATTTAGTAATATTCCTATAGAATTAGCAAATAAAAGTATCGAAAAAAGATGGAATTCGGTCGGATCTTACTGCAACATGCCCTGTGAAAAATTCATAGAAGCTATCAAATTTATCTTTGACACAACTTACTTTACTTTTAATAATGAATTTTACAAACAAATATTGGGAACCCCAATGGGAGCTACGGTTTCACCAATCGTGGCTCAGTACGTCATGGATGACTTATTAGACGAATGTATTCCAAAATTAAGCTTTGAATTACCTTTTCTAAAAAAATACGTTGATGATATCATTTGTTCAGTACCAGAAACAGGTATAAACGAAATTCTTAATATTTTCAATAGCTATAACGAACACCTACAATTCACAATAGAAAAGGAAACTGATATGAGCGTTCCTTTTTTGGATACTAAAGTGATAAGAAGAAATGATAATACAGTGATACTGGACTGGTACATCAAACCTACCAGTTCCGGTAGATACTTAAATTATAACTCGCATCACACAGAAAAAATGAAAATGAACCTCGTACTAGCTATGAAAAACAGAATCCAAAAAATATCACATCCTTCTCTACGAAATAGGAACATTGATAGACTTTACCGTATTTTGTTAGATAATTCATACCCCAAACACCTCTTAAAAAAATGGCTCTATAACATGAGAAATCATGTCACGCAAGACAGGGTTGGTGAAACCGAACCAATAAATAACAATGACACTACAGGTCCGATAACATATGGCTCCATACCGTTTGTAAAAGAATTATCACCCAGATTAATCAATATGTTCAAGAAAGAACAGCAGATAAAAGTAGCACAAAAAAACATTAAACATATTGGAAAATTATACACTAAACTCAAAGATAAAGACGATCTTATTAAAAAAACAAACGTAATTTATAGTATTCCTTGTCACAATTGTGAACAAAAGTATATAGGTCAAACCTCAAGATCATTGTACACACGCATAACACTGTATAAAAGTGACTGTAGGACTGAAAAACGCACTTGTGCGCTTTCAGAACATGTCATGGATACAGGACATCATATGGATTTTAAAAACTTTAAAATTTTGCACACAGAAACAAATCTAACAAAAAGATTGTTCCTTGAAATGGTAGAGATTAATAATGAAAACAATACAATGAATAAACGAACAGATATTAGTGGGTTAAGCGCAATTTATTCCTTTATACTACAGTTAGATAATAATAAAAAAACAAGGACAGATTATATTAATAGTAGTAGTAGCAGTAGTACAGAATAAGAAAATTTAAATGTTACCTACCAAAATAGAGTGATTCCAATTGACAGATCTCATAAAACAACAATCAACTAAAATTAACAACAAAGTAATAAATAAATAACTGAATCAACTCCTCTTGCAATTGTGGCGTTGTTTTGAAAGGTTTTAAGTTGCCCAAGTAGTTATTATGTGGGCCACCCTACGAGCGACGTGGTTAGCGTCACTGGTGTAACCTGGCTAGCACAGTAAAGATACGGAGAGCTAAAGGGGGTGGAGTTCAAAGCTTGGGCGCCATTGATTACTAAGGGTAATCAAAGAAAATCAAAGATAAAGATAAACAAAAGACAAAAGTTACATATATACATAGTACTATATTACAAAAATATTATATTACAACAAATAAACTATCACAGCATCAACGATACTGTATAGCAAAATATTGGACAGAAATATATACAAAAGAAACTATATTACAAAATTTACTATATTACACGATACTCTATATTACAATGTGCCCCAACGGCAAAGCAAATCTGAGGCGTGTACGAGAACCAAAAATATATTACAAAAGATACGTCTCGTAACTTTCACCTCAATACTAAAATCATATATTACACAACATAGATATACTTGAGATCCTTTACGAGAGGCCAAATAACTATATTACAGAAGATAAGTCTCGTAAATTTATCTCAATATTAAAAATCATACGTTACAACAAAATTAGGAACTTGAGATCCTTTACGAGAGACAAAATACTATATTACAACAAATATGTCTCGTAACGTTATCTCAAAGTTCATAAACCTCAAACACTTTCGTTACAACCAAAAATTGAACCACGACTCACTATATCAACAACAAAAATGCATTACAGTACTACAATAAGATATTAATCATAAGGAATCACGATAAAAGCAACTATGAAACAATACTACGGCGAACTATTTGCGACAACGAATTCAAGATATAAGGAACTACGAATTAATATACAACAATGGATTTAAAATGCAAATAGCCAAAATATAATAGATTTCGCTTGAATATAGTATGTTAAATTTAGACATTTTTGGCTCTAATAGCTCAACAATCATGTGAAAATAATCCCTTTTATTGGTAACAATTAAAAGTACTTATCTTTTATTTTGTTATCCTGATGGAGAGAACTCCTAGATACGGTCCTATTCTCCGATGATCATGGGTTTAATTTCACACGTGGCCGCCTTAATCCCATTGTGAGGTTATGAAATCGTAGAAGATTGTCGCCAAGACAAAATGAAGAAAATCTCTTCGCCTAGAATGTTTTCATATGTTCCGATTCAAAATGTAGTATAGCAAGGTGTGCATAATCTCAAATCTTGCTTAAAGCAAATAATATAACGCCAAAATACTTCTACGTTAAATCATTAGACGTGAATAAGTTTTGTTTCATAAGAAATTAATTCTTAATTTATAAGAATATAAGAAAAACCTAAAACAATATTTCAAATGTTAGATGGCATTTACCGGTATAATTATCAAATCCTTACCTCATGTGATCATCACGAGGTTTTTCAAATTCTAACATCCCCATTACAGGTCAAACAAAATTATAAATACGTCTAATTAGTGCAATGGTTCAACGAGAAAGAGTTTCACCCGGCGTTATTTAGTTGAAATACCGTTGCTCTTGCGCGATCTAGTATTTGCGAACTTTAACTGCTGACAGATGACGTACGTTCATCATAGTCTAAGCAGTAAGGGACTCTATTAGTACTAAAGTTTGTGGGAATAATATTTCCGATAACTATAATTTTTCTAATAAATATTAACAGTGTAACGAAGGATGCTATTGAGCATTCCGCATGTTACAGTATCCCGCAGCCCACATAAAAATATATATATCAAATGTATATATTTTTTAAGAGAAACGTTTTTTCTGAGAGATTATTTTTCGAAGAGATTATTTTCACGTTAGATACATCATATTTCTATCAGATATAACAAAATACAATATACACTTATAGAGGTAACTTACATAAATAGCAAATACAGAATATACAACATATATAACATAAAGCAGACAAGTTGGGCTATTTACTTAAATTCTTATTTTTTTCTAAAATTATTTATCAAATTTAAAGAAGGGTTATCAATGGAGATATCGTTATACATGGCTTTGATATCTATTATATAATAATGACCAATGGTCTTCCCTTCTACTTCATATATTAGAGGAGAGATTTCACTAGTTATAATGCATTTTAAGAACTTAGGAGCCAATTTTAGCTGAAAATTATTTATAATATCACTTAATACATATTTCCCTTTTTAAACTATATCTCAGACTTCGAATTCAAGTCTCGTTTCCATAAGTTATAATATTTTTATTTCGTTCATAAACTTACTTTGTTTTTTTTTTTTGTTACGTAATGCCTAAAAGGTTGATTTTCGGTTCAATTTATTTTATCTTCGACTAAGCTAGTCAATGCTAAATTTTGAGATACTAATTTTTGAAATTTTTCTGTAACTTCTCTTAATTGTTGTTTTTGATTAATGGTTAAATTATACTAGGTAAGTACAGAACAAGTGTGCAACATAATATCACTAAGATTTATCAAAATTACTCATCTTAATATTCTTAGCATTATGGCCTGGACTATTAGTTTTATGTCATAGGTGACATTTTATTTTCATTTAATTACCAAACTTATTTTTGATCAGCTAAATTCAATTTGAGTGATTTACAAAAGCCTATATGTAATATTCTAAAATGGCGAATATTTGGTAATATAGCTTTAAAAGAAATGTATCCTATAACACATTGATTAGTTGTGTATTAGGTAGATTTTAATTATTTTATGTTCCTATGTTATAAATATAAAGATTATATTTGTTTTGCACCGCTACCACCTAACTATAAGCATTAAATTTAATCCTTGCAAAAAATATAAAGATAACAAACATCAATTAAAAGAAGGTGTTTGATATCTCTTATCATCCGTAATAAGATTGTCACGGTCCCTGATTTCACCATTGACTATCAAAGTTTTTTATGTATTTATATCTTTATAAATCATAAACGATGTTTTATAGAGATTTTTATACATACATTGAAATTTCTAGCAGTAAGCTTGACATTTGTACTTTATTAATAGGTAATAAAATAATTTAAATGATAAATTAAATGGTTAACTGTATGTACGTGATAAATATTAACTATATTTAGTTCTAATGAATTTTCTTTCTATAGATACTCTATTATTTGAATGACTAAGAGAACTTTGTGCCTGAAAATTTTTAGCACTTAAAATTCGAAATGATACAGCAAAAATGTATTACATTTTCATGGGTACCTATGTTTTGAGATATTTCTTGCTTTACTTGATCAAATTATAACATAACTTGAGTCATAAGTTCAAAAGCATACTTGCAAATTAGCTAATTGTTAATTTAACATTGAAAATTTATTTAAACAATTATGTACATGTAACAATTTAATTTTAATCCTTTTGTAATCAGGACATCGAATGTCAGAATAAAATTTAGATATCATACCCTCTAATATACTCATTTTTCTACAAAATGAAGTTTCCTCGTCCTCTAAGAATTTATATTTTTACAGTTATTCTCCCATAAACGATAGCTCCTCTGATCCTTAGTTCATAGTTCAATTCATCTGAATGTGAGTAATTTACCTCCATATTGTATAACAATAAAATTCTCACTGAAACACAATTTCAAAGTATCGATTAGAATATATCAAACGATTAACTAAATCGTTAGTAAATAAAAGGAATTTTAAAAGCATAGCATTAATAAACTAATATTAAATGTTAAAAACAATATTTACAACATACTAAAGCTAAGAAAATAAAATCTAGCAAAACAGTAAAAGATAAAAGACAAATAGATAAATAGCAAAAGATAAAAGACAAAGATTAAGATAAACAGCAAAAGATAAAGATAGCAGACAAATAGTGAAAGATAGATAAAGAAAATTTTCCTTGAACTCTACTCCTTTTAAGTAATCAAGCCCCGCGTTGAAAAGGCAAAACAAAAGACAAAAGTTACATATATACATAGTACTATATTACAAAAATATTATATTACAACAAATAAACTATCACAGCATCAACGATACTGTATAGCAAAATATTGGACAGAAATATATACAAAAGAAACTATATTACAAAATTTACTATATTACATGATACTCTATATTACAATGTGCCCCAACGGCAAAGCAAATCTGAGGCGTGTACGAGAACCAAAAATATATTACAAAAGATACGTCTCGTAACTTTCACCTCAATACTAAAATCATATATTACACAACATAGATATACTTGAGATCCTTTACGAGAGGCCAAATAACTATATTACAGAAGATAAGTCTCGTAAATTTATCTCAATATTAAAAATCATACGTTACAACAAAATTAGGAACTTGAGATCCTTTACGAGAGACAAAATACTATATTACAACAAATATGTCTCGTAACGTTATCTCAAAGTTCATAAACCTCAAACACTTTCGTTACAACCAAAAATTGAACCACGACTCACTATATCAACAACAAAAATGCATTACAGTACTACAATAAGATATTAATCATAAGGAATCACGATAAAAGCAACTATGAAACAATACTACGGCGAACTATTTGCGACAACGAATTCAAGATATAAGGAACTACGAATTAATATACAACAATGGATTTAAAATGCAAATAGCCAAAATATAATAGATTTCGCTTGAATATAGTATGTTAAATTTAGACATTTTTGGCTCTAATAGCTCAACAATCATGTGAAAATAATCCCTTTTATTGGTAACAATTAAAAGTACTTATCTTTTATTTTGTTATCCTGATGGAGAGAACTCCTAGATACGGTCCTATTCTCCGATGATCATGGGTTTAATTTCACACGTGGCCGCCTTAATCCCATTGTGAGGTTATGAAATCGTAGAAGATTGTCGCCAAGACAAAATGAAGAAAATCTCTTCGCCTAGAATGTTTTCATATGTTCCGATTCAAAATGTAGTATAGCAAGGTGTGCATAATCTCAAATCTTGCTTAAAGCAAATAATATAACGCCAAAATACTTCTACGTTAAATCATTAGACGTGAATAAGTTTTGTTTCATAAGAAATTAATTCTTAATTTATAAGAATATAAGAAAAACCTAAAACAATATTTCAAATGTTAGATGGCATTTACCGGTATAATTATCAAATCCTTACCTCATGTGATCATCACGAGGTTTTTCAAATTCTAACATCCCCATTACAGGTCAAACAAAATTATAAATACGTCTAATTAGTGCAATGGTTCAACGAGAAAGAGTTTCACCCGGCGTTATTTAGTTGAAATACCGTTGCTCTTGCGCGATCTAGTATTTGCGAACTTTAACTGCTGACAGATGACGTACGTTCATCATAGTCTAAGCAGTAAGGGACTCTATTAGTACTAAAGTTTGTGGGAATAATATTTCCGATAACTATAATTTTTCTAATAAATATTAACAGTGTAACGAAGGATGCTATTGAGCATTCCGCATGTTACACAATTCTCAACATATCAACAAAATAGTTTTAAAATTAACAATTCCGGGAAGTGCTAGTGGACAATGAACAGTGAAGTAATACTTATAAGTTAACAAACAATAATAATAATAATTTTAATATACAAAATTGTTCTATGGTTGGTAAAAAACATTAGACAGAACCCTGACTTAAATCCATCATGTAAACGTGGTATTAGTAATAGTAATTTATAAAATTCTCACAAGATGGCGCGAGCATGGGTTTCCTCTGAAAAGTTTTTATACCAGTCACATGTGGTTCTCAACATGAGGACAATGTCTGTTAACAATAATGGGCGTTTTCTTTATTTCAACATTTTTTTCTGGTGGAAACCATCTGTGATGGAATATGGTGGAATGACGTCATCAACTGATGAACACACCAGTTTAGGAATAAAAGAACAGTTTTGTTGATTTCATTCTAACCTAACATTAGCTTGTTTACTTTTTAGTTTTTACTTTATTCCAAGACTTAATCTATGTTAACAATGAATAGTAGACAGAGGAATCTGGTTGTTGCTGTATTGGCTAGCAGGCAACTGCATAGTCATATATTAGATGAGGAGTCTTCTGATGAAGAAGAAATTTTATTATTTAAAAGGGAGCCACACATAAAAATAAAAAATTATATTTTACAAACTGTGGTACATTACAATGTTGAAGACTTTAAGTCCCATTTTAGAATGTATCGGGTTGACGTTGAAGTATGTAACTGATAAAATTATAAGTAAATTTCGCTACTAATAATTTGTTTTATTTTAGGAGTTGTGTTCCAATTTAGATTTTCAGAGGGAAGGGCCAGGCAGAGCTAGTATTAAACCCTTGGAGGCAATTCTCTTGACCCTTTGGACTCTTGCGAATCAGGAAAGCTTTCGGGGTATTTCAGACCGTTTTGGTTTAAGTATAAGCAATGCCCACAAACATTTTATGAATTGCTGCAAATTAATTTGCAGCTTATATAATAAGTATATTGTTTGGCCATCCGACAATTTTAGAAACAATATTAAGAATTTTAGTGCACTCCGTGGTAATAACTCTTTTCCCAATGTTGTTGGTTGTGTCGATGGAAGTCACATTTCAATCTCTGCACCAGAGGCAGACAATTCGTTTTACAATCGGAAGGGCTTCCACTCAATGATCCTACAAGTTATTTGTAATAGTGATTTGGAGTTCATAGATGTGTTTGCGGGGTGGCCAGGATCAGCCCATGATGCCAGAGTGTGGCAAAATTCGCCTATATATCAAAAGCTGAGGGAAAACTTACTGCCAGAAGAATTTCATCTCCTTGGTGATTCAGCATATCCTCTTGATATGTTTGTAATGGTTCCATTTAAAGACAATGGACATTTAACTGTTACTCAGAGGAAATATAATCAAATTTTAAGTAGTAGCCGAGTTGTCATCGAGCAGGCAATAGGAAGGCTTAAAGGGGTGTTCCGTCGGTTGAAATATGTGAATATAAAAAATCTAGAAAATTTTAAGTACATAGTATTGGCTTCCTGTATTTTACACAATTTTTGTATTAAACAAAAAGTTGATATTACTATGGATGAACATGAAATAGACGACATGGAAAATCTGGTTGAAATGGATGGTCACCAAGTAGTACCAAATCACGGAGCGATTAATAAAAGAAATCAAATCATGTATTCTTTATAATATTTTCTTAAGATAAAAGTATTTTATATTAGTACTTAGTTACATTTCTTTTCCCCTCTGCTACCTAACTTCTGTATAGGATGTCCTAGGATAAACTTTAACACAATTTTATAAAAAAATGTCTATTTTCTTTAATAAAAATAAAACATCTCTCTTTATTATCTAGTAAACAATGAAGGTGTGTCTTCAGAAATGATTATGAATCACATTTTGAGGTCACCATTTAAAAGGAGCTTATTTATCTTGTTTTGTAACAATTTTTGAATGCACGAATATTCCCTTACAGTTGTTCAAAAATGAATAATACATTATATTTCCATTAATAAGCAAACTTTATTTTTTACTTACAATATAAACTAGCATTTATTATGACTGGAAGAAATAAGCCTGAATGTCCCCTCACAGCTTTTCAAAAATGAATAACAATATTTCCTTTATTAAAGACAGTCTTTTTTTTCCACTAACAAATACAACAAACATTATTTATAATAAGATTGGACGAAAAAATCAGTCTGAACATCCCCTCACAGCCTTACAAAAATTAATAAAACAGTATTTTCTTTAATAAAAAATAAATAAACAATATTTTCTTCTCACTAACAAATAAAACAAACATTATTTATAATACGACTAGGGAAAACATCAGTCAGAACATCCCCGCACAGCCTTACAAAAATGAATAACACAATATTTCCTATAATAAAAATAAATAAACGTAATAAACTTTTCTTCTCACAAACAAATAAAACAAACAGTATTTATAACACAACTGGGAAAAAACAAGTCCGATGTTCCCTCACAGCCTTTCAAAAATAAATAACATACTATTTCCTTTAATAAGGATAAATAAACAAACTTTCCTGACTAACAAATAAACAGTATTTATAATATGACTGGAAAAAAATCAATCGGAGTCAGAGGACTCCCGCTTTCTTTTCCTTGTTGATTTTGCAGTTTCCCTAATAGCATCTGCTAAATTATTGATTGCCGCTATTTCCTTTTCCTTTAGAACTTTGTTCTCCTTCCACTTTTCTTTTTCTCTTTCATTTTTTAAATACAGATAGCCAGATAGAGGCAATTCTTGTCTTTTCTTTGCTTTTTTGACAATCTTTTCTGCAAAGTCTTTTTTAACAGATTCTTCTAGAGTTTCCCCATTTTCTTCTAAGTCGACAGAAGTATCAGTTTCATTAATACTATTTATTAATGTAGATTTCCCAACAGTTATTGGCTCTGTTACTGATGATGACAGGAGCTTTTCGGAGGGGCAAGAAGAAGCCTTTGTACCCAACACCTCATCAAAAATCTCAAAAAATTCCCAATTAATTTGGCTCTCACCAGTTTTCTTTAGCCGTTTTTGTTTGTTATTTCTGTATGTTTGTAGTAAATTTCTAAATTTAGAATGACATTCCTCCCATGTTACTACATAACCACCAATTTCTTTCATTGCGGAGGCTATTTCCTTCCAGTACTTACTTTTTTTAGATTTTGGGTTATTAAAGATTTGTTCCATCCCCAACCGTAAATCTAGTAATAATTTTGTGGCATCATGTGACCACTTCCATGTCTTTGAGGTTGATGGTTGATCTGAGATTTGTGAAGAATAACCTTCAAGTGGATTTTCATTTTCTTTTTCTTCAGCTGCCTGCTGCAGCTTCTTGCATAGATTTTCGTATTTCTCGGGGTCTTCATAAAACAAAGATAAATAGGTACTTAGCATGTTATATTCAAAAACAAAAAAATAATATGTAGGTAGATAGGTAACTAACCAGATGAAATTTCTCCAACTTCTGCTGCTGTTAGATTAGTGGTGTATTCATTGTTATTATATGTTAGTTGTACAGTAATCAAATCGAATTCCATCATTTTATAGGTACTAATTAATATGTAGGTTACTGCTTACACTTAGCTAACTTTTGAGGTTAGATCACATACACCAGAAACATTCATCCAGTCCACCAACACAAGTTTATGGTTGCACAGTGATGCCTGGTCACAGAATAATAAAATATTCTGTGGCCTGGTGGTGCCACCAGATGATACCACCACACATAAAAGAACAAATTTTTAAGCATCTAACTGATCCACCAAATAATAAAAGAACAACATTGGTGGAACTGGTGCCACCTGATGGACTCAACGTTGAAATAAAGAAAACGCCCAATCTTCAAATAACTTAACAATCACTTAATAGTTCAACTGAAAAAATACATCAATGATACAATATTAATTGTAGCCTTGAGAAAGAAAATAAACATTTTCGAAAGCTTGGCATAGTAAAAAAGAGTTTGACTTCACCGCCCAATTGTCCGAAGCCCTACGATCCTTGAATTTATATATATATATATATATATATATATATATATATATATATATATATATATATATATATATATTTATATACGGTATTGGTTGGCGTCCGACCTAATAACGTTCTCACTTGGCATCCGTCAATATACACACTGGTATACACAAAATTTATTTAAAGGCTAACTTAGCATCCTACCTGTTTTACGGTTTAATTGACGTCCTTATAAATATTTTAATAGATGCGTAAAATGGAATCCGAATACAAAAATTACAGGTTTAATTGACTTCCCGCGACGTTGTCAAATATATGATATGCTACTTTATCGTATTTGTCTAGAAGAGTAGTATTACAATCTGCAGTCTGTCGACACATAGTCATAAACAAATTTTAACATATTTTAATTAAAATTTCATCTTCTGAGAATAAAAACGAATTTATGTCAATTTAAATTTCGAAACATGAAGTTCGTCTTAGAAATTTGCAAAAAAGTAATTTTTTCCTCTGGTAATGTGCTTTTTCTGTACGAGATAGGACAAAATGTTGTAAAGAAATATTGTTCAGAAAAATAGAAAAACTGAATGAGAACCCCAATTTTCAAAACCTTCTGCCCATATTGGATATTCTGTTTTTCTATTCTAAGTTGGAGTATGTTTTAATTAAAATTATTTGGAATAATAAACTTTGCAATTTTGCTAATTTGCCATGGATTTGTTTAATTTTATCCATGTATTAGATAAAATAATAGCTTTTTTTATAAATTTCCCGAAATTGAAATTCTGCCAATTAATTTCTACCACGGGTTGATCCCAAAAATGAATTTCTCATTTAATGATGCGTCGCTCCCTGACACATTGTATATGCTTGCTGAGGAAATGTAAGGCTTTTATCGAAAAAAAAAAAAAAATTACAGATAAAGAACTTTTTCATTTAAAAGGAACCACCATTTTAAAATTAGTTCTTCATTCCTTACCGTTTCAAGCATATCAGTTTATAGAGCAGGCGGTATGGGCACATGAGTTTCGAATACATCAGTTCGGACGTAGTTTCTTTTTGCCGGATTCAGTTCAGGAGACACCTAGAGAAAACTCATGTTATTAGACGGTAACCTGGTCTGATATTATTTAGAACAATTTTGTCTCTAACAAAAGGGAATCTTGCATTTTTTCATTCAAATATATATTTTTTATTATATTCTTTGACTGATTTTCAGCGAGAAATGTTAGGTAACTTTTAAAGTTGATATTTTCAATATTATTAATTATTAAAAATAGAAAAATCTTCAATTTTTCATGTCTTGGTGCTCTAAAAGTGTAATAAAAAATTATGTCTTTACAATACATAAATTTTTATCATATATTTAGACCTTGCATATAAATTTTCAAAAAATGGAATTGACGATTTTTAATTTTGTACCTACATATCATAGCAAACAATTTTCTATGATTTTTGAAAATTTCGTGTCGAAAAAAATTTATGTGGATTTCAGCGTGTAAGTAATTGATTTCTGAATCACTTTAAGATAAAACATACAGGGTGTTGCATTTGAAAAAATTGAGTTATGAATACAGATTCGGCATGAATATAAATTCGGCAGCGCCCAGAAGTTTCCTCACTATTTAGCAGCGTCCGAACATGGGTTCGGCAGCATCCTAATATCGATTCGGTAACGCCCGGAAATTGCCTTGGTATTCGGCAGCGCCCGGAAGTCACCTTGGTATTCGGTACCACCCGAATATGGATTATGTGGCGCCCAAATATAGATTCAGCAACACCCTAATTTGGATTCGACAGCGCCCAGAAGTTACCATGATATTCGGCAGGGTCCAAATATGGATTCGGCAGCGCCCGGATATGGATTTGGCACCGTCTTAACATTGGGATTCGGAGGCACCCGGAATTTGCCTCGGTATTCGGCAGCGTCCGAAAGTTCTGGAGGTTTGACTGGCATTCGGCAATGCCCTTTTATTAAAATTCTCTGACCAATTATTTCCACACTTTAGTGCAAATATGGTCAAGAAGTTTTCCTCTGAAGACTCAGTGAAGAGCCATGGATGGGAAATCTGGAGCTGGAAGTAGTGATTTCTTAGGCAGCGGTTTTATTTCAAAAGATACAACAAAGTTTTAATGAACTATTTTGTCACAACGCATAGTCCAGTCGATAAAGTAAAAAATACACCAGAAGCTCGGAAAAAATATTATCTGAGATTTTCCTTCCGTAACTGTTAGTGCGAGGATTAAACATCACAAAACCACAAAAATTAGTTCTTGGGGTGCCGCGCAACCCCCAAAAAAAAACGTCTCTTCGGTGAAATAAGCCTTGTTTTACTGATAACTCGTTAATCTTTGAAGATATAAAAAAATTGCTCACTGTAAAAAAGAAAGCTTGACTAATTTCCTAAGAAAAGCCCTGTTATAATTTTCCTGTATATGCCATGGTTTTCGAGACAATCGATATTGACAGAAATTGCAAAATTTGTATTTTTATTGCGCGCTAATTTTCGTTAATTTGAAATGTTTTGCGCGCGGCCTATAGGAAAAATTGAATTGTTCGAAAACCAAACAAGCTAGGAAGAAAAATCAAAATGGGCTTTAAAGGGGATATAAAATACTCTCTTGTGTTGCCATTTTTGAAGGCTACTGATATTTATTAGTATATAAAAATAACAATATAATATAGTTATCTCTTGATTTTTTGTGCATCTAACTATTCACAGGCCCATAAAAAATAACTGAACATAATATAGGTTATAAATTTAGTTCAAGGTAGTACTTTAATGCAGAAAAAGTTGAGAATAAAAATATTCATATCTACAAATTTAACAGCATGTTAAATTTAGCAAAAAAATCCAAAAAATGCTGCATATTAAATTTTTTGATGATATTTTTTAAATACAAATTTTTAACTTTTAAATGATTGGAAAAAATTTTTTAAGCTGAATTTTCAAGACGTTTGGGTCTTTTTTTTACTTTTAGGAAACAATAAAAAATTGGTAAAAATTTGGCTAACTTCAACATGCTGGTAAATTTGTAAATTTGAATATTTTTATTTCTAACTTTTTTTGCATTAATGTACTAACTACATTGAACTAAAAGATAATGCATTTATAACTTATATTAAAGTCAATTATTTTTTATGGGCCAGTGAGAAGTTAAAAGTGCAAAAAATCAAGAGGTAACTATATTATATTATTTTTATATACTAATAGATATCAATAGCCATCAAAAATGGAAACACAAAAGAGTATTTACAACCCATTTTGACTTTTCTTCCTAGCATGTTTGGTTTTCGAGCAATTCAATTTTTTTTATAAGTCGCGCGCAAAAAAAATTCGAATAAACGAAAATTCGTACGCATTAAAAATACAAATTTTGCAATTTTTTTCAATATCGATTTTCTCGAAAACCATGACATATACAAGAAAATTACAAGAGGACTTTTTTAGGCAATTAATCAAGCTTTCTTTTTTATGATTATTTTTTTTATATCTTCAACGGTTAACGAGTTATCAGTAAAATAAGGCGCTTTTCACCGAAGGGGTGGTTTCTTCGGGAGGGTTGCGCGGTACTCCCAGAATTGATTTTTGTGGTTTTGTTATGTATAATCCCTCCACTAACAGTTACTGAAGGAAAATCTCAGATAACATTTTTTGTTATGGAAATCTTTATAATTATTGGACTAGCAATTGAAAGTAATACTTCAATTTTGATAGCGATAACTTTGACAATTTATATTACAGATTAACCAGATTGTAGGAAATTGAATTATTTTTCAACGTTATAATAACCACTTTTACGTAGACCCTCGGGTTTTTAAGTTATTCACGAAAAATACATGTTGAAATTGGATATTTAGATAGGGATGAAAAAACACTAAACCTTAAAAAAAATATTATCTTGAACCATCTTTGAATGGGATTGATCTCATATTTAAGGTAAAGGTAATTTCCTATGTTTCAAGTTGTACAAATACTTAACAGTTTTTGACATAATTTGTAAATTTCAAGATATATATTTCCAGAAACTCATTTCTTAAAGAATTGAAACAGTTTAGTTTGAGCAACGGGGCTCAGCAGTAGACAGCTATCATCTGAGGATGGCAGATATGATTTTATGGAAACGTCGCCATCGTTTGGATATCTTGGTGCCCCTCAAGGAATCTAATAAGTACGTGGGACTACACCCGGAAATCCAATTACTCATTAATTCATAAATTCTTAAAGATTTGTTTACTAGAAATTTTTTTACTTCATACCTTATGAAAAGAAATTAATAACAATTTCTAATGTAACATATTAGGACAGAATTTATCAGCTTTAGTGTTTTAACTTTCTGTTAGAAAATTTAGTCATAGTTTTAAAAAGTTCATTTTAAACCAAAATGCCCTTGTTACCATGTACTAAAAATAAAACAATATATTGTGCTTCCAAGTTATACAATGAAGTCAACTACAAACAGATGTTAAACGTAAGAAAATTAGTGTCATAAACGGGCCATTGATAGATACAAGGGTCCGAAAATACGGTCAACCATACAAAAGAGGCAAACACATGTACAAAACTTTGTGACTTTTAATAAAATATATTATTCTAAATATAAGGTATTGTTTGGGTGACCTGGAATAAATTAGTATTATGAGAGAAATATAGAAGTAAAAATTGTTGAATTTCTTAAACACAGTCAACAAGAAAGCTAGGTACTTATCTAAATGAAACTAAAATGTACTTTACTTGCAATCGTGTACACTTTTTGACTTAAAGTAGACTGTAATAACATTTTAATTCATTTTATATAACTTAAATATATACAGGGCGTCCCAGAATTGAGTTCCCGGACGGAAACCTGCAATTCCTGGGTTCATACTGAGCCCTTATAACCCAACTTACCCTAGTACAAAAATGCACTTCCCCAGGAAGTACACAATCTTAAAGTGAGTCACGTAAAAAAAATCCAATTATTTCCGTTATATTAAAGACAAAATTTTGAAATTTTAGTGGGAGCTGTTTCTCTATAAGTACTAACTTGAAAGCACCCCAAATATATTTTTTTCTCAATTTTTACTTGCCTCGCATACCGAAGGGAAGTATTGTATTCGAGAAAAATCACCCTCCGAGATTTTTTCGGATTTACACGTTTCAGAACATGTAGATTACGAAAATATAGGTTTTTCAATTCCGTCAGTTTGTCTGTCCGTCCGTCCGTCCGTCCTGACGCTACTGGCAGCGAAGAAATGGTTGAACATTCACTGGAAATTATACAGGGTGGACCGTCTAAAGGGAACAAATAGTGAAAAAAAATGTTTTTTGCTCAGATTTAAAATTTCCACGTTTCATGACGTTCTAAAACTATTTCAGAAAGAAAAATTTGAATTTTTTTTTTACCAACATTTTTTACCACTAGAATAGATGGAGAAACATTTTTTTTGCTCAAATTTATAATTTCCCCGTTTCATGGCATTCGAAACCTATTTCAAAAATAAAATTTGATCTTTTTACCCACCACCATAGAATAGATAAAAAAATTTTGCTAAAATATAAAATTTCCACGTTTTATGACGTTCTAAACCTATTCGCGAAAATAAAACAAATGGACCCAAGAGGGATTTACCGTCGATACACACAAATTCACCAATACGTGAGAGCGATTTAGATATTATGACTTTCCGCTGTAGTAACAGCGGAAAGGTTTGTACAGTAGTACAAACCTTTCCTTATAGGTGAATTCCTCTGTATCGAAGGTAAACCCACATAGAGTTCATTTGTTATATTTTCGCGAATTTCAGGAAGAAAAGAATTTGAACATTTTTTTTGGAAAAAAAATTAACATTAGAATAGATGGAAAAAAATGTTTTACTCAAATTTAAATTTTCCATGATTCATGATATTCTAAGATTATTGCAAAAACTTTTGAAAATGAAAAAAAATACAAAAATTTGCAAATTTTTACCCACTACAAAATACAAAATAGATGACGGTGAAAAATTGTTTTTGCTCAAATTTAAAATTTCCACGTTTCATGGTATTCTAGGTCTATTTCAGAAGAATAAAAATTTGAAATTTTTTTTACCAACATTTTTGAAAAATTAAAAAAAGACATTTTTTAACAAATGCTCTTCTTCCACTCCACTACGAGAATGTGGAATTGAAAATGTGACAGATGGCAATAATATTTGGCATATGCACCTATTATAGTTTTATTGAAAAATGTACAGGTTGGTCATCCCAAGAAATAATTCAACCATGGTGGACATTCGTAAAGGTATTTGCGCAAGCCTTCCATGTTTGGCACGTGTTATTTAGTATTGAATTTTTGCTGTCGTATGTTTACCGGTCATGACATTCTAATTCTATTTCAGAAAAAAAAGATTTTTAAAATTTTTCTACCAACCATTTTGATCAAAAGTTACAGGTTTTCTTTGTAATGGTATCTTCCGATTATTATTCTCACATGTGGTTTCGTAATAAATAATTTTTTAGAGTGACCGCCCGGTATAAATAAAGAGGGAAGTTCTGTGTAAATACCTTTACCGCTTTTTTTCATAGTAATTATTATTTGACTGGCGATATTTTTCTAATCACCCTGTAAAGTTACGAAATACTTGAACATTTTTGCAGAGCATTGAAAGTGCAGCAGGAAAAGTACTCCTATTTTTTTGTAATATTAATAAAAATGCAAGAAATTATCTGTTTTTCCTCTATTTGCATTTAATATTCATTTACAATTCCAGAACAAAATTTTGTAATAACAGAAAAGTAGTTTATTTAATAAAAATTACATTAATAACAAATGCTCCACATAATGTCCAACTGTTTTAGTACACAAATTAATACTTTTAAAATTTTGTGTAATATCAACCAAAAATCAAGAATTATCGTTGTTTCCCTATAGGTCATAGGTGCTTGTGAAACAGAAATCCTGTCGCATTGCCATGGTAATACAAAAATTAATTCATCAAAAGTATATGTTTAATTCAAATTTTTCTTCAATATATCGGAAATTACTGGAAAAGAAATCATTTTTTCTATCTCACTTTAAGAGGATGTACTTCCTCGGGGGTGCATTTTTGGACTAAGGTAAGTTGTGACATATGGGCCCAAAATGACCTCAGGAATTAAAGGTTTCCGTCAGGGAATTCAATTCTGGGACACCCTGTACATTGGAAAAAAACTTGGTTTAGATGAATTATGATTATAGATTTTAAAATGTCAATGAACGTACATTTAATACATAAGGCGTAGACGTTACAAACTGATTAATTTTGAAGCACAATGGCATCTGTAAAGTAAAAAATAAGTATGTTATAATTTATAATAGTCAATTTGTGCTCAAAATGGCTCTTAGCGGGAAAGTAGCGGGGTAGTTTTGATTTCTTCCATTCCATATGTTTTTTGGGGTGCTGAATTTGAATCTGAGATTTGCTAACAAAATCTAGTGACGCAACATTGAAGAAAATGCACAAAAAGGTAAAAAATCTAATTTTTTGGCAGTTCTTTGCTTATAGCTCGGAAACAATTAACTTTTCGTAAATAACTTCTCTATCCAAAAGGAAAGTATATAAAATTTACTACAAATTTTATTATTTACGTTTTTTCTCCGACTAACCGTTCGGGCTCAAGCGCAAGTTGAAAATTAGCTTTTGGGGGGGAGAGGGCTGCGAGGGTGGACTCCCACAAAATGGGCATATACGATCTCAATAAGGTATGTGCAGAGAACTGGGAGGAATTCACTATTTGTCAGCCCTTAATAAATTAGTTTTAGAGTGGAAAAAGTGGTTTTGTTTTCGGAGAAATATGCCAATTTTTAACTTGCGTTTGAACCCGAAGGGTTCGTCGGAAAACAAACCTAAATAATGATATTTGTAGTAAGTTTTACGTATATTCATTTTGGATATGGAAGTTATTTACGAAAAGTTGATAATTTCCGAGGTATAAGCAAAGAACTGTCAAAAAATTAGATTATCTACCTTTTCTTGCATTTTTTAAATGTTGCGTTACGAAATTTTGTTAGCAAACGTCAGATTTGCATTGAGCACCCCAAAAACATAGAGAATGGAAGGAATCAAAACTACCCCACAATTTTCCTGCTAAAACACAGTTTGACTGGAGTATTAGCTATCATACTTTGTTGTATAATTTTTCACATTTTTTAGTTTCAATTCGACAGCTTTATCTTGAACGGTGTATTAGTAAATCTACAACTCTTTCAACCACGCATTTCTCTATAAGAGATTATTTTTGGGTCACCTACTATTCTTTTCTTAAATAGAATACAATAAGAAATCCAAAAATGAAAAAAAAATGAATCAAAGTAATCTCCAGTAGAATTCTTTTTAACATTAACACAATTTTGTAGTTTATTTCTTATCGACAATATCTTTGCTAACAACTTTTTTCTTACTTCTGTAATTTAATTAAACTACAGAACACTGTTTACTTATAAATAGCCTCGCTGAGCCATCTTGAACAAAAAATGTTTACAATCAAAAATACAAATTCCGTTCTCATTTTCATAGGTACACGAATTGTCTCCACTTTTATTTTTCTTAGTAGTAATATATATAAGCAAACTCAAGAATCTGGACCCATGTGTGGTATTAACCTACTTTCACGGTGTTGCCAGCTAACTAGATGCCATCTGAACCGCTTCTGTGGTCAGCAGGTATTCAAAATGAATATTTTTCGAGCGACAGGCACGGCAGTTAGTAGCAAACCGCTAAACTAAAATATTCACCAGGGTGTTAAAATGGGTCATTTGACCTCCAACCTAAAATAAGTTGTAATGACACCATACGGCATTTATGAAGCACTTGCGTTAATATCGCTGGCAGGTCAGATGGCATCCGAATATCGGATGCCATCTGACTTGTGGAAGCCAACTGAACCGAAAATTTTACATTGTGGGAAGCCAACTAATACCGTATATAAATATATATATATATATATATATATATATATATATATATATATATACCGGGTGAGTCACGAATTGCGCTCGCCCCGATATTTGGTAAAATATTTGGAATAGAAAATTGAAATTTGGAGGCCTTATTACACGACTAAAAGGCCATCTTTTCAATAAAAAATCAAGTTTGGTGCACATCCGGTTTGACCGGAAATGCCCACAACTTTCGATTTTTAAATGGAACACCCTATATATTTTTACATTTTTGGAATCTAGAGGAAATTTTGAATACAATACATCCATTTTGGTCACTTTTTGATAAACATTAAAAATTTTATTAAAAAATCTATTTCTGAATCCAGAGTGCTGTGGTGCCCAAAATATATTTTAGTTTGTGTGCTACGTTACTATAAAAATAAAAAGAGCAATATGATTGCATTACTTAATTCTCTAGAGGCGTTTAAAATTTTTAAATGTGATTTTTACCCACTAACTCGGTTTTTTTAAATGGGAATTTAATCGTTCACCAACATTTTTAAATACCTACCTCATTTTCATACGAATCTAATGATACCAAAATTTTGAAAATCCGCTCAGAAATATTTGAGATTTCAGCCAAAATACAATGCAACCAAGCTTTTAGAAACATACGGCTAATAGATAATAGATTAGTTGGCTTTGGAAACTAAAATGGCACATTTCTGTGTAAATCTGGTAACCTAATAACATTGGAAAAATCATAGTAGCTTTCTTAGCGTCAGAGGCCGGCACGGGCTAGGGTAAGGGTACCGAGCTGGTTGTTTGCTTGGTACCCCCGGGATCGGGTATTGGATGTTTTTGGTCATTGTCTCCTTGCGGTGTGGCTTGCAGATCGGACTGAAACAGATAAAGAGTTAGTTATACTTACCCATTATCCAGGATCTGGAGCTTCAGCCTCTTTCGGGTTTTTCCTGTCGAGTGTAGACAATACCATTCTCTCCATGGATAGACGGGATTGGTTTTCGCTTGGCACGCAGAGCCTTCTGGGTAGTCCACATGCTTCTGTCCTGAGGGTCTAACGACTCTAGGTGACGTTGCCATCTGTTCTGCCTGTGTTCTTGCAGGGCTTTAACTCTTAGAGTTAGTTGGTTGTATTCCCTTCGGTGTTCAGGGAGTCTTGTTCTCTGCACCAGTTTCTTAACCTGCCTTCTGTCTCGAATGATCTGCATGGTATCTTCAGGGAGTTCTCCCACCGGCATTGCAACTCTTCTCGTTACAGTTTCCGTCGTGCTTTCCGTTAGCGCTGCCTGGATGTGGTTTTCCAGAGAGATGATAGCCTCTTCTAATTCTTCCTCACTATCGATTCTGGGAACGTGTGCAATCTTCCTTTGCAAAATTGCTCGGAACTGTTCCCAGTTCGTTCTTCTCTTAGTGAACGTTTCCTCTTCAGGGACACCACCACCTAGTTTTAGGAAGATGGGATTGTGATCCGAGGAGCCTTCAGCTTGTGTTTGAAGTTCGGCAGTGAAGGTCATCTCGTTGAGCAGGACTATATCCAGCACGTCGGGCCTATGTCTTCCGTTGTCAAATGTCGGTTCTTCTGGACCTAACGCCTGTATGTCATGATGATCCTCTAGGAATCGCAGCATCGCCCGTCCACGGGTGTTAGTGAGCCTGCAATCCCAAGCTGGTGATTTGACGTTGAAGTCTCCTATAGCCACCGTCTGGGTACCCCGTGTTATGAGGGCCTCCAGGTCATGGTTTAGGAGAGGACGTTGAGGTGCTTGGTAACAGGAAGCTATCTTGAGTGGGCCGTTTCGTTCCGTTGAAACTACTATGGCGATGGCTTCCATGTTTTCCAGTTCCGGCGTGTCGATGAGATGATGGTCTATAGTCTTCTTGACGAGCAGAGCAACTCCTGCGTTTGCTCTTCGTTATTCTCTATAGACTTCGTAGCCTGGGATTCGAAGTTCCGTATTATCCTGACGAAGTTTGTTTTCTTGCAGGGCCATCACGTCGATGTTGTACCTCTCCAAGATTTCTTCTATTTCTAGCTTCCTCCCTCGGAGACCGTTTACATTCCATGAGGCGATCTGCAAGATTTTCTGCTTCACCAGCGTAGTAGCCATCTATCTACTCTTGGAGCATATTTGGCATTTTGGCGAAGAATGCACTCATTGCTGAGCACATCTGCTGCATCTGTGCCAGCGCAGCTGTGAAGTTATGGGCCACAGCAGAATTTGGGGGTTTGACCCCCTTCTTCGGCGCTGTCTTGACCCTGTTTGCAGGTGCGGCCTTGGCGTTTGCTGCATCTGCATAACTTCTTTCAGCAGTGATCTTTCTAGTCTCTGCTGTGACCGTCTTCGCCTTAGGTCCCTGGTTGTTGGCCTTCGGGGGACCTACTGGTTTTTTGGGGTAGCTGGGGCATCCTGCCCTAGCTGGGGCATAGCTCGCTGGGTGGCCCCCTTGACAATTTGCGCATTTGGCGTTGCTCTCCTTTTTCTTTTGGCACTCAGCCAAATGGTGGGCCTGACCGCACTTCACGCACTTTGGTTGTGCAGTGCACCTACCCTGTGCTTGGCCAAAGCGCTGGCAACTGTGGCACTGGGTGATCGCAGGAGAGGCTCTCTGTTTTTCTACCCTGACGACCAGGGAGCAGCATCTGTTTACTTCCAGGATCTTTTCCTGGCCCAGGGGCACCTGCACGAGGACGAGGGGCATCTCCCTCTTGGTCCTCCTGGATGTCATGCGCTGAACTGACACTGGTGCCAGTCCTTGTGTCTTGAGGTCCTCCTTGATATCCTCCATTGTGACGCTGGAAGGGATTCCTCTCACCACCACCCTCAGGAGCTTTTCCTCTGGAAGGGCATACGTATGGTATTCCCAGTTTTCATTTGAGAATAACCTTGTAATCTTGCGGTAGTCGTCTGCGGATTGGGGTTCGACGGCGATACCTTCACCGACGACTTTTGCTTTCAGGTATTTGATACCTGCTTCTCGTAGCCTTTGGCTTACAGAGGTCCATACTTCTTTTTTTCTCAAGATGACTGGAGGGACCTTTGTCTTCTTCTCCTGGTTCGAAGGAGCCCCTTGGGGGCCCGGTGCAGGGGTGGTGGTGGTCGCCGTAGGAGCTCGGTCCTGGACGGTCTTCGTTTTGGGCTGTTTAGGCTCCTCTTTCTCGGTGTCCATTTGATGGGTGGCCGACTTTTTTCTCTTACGGGCTGCTGCGTCTTTATTGGCAGCCGTGGGAGTTGGGGTTGCTCCCTGGATAGCCCTCAGGAGCTCCTGGTGCTGGATGTTTTGAGACTCCAGCGATGCTCGGGCTTGGTCGGCCATTTGCTTCTGCATTTGGGCCATTTTCTCAGTAAGGTCCTGGATTTGAGTCCTTAGGGCCTTATTTTCATCTAGGAATCGTTGTATCGTACGATCCTTTTCGTCCTGGACGGGTTCACTGCTCCGGGAGCTTCCGGAATAGTCATCCATATTGCTGTCCTCCTCAGCAAATGACATTTTTCTTTCCTGTAAGGGAATACCTAGAATATTATAGGAGGGAAAAAGTACATGTAAAATTAAATAAAAACGATATTCGTCTCCAAGGGAAACTTTTACTTATCTGTTTGTTCTATTGTCTTGAAAAAGACATATAGAACACCTCTTCTTAGTAAAACTTGGGTGTGGTCACTACTAGTCACTACTACTAACACTGCGGCGCTGGCGTTGCTACTCCGTAAACACATCCGCACGCTTCGGTAGATACAACTCGACTGTGATATTGATCTAACTCTTAAGTAATGTCATCGGCGTCGGCGTCGCGAACAAGTTATGACTTGTCTAGCGCGCTGTGCTCATGTTTTAGTCTTCTGCCGAAACAGAAGTCATTTGAGCACGAGAAATAGTCTTCTGCCGAAGCAGAAGTCATTTGAGCACCAAAAAAGTCTATATAAGACAACACTTTTTCTCAGCGAGCAAGTAGTGATCGGTCCTTCAAGTAGTAATGTTCCAGCCTTCAGCAACTAATAGTCTTCTGCCGAAACAGAAGTCAGTTGAGCACAGAAGCCAACGCCAATGCTGACGAGGTCATCCCTTCCTCTTGTGTTGTAACCAGACAGTGTGTTTTATTTGAGTTTTATTGTGTTGAGTGTCAAGTGGCAATGCATACCCGGAGTGGCAAGGCAGTAGGCACTGGGGTCGAGAGCGACGTCTCCACGTCGGCCCCCCCTCACTGCACGACGCCCCTCACAGCATCTGACCACGAAGTGCTCCGCCAACACGACGCCCTGACAAGGGGTACGGGGGTCACGCCCGACGTCTCCACGACGGTGGCCCCACACTGTACAGCAAGCAACACAGCAACCCGGCTCGGCGAGGTAAGCATGTCCTCTGATTTCTCCACAGGCACAAGTGCTACGCATGGCGTCGCGACGACGACGCCCCACTACTGTGCGTCGCCGGGCTCAGCGCCTAGGCATAGCGAGGCAGGACTCGAGACCAACATAGGACACGACACTGGGGTCACGCACGACGTCATCACGACGGTGCCCCCTCGCTGCATGGCACGCAGCGCAGCCACCTGGCACGAAGCCCAGGCAACAAATATGGAATGGAGTAGCAACGATTCTCAGGCGATGCCCCCCTACTGCATGGAGCGCAACGCAGCATCGTGGCATGGAAACTCGGCGATGGAACAGAGATTGGGTGGTGATGATGATATGGTGATGCCCCCTCGCTGTATGGTGGACCCAACAGCATCCCGGGCCAACGACGATTCCTCGACGCTGGGAGATCGCCGCTTCGCTGGATTCGCTTCCACACATGGGGAAGCCTCCCACTCTGGCTCAGGGCTGCCCAGCGATCAGTACACCATTGCTGCCACACCCGACTGGCCCCAACTCTTCAGCGACGCCTCGCTGACACCGCGCCGCCAGCTGGCCACCCCTCACTGCATGGTACCACCAACAGCAACCAGCCCAAGTCCAAGCACGCCGCCCAACGCACAGTACTTCGTCACGCCTACCTCGTCGGCCGGCGCCTACCACGTCACCCCGCCGTACCAGACGGCAAGACCTAGTGCTACGCCCCAAAGACAAATAGTGCTCCAAAACCAAACGACTGGAACGATCCCAGTCCCCTCTGCCGCCATAACGGACCAACCCCAACCGAGCTTGGGACTACCCAGCTATGAACAATTAGCGCAACTCCTGGCTCTGACCACTTCAAACCTAGCCTCCATTACCCGGCAGCAAGAAAATTGCCGGCCACCCATTACTGCACGTAACGAATCACAGCCGTACGCCACGGAAAAGGCTAACTTACGTGGACATGGCGACCAACAACGTGAGGCCAGATCTTTCCGGAGGGAAGAGGATCCACGACGACCCGACTACACAGATTCTGGGGAAATGGACCCCCAGTGGCGCCCAACACAGAACCTAGCAGAGAGCATGACAAGACTAATGGAGGGAAGCGTTCAAGCCGCAATACACGCAATACAAGGTCATCACAGGATGCCCATAAGAAGAACGAGAGCGCTGCCCACTTACTCAGGCCTGGAATGGGAGGATCCAGTCAACTTCCTGGATGAGCTCGAGGAGGCGATGCTCCATGAAGACATCCACGGTCGAGATAAAGTGAGAGTAGCCATTGAACAGCTCGAGGGTCAAGCCAGACGCACCCTGGAGATGTGGAAGTCCCACAACATCACATACGAGTTCTTAAAGGAAAAGCTCTTGCGGCAGTTCAACGACACTGCCACCCTGGGGAAGCTACGCTCCAGGTTACACGGGGAGAGACAAAAAGACGACGAACCCGCCGCCGTTTTTATACAACGCAAAATTGGACTCTGGCTGAGGGTAGAACGGTATACGCCGGAAGAAGAGATGGTTATGGAGGTGCGCGAGCTCCTGCGACCGGAACTAAGATTCGCAACTAGAAATGTCCCAGTGGCCACGATGGAAAGCTTGAGCCGAGTGGCTGAAAACGCCGAGGGTGACTACAGGGAATTTCAGAGGCAACTCCGACCGCTGCCGAGGCCAGCCACCATCCCGCCTGCGAGTAATAATACCAATAGTCTACCAAAGTGCCGCAAGTGCCCGGGATTTCACTATCACCGAGACTGCCCCACCAACCAAACTCAGTCAGAGCCCCAGCAAGGCAACTCCAATTTCCGTGGACACGACTCCAACCAACAGGGAAACCCTAACTTCCGCCAACAAAATGTCCAGACAGGGGGTAACAACTTCCGAGGGCATGGCGCCAATTCAAACAACCCTAGCCAACAAGCAGGTCCAACCAATAACTCAGGCCCTGGACAGACATCCACGGCACCACCGCAGCAACGAAGCCAGGCAGCCCCCCGGCAGCAAGCTAACAGTCAGCCCCAGGCGGGAAACGAGCAGCGAGCCGGCCCAAGCCAGGGTGCCCGGCTCCAGAATTAAGTGCGTCAATAGGACTGACGGCCGGTCCCGGCCCATCATCCCACTTGTGGGTCGAGGCCAATGGATGCCGTTTACTAGCCCTGCTCGACAGCGGGGCGACTCATTCCTTCATCCACAGCAACTACGTAGAGGACCTTCCGAGGACTAATCACCCGACGATGCCCGTGCTCTTGGCTGCCGCCAAGGAGATCAAGCACACCCAAGGCAGCGTGGAAGTGCCCCTGCAGATCGGAAACTGGACGGTTTCGGTCGAAATGCATATTTTGGAGGATATGACCAAGGATATCATCCTAGGAAGAGACTTCCTAGCGAAACAGGAAGTGGTGATCGACTTTCCGCGGCACTGCATACACGCAGGGGTGTCAGAACGGCACACCCTGTTCTGGGACATGGAGGTTAGGACCGAGGACTCGGCCCGCACCGTAACAGCCAACCCGGAGCAGCTACCAGAGACGCACAGCCGTGCGTATGAGGAAGTCATCACTAAATTTTCTGATGTATTTCAAGAGACGCTCAAACAGCCTACTACACAACTCACTACCCATGAAATCCGTCTGAAAGACGACAAACCATTTAAAATACGACGTTACCAGTACTCGGCGAATAAAAAGGCAATAATCACTGAGGAAGTGAAGAAGATGCTGGCAGCTGGGGTAATTCGACGCAGTAACAGCCGTTACTGCTCACCGATCGTCATTGTGAACAAAAAGGATGGGACTTCCCGCTTTTGTGTCGATTACCGCCAGCTGAACACCCAGACGTTGGAAGAAGTGTCTCAGTTGCCGCCGATAAGGGAAACGATCCGAGAGCTAGGTGCAGCGAAGGTTTTCACTAGTTTGGACTTAAAGAGTGGATACTGGCAGGTCCCGATGCACGAGAATAGTGTACCCCTGACAGCTTTCAGTACCCCAGACGGAGCGACATTCGAGTTCCTTGTGATGCCATTCGGGCTACGCAACGCCCCCTCAACGTTCCAGAAGTTAATGACAGAAGTGCTGGCCGACTTCATAGATGTCTTCGTGAAAGTATACCTAGACGACATAATAGTATACTCTGAAGATCATCAAGACCACCTTCGTCACTTGGCTCTGGTATTAGAGCGTCTGAGGATACATGGATTGCACTGTGGACTCCCGAAGTGCCGATTTGGAGCCTCCGAGCTGGACTACCTGGGCTACAGGATTACTACTACTCAAAATCAACCCCAGGAGAAACACGTCATCCAAATAAGAGACTTTCCCACTCCTCGCACCAAGAAGGAACTCCAGGGATTCCTAGGCACCGCCAACTGGTTACGAGAGTTTGTACCCGAGTTTGCCGAGCTGACAGCCCCGCTGACAAACCTAACAGGAAAGGAGAGGTTCCAGTGGAACACAGAAGCGGAGACAGCGTTCGCACTGATCAAAGAGAAGCTATCACAGCCTTTAGCCCTTTGCAGACCGGAGCCAGGACTGCCTTTCTACCTCCAAACCGATGCAAGCAACCATGGCATGGGTGCGGCTTTGTATCAAAAAACGCCAGAGGGGGAGAAACGGATCATTTCCTGCTCCAGTGCAAAGTTTACAGGACCTGAGAAACGCTATCACATCAATGAACAGGAGACACTCGCCGTAGTATGGGCCTGTCGTCGATACCGCCACTGGCTGGAGGACCAGCACTTTACACTTGTCACGGACAGCCGAGCATTGCACTGGTTACATCAGTTCAAGGACGAGAGGGCCAAGCTCACCCGGTGGGCCTTGCAGCTGCAAGAGTACACCTTCACCGTAGAACACTGTCCAGGACGATTGAACCAGCTGCCCGACTTCCTGTCGCGTCATCCCCAAGAAGCCATGCCAGCTGATACCGGCGATGACTCCCGCTTGCTACCTCCTGACGAGGAATCCACAACCAAACAACCAACCACGCCAAGGGCCATCATCGATACCCCGACCACGGAGGAACTTCTGATGATGGAAGCCGAACCTGAGGAGCTAACCACTCTGTTCGATGAGATCAAGGCCGCCCAACTCGCGGACTACGCTATTTCTGGTTCCATCGGACATTGGGGGGACATCCAGGATCAGGAACGAGGCTTAGACCCCTGGGAAAGACGACTGAAAGAACAATTCAGGGTAGAAGATGGACGCTTATGGCATGTCACTGAAGAGAGGACCGCCCTCGTTGTGCCCGAAGCCTTGAGGCCCCGCATTCTGCACCACTACCACGACGCCCCACATGCAGGTCATCCAGGCCGCGACGAGACGTACCGGGCAGTGAACAACCGTTACTACTGGCCCCAACTCCGCAAGAACGTCACGACGCATGTGCGACTATGCATGGTATGTGCTGCAACCAAGCGAGGACCCCTTCAAGCTGCCGCTCCACTCCGCCCGAGACCACCCACCAAACCCTGGCAAGTACTCTCGTTAGACGTCATGGGACCCTACGAAGAGACACCAACCCATAACCGAGTTATCATCGTGATAACAGATCTCTGTTCCAAGTGGATCGAGGCCGAAGCTGCACCCCAAGCTGATGCCAACCACATCTTAGGGGCCTTGGAACGAGTCTGCCTCCGATGGGGATATCCCGATGAACTCATCACCGACAAGGCACCCACCTTCACCGCCAAGAAGATCCTCAACTTCTGCAAGCGGAATAAAATCAGACATTTTACATCGCCGATCTACCACCAGAGAGCCAATCCTGTGGAGAGGCGTAACCAAGAGATAAAGAAGGCCCTACGAGAAAAGCTGATGGGAAAACGACAAAACCGATGGGACGTCGTGCTGCCGCAGATCATCTTTTCCTTGCACAACAGAAAAAATGCTGCCACCGGCTACTCACCCAGCGAGCTGCTGCTTGGGACCGAGTTACCTCGCCCAGGAGACTGGCAACACCCAGAGCAACGCCGCCCGCTACCAGAACCTCGACGAGCAGCTAGGAGCAGACATGAGAAAGCGGCGCAACGACAGCAAGTCTACCAGAGGAATCTTTTCCCAGAGCCAAGGACAGCCCCGATCGAGTATCGACCCCAGCAACGAGTGATGTGCCGAGGCTTCAAGGAGCGCCGGACCAGCTTTGGACCCACATGGGAGGGACCTTTTGTTATCATTCGAGCCCTGGGTGATAACACGTACGAAATTCTCAGGAACGAGATCCCAGTGCCCATTCACATTGATGACATCAGGCCCATGCCAGGCCAGAAACCCGACAAGCGACCTCCAGTGCCTCCAGCCGTACGAGCCATCGCAGCTGATACCGACGATGACGACAGCAACGACGAGGATGACGATCCCGAGGATCCAGGACATCCAGCCCCACCAAGGCTCGCAGCTCCTACTGTCACAGGACCAGTAGCGCCCGCTGCCCCAGAGCCAGCAGCACCCGCTGCCCAACAGCCAACCACGCCTACTGTCACAGGACCAGTAGCGCCCGTTGCCCAGAAGCCAGTCACGCCTACTATCACAGGATCAGTAGTGCCCGCTGCCCAACAGCCAACCACGCCTACTGTCACAGGACCAGTAGCGCCCGTTGTCCAGAAGCCAGTCACGCCTACTATCACAGGATCAGTAGTGCCCGCTGCCCAACAGCCAACCACGCCTACTGTCACAGGACCAGTAGCGCCCGTTGCCCAGAAGCCAGTCACGCCTACTATCACAGGATCAGTAGTGCCCGCTGCCCCAAAGCCAGATGCCAACGCACAAGTCTACATCCGTGGACCTGGTACCTACTTCCGTGGACATGGCGACTATCTACGTGGACATAGCACCACAGCCGCCGCTAAACCAAAATTTCCAGCCCGCCGACTGCCCCCAGTCGTGCCTGGTCCTTCCACTTCAGCCAAGAGGAGACAAACAAACAAGAATGAGAAGTCCCCGGCGCTGTCAGCCGCACCGCCGCCGCCAGCAGACCCTGGGCCTTCTACGTCAAGACAAGAGCAGCCGCTCGACACGACGCCCATACTGTTCCCGATGCCGTTCTGGGCGAAGGCCGTGACCACGCCTGGCCACGACCGACAGCAGCCATCCGCCAGCCAGATGCCTGTCCCAGTCCGGACACGAGTATTCGTCAACTCGAACGCCAGCCCGAGCTCAGCCGGCTCTGGCGCACCGCTCCAGGATCCCGCTACCTTAGCACGTAGCACAGCAGGACCTAGCAGCCCCCACGAGGCGCTCCAGTATCTCACTGCCTTAGCCCGCAGTACAGCAGGACGTTGCAGCCTCAATAAACCGCTCCAGTCTCCCGTTGCCTTAGCAAGCAACACAGCAGGACGTTGCAGCCTCACAGGTTCGCTCCAGAATCCCGTTGCCTTAGCGAGCAACACAGCAGGACTTAGCAGCCCCCAATTCACAACAGGATCAGGCAGCCCCGGGCGTCGCGGAGACGACGTCCAGAAAAACGAAACGTGCGATAATATACCATTGTAAATAATTCAACGCCACAGGGCGAAAACTTTGTTCAAACTAGAATACATTTATGATTTGTCACATAAAATACTTTAATTTTAAATATCTTGTTTTACCTAAAATATCTTAATGGACCTATTATTAGTTACTTATATAAAATATCTTACCACACTTAATCTTAGTCTATATATGTTAAAATATCTTAGTTGTTGAAATATCTTAACACTTACTCTTAGTTTATAGTTTTGAAAATATTGTATCCACTCACTCTTACATTATATAATTGAAATTATTGAACTGAAACATAACCTGTATGCCTTTATTAATGTTCAATAAAGTCACAAAAAAGGGGGGTGGTGTCATCGGCGTCGGCGTCGCGAACAAGTTATGACTTGTCTAGCGCGCTGTGCTCATGTTTTAGTCTTCTGCCGAAACAGAAGTCATTTGAGCACGAGAAATAGTCTTCTGCCGAAGCAGAAGTCATTTGAGCACCAAAAAAGTCTATATAAGACAACACTTTTTCTCAGCGAGCAAGTAGTGATCGGTACTTCAAGTAGTAATGTTCCAGCCTTCAGCAACTAATAGTCTTCTGCCGAAACAGAAGTCAGTTGAGCACAGAAGCCAACGCCAATGCTGACGAGGTCATCCCTTCCTCTTGTGTTGTAACCAGACAGTGTGTTTTATTTGAGTTTTATTGTGTTGAGTGTCAAGTGGCAATGCATACCCGGAGTGGCAAGGCAGTAGGCACTGGGGTCGAGAGCGACGTCTCCACGTCGGCCCCCCCTCACTGCACGACGCCCCTCACAGCATCTGACCACGAAGTGCTCCGCCAACACGACGCCCTGACAAGGGGTACGGGGGTCACGCCCGACGTCTCCACGACGGTGGCCCCACACTGTACAGCAAGCAACACAGCAACCCGGCTCGGCGAGGTAAGCATGTCCTCTGATTTCTCCACAGGCACAAGTGCTACGCATGGCGTCGCGACGACGACGCCCCACTACTGTGCGTCGCCGGGCTCAGCGCCTAGGCATAGCGAGGCAGGACTCGACACCAACATAGGACACGACACTGGGGTCACGCACGACGTCATCACGACGGTGCCCCCTCGCTGCATGGCACGCAGCGCAGCCACCTGGCACGAAGCCCAGGCAACAAATATGGAATGGAGTAGCAACGATTCTCAGGCGATGCCCCCCTACTGCATGGAGCGCAACGCAGCATCGTGGCATGGAAACTCGGCGATGGAACAGAGATTGGGTGGTGATGATGATATGGTGATGCCCCCTCGCTGTATGGTGGACCCAACAGCATCCCGGGCCAACGACGATTCCTCGACGCTGGGAGATCGCCGCTTCGCTGGATTCGCTTCCACACATGGGGAAGCCTCCCACTCTGGCTCAGGGCTGCCCAGCGATCAGTACACCATTGCTGCCACACCCGACTGGCCCCAACTCTTCAGCGACGCCTCGCTGACACCGCGCCGCCAGCTGGCCACCCCTCACTGCATGGTACCACCAACAACAACCAGCCCAAGTCCAAGCACGCCGCCCAACGCACAGTACTTCGTCACGCCTACCTCGTCGGCCGGCGCCTACCACGTCACCCCGCCGTACCAGACGGCAAGACCTAGTGCTACGCCCCAAAGACAAATAGTGCTCCAAAACCAAACGACTGGAACGATCCCAGTCCCCTCTGCCGCCATAACGGACCAACCCCAACCGAGCTTGGGACTACCCAGCTATGAACAATTAGCGCAACTCCTGGCTCTGACCACTTCAAACCTAGCCTCCATTACCCGGCAGCAAGAAAATTGCCGGCCACCCATTACTGCACGTAACGAATCACAGCCGTACGCCACGGAAAAGGCTAACTTACGTGGACAGTAAGCTATACACATAAGTGTATTATGAATTTGTTTCTCTGTACCAATCTAATACATTTAAAGTGTAAATAACACTAGTTTTGCCCCTATATCAAGAAGTTTTTGAATGGCATTATTATGTTATTTTAGGTCTACTAGAATCCTGCACCCAGTTTAATAGCTCTGCATTGGTTAATATAAAGTTTATTTCTACCGACATCTATTTGTTAAAAAGATAGGTATTTAGGGCATTCAAACCCTCACCTTGGTATTGCATAAACAATATAGTCCTACTATTTTATTAAACTATAACGTATTAATCCTCTTTAACCTTTTAGTTATTTCTCGTCTAAAACGAAAAAAAAAAAAAAACATTTCGGTACTCACATAAAGAACTAAATACTAAAATAGCTTCTAGATTTCTTTTACCCTGTGCCTTCATTTCAGCATTTTAGATATAGTGTATCTACACACGTGTTCACTGTTCGCACTAAAGAAACGTAATGACAAATATGGGTTGGCATGGGAGGTGGGGGATTGGTAGATAAGTTTTTTGGCTTTAAAGTAGTGATCTGTTCCTCACCTGAGAGGCGTTACTACAGTTGGTCTAGAAGGATGTGGTTCCAAAATATAATTCATTTAAATTCAGTATAAAAAGCACTTTTTGCAGTTTCTACTATTTCGTTGGTTTTCTTATTACCATTCGAAATAATCTACAGGGTGATATTTTCTTGGGAAACAAGACCCCTCTGGCCTCCAAACTTTTTTTACGATACTAACTATCCTTTCAAAAAAAGACAACTTTCCCTTTTATCCTTTAACTTTTTGATTTTTTGCTTGCTTGCAAATTCCAAGCCACATTTTTTTACTAAATTATTTGAAATGTTATCAATGCCATATGAGTTTGAATTTTTTAATTTATCAAGTAAACATATTAAATCATCCTCACATATTTTAAACATAATAATTGACTTGTTGCAGTAGTAGAGAACATTATTTTGTAGAAATTAATGGTATCGGTTGTTATTACAGATCGTAAAATGTAAATTAAAATTACTTGTAATATTTTTAACATCATCTTCACGTTTATGTTTTTTATAAAAAAAATTTTGTAGATTATTTATAATTCTCCACATCATTTTAGATTTATTATCAGATGTTGTAATTTGTCTTTTATAATATTCCATTTCAGAGAATTAATATTTGAATATCCGAAAATTCGTCAGAAAGAGGATTCATTTTTTCTAAATGTGACTCGATTTGCTCAAACATAACTTCATCAATATTTAATTTATCAATAGACTCGTAAATGCTTGCTCTTGTTAATTTAGACTTGACTTGACATCTTTTAATTCTTTAAAATCTTCAGCGTAAACGCAGGTTATAGTTATGGGATAAATAAATTTAGTAAAGGAAATATTTATAGAAATTAAAGGAATATTTGAGAATAGACTCATCGGAAGCTCTCTTGGTGTACCTGGATAAACTCAAACTTGATCGCTTGTCTTCATCGCGTCGCACTTGTTTGACTTTTATGTTATACAAAAAGAAAACTTGTTGCAACTCGCCTTTTTGTAATACTAGTTTCTTTTCTAGATTCTGGATTCGATTGCGGCTCGCAAAGACTAAAATGTTGGTTGGGCCTCTTTTACTTGAAGGACCCTTAGACTAACTGTATACTTGTATCACTGTTTTTTTTTGTAAACTTGAATGAACTATTACCTTTAATCATTACAGTATAGACTTGAAAAGTAAATAAAACACTCGTACTTGTTTAAGCTTCCTTATTGCACTATTAACATAGCTTGTACTTATTTCGACTACCTAGCTCGATTCTGATACTTGATTACCTAGCTCGAAGATAATGCTCTGGTCTAACTCGCTAGCATCGTCTCACCCTGTACCCTCTTCCAATTGCACTCTTCCATTCATTAGGAGACCGATTTAAATGAATAAACAAAATTTTAACTTTCTAGCCTAAACAGCCCTTGTATTACTCCTATTGTAGTTAAGGATATTATTATCAAAGTGTTACCATGTTCCTGGTAGATAATCCAAGCAATTTTATCACAAAAGTTCCAATTTTTTTTCTCGAAACCATAATTATCAAAAAGCTTTCTCTGTCAACAACTGGGTGTCAATAACACAGCCACACAAAAAAAAATGTTCGCTTCCACCAACGAAACCTAGTACACCCTGGGTTTTTGGGGTCGCTGAATCCGAATCCGAGGTCGGTTTGTCTGTATCAGGTCGCGTTAAGGTCATTTCAAGGTCAAATCATTAGGTTTCGACAATAAATTTGAAAAAAATTGTGTATAGGTTTTTGAGGTCGTTGATTCCAAATCCGAGGACGGTTTGTCGGTATCAGGTCGCGTTAAGGTCATTTCAAGGTCAAATGATTGGATTTCGACAGAAAAATTTGAAAAAAAATTGCATATAGGTTTTTGAAGTGGCTGAATCCAAATACGACGTCGGTTTGTCGGTATCAGGTCGTGTTAAGGTCAGTTCAAGGTCAAATCATTAGATTTTGACAGAAAAATTTGAAACAATTTGTAAGTATATGGGGTTTTTGAGGTCGCTGAATCCAAATTCGAGGTCGGTTTGTCGGTATCAGCTCGCATTAAGGTTATTTCAAGGTCGGATGGTGGAAAAACTGACAAAAATATTCACCTGTCATTTCACGCATAAGCAGAGAATGTATAAGATGCATAACATGTATACGATCGCGTAAAAACCTAGATTTGTGATATGTAAATATTGATTTGTACCTCGACAAGCTGATGAGCGGATCATTCTACACATTCCCTTTCGGGACAGTTGTCACCAACATCGCACTTGACGAGGCAGCAGGTAAAGACTAATTTGCCGAAAAAATGCTTTACAGTAGATTTATTCTTATTTATTACATCATTCATTTATAACATTTAAAGATGCACAAGGAGTGACTTAAACATTTTTAAAAGTGCTTAATGCGAAATCAAAATGCACTTTAAAAAGTTTACAAAGGAACGATGTCATAAATAGGAGTAGATCTACCGTAAATATATTTTTATCTTGAAAGTGGTCTCAAAAGATATTGCTGAAGCTACGAGAATAGTTGTATATTGAAATCGGACGCTTTGTCCAAATAAGTTATTTTCGACCAAATGTCTAGAAAAGCAAAATGGTTCAGGCAGGCAAAAGAATCCATTTTTTGTAGCATATGAGAATAAAGTGGACATTAGGACTATAACACCCTCGATTGCAAGATATGGACACGCTCGACAATGTGGATAGCTCGTAAAATTGAATGCGTTTGATTTGAAAAATAGACCAAGTTCACAACGTGAGAGTAACTTAAGGATCTAGTAAGAGAGTCAGAAAAATCGCGAAATAGCAGGTGAATATTTTTGTCAGGTTTTCCACCATTCGACATTGAAATGACCTTAACGCGACGTGATACCGTCAAGCCTCCGATTTGGATTCAGCGACATCAAAAACCTATATACAAATTTTCTCAAATGTTTCTGTCGAAATCTAATGATTTGACCTTGAAATGACCTTAACACGACCTGATACCGACAAACCGACGCCGGGCTTGGATTCAGCGACCTCAATAACCTATATACCATTTTTTTTCCAAATTTCTCTGTCGAAATCTAATCATTTGACCTTGAAATGACCTTAACGCGACCTGATACCGACCTCGGATTTGGATTCGGCGACCTCAAGAACCTATATACAATTTATTTCCAAATTCTTCTGTCGAAATCTAATGATTTGATCTTGAAATGACCTTAACGCGACCGGATACCGACAAACCGTCCTCGGATTAAGATTCAGCGACCCCAAAAACCTAGGGTGTACTAGGTTTCGTTGGTGGAAACGAAATTTTGTTTTTTCTTGTGTTGATGTGTAATTGGATTTTGGAAAAACTTTCTCTTGTCTATTAGTGGGTGCTTAAGACTACTTCTTTGTTTGTCCAAATTAAATGTATGAAATATAATCTTTACCAATTGTGAATTTATTAATTTATATGCAGATGATACGCTCATTGCAATTAGTAGTGATTAGTAGCAATGATCTTAATGTAGCTATTGATTTAATGAATACGGAGCTTACTAAAATTGAATACATGCAGACGAATAAATTAAAAATTAATTAATTGAACTGAGTCAGCGGTAGGTTCTTGCTGAAATATACTAAATAGAATGAGGATTAACAACACATGATATTACTGTTCCACAATTTTTATTTAGATTTCTCTGACATGTTTCGGCCTTTCGACCATTTTCAAAGAGTTATAACAACAGTTGTTATAACTCTTTGATAATGGTCGAAAGGCCGAAACATGTCAGAGAAATCTGAATAAAAATTGTGAAACAGTAATACCAAGTGTTGTTAATCCTCATTCTAAAAATTAATGTTGATAAAACAAAAGCTATGAGAATAACCAGTAGATACAAATACAATTCAATCAACACAAACAGTATTAATTTGAAAATAGAAAACAGAAACATTGAAATAATAAATAAAATTAAGTAGTTAGGTATAATAATAGATAATACATTTACATTAAAAAATCATTTTACGTATACAGGGTGTAATCAGTTTCATGCCATTAAAAAAACTGGTAATGGGGACCGACTAGACAACAAAAAACCTTTATGACTTTTCGCTCTAGGGGCACTTTGAAACAAACTGACCTAGGTCAACTTTTTTAATATTTTTTAATATTAATGTAGAAAATAATTGAGAACCACTGCTTTGCTTGGTCAATGAACTTGTAGTTCCCAATTATACAACTTTTAAATTGTCATAAAAAAGTGCAAAGGCCTTGGATCATCGACCGCCTTTGATGGACCGCCTCAACCGAAGTGAAGCAATTATAAAGAGGTAAATAATTCGTTAACTTTTCCTGCGCAACTGCAAGCAAATAATAGCCGTTGAAGTTTAAACAGCATTTCTTTACATGCGTGTCTTTTAATTTGGAACAAAATATTGGATTAATGTTTATAATTTAGAATATTTAAATGTGATTTATTAACGTGTTAACTACAGTTTAATAATTCCTAGAGAAGACTTAAAATCTACGCGCACACAAGAAGGCAATATGTCTGCCTGACCCACCACAGTTAACTAATTTCTCTCACCTCGCCAGTCGCTCACAATGCCTGCCTGTAGCGCCTCTTATGTATAACTACTTGCTACACCGATAAGGTAGAGTTCACCATACTCTCGCCACATGATGTTCTGATTGAATGTGCAGTGATCCCGCCTGAATCTAGATGTCGCCCGCCAACTACTCCAGAATATTTATGCTGGTAACAATCGGCCATCCTGAAAAAATTAATGTCCTCATTAATTGCACCTAACTTTCAAATAGATCAATTAGATCCTGACGACCAAATCTGTCAATTTCACTGGTGTCAGAATCACTACCAAACTCTTCGCCCGCCACGCATGCACCACTCCGATATCGTCTCAAAGCATCAACAGCCACCACTGCTCTAAATCGCTTATACCCTCGTACACCTTTGAGTGAAGCGATTTCGTACCTGTCATTGCCTAACTCCTTAGAAATACGATTTGGACCATCATATTTATTTGCAATCTTTCGATTAACACCTCTTTCTCTTGCGGAGGTCGCCGCCTGTCGCCACAACAGCAAGTCACCTACTGTATAGTCGGTTGCAACCTTACGCCCTTTATCATATTTCGCTTTCATTCGCCTAGAGACTTTGCCCAAATTCTTCTTGGCCTTCAGCCTAGCTCCTAGGAGTCTCGCCTTTTCCGCCTTAGCTGTATCTTTTGAACAGCCTGATAGATCTGGCACCCGCCCGCTATGGTATGAGAACAACAAATCAGCTGGAGAAAACTTAGTACTAGCATTAACAGTATGATTTATGCCCCACACTATCTCCGGTAGTTGTTCGTCCCATGTCGCCTCACTCCCCGCACTTGCAGTCAACGCCTCGACTATAGTGCGGTTTGGTCTTTCCACCTGACCATTCGACCTAGGTGTTGCGATAGCATTTTTCACATGCTTCACACCCTTTTCCGTCAGAAAGCCAGCAAACTCCTTGCTAGTGAACGCCAATTCCTGGTCAAAGATTATTCGCCTTGGGTACCCAAATTCGCCAAATATCCACCGTAATCGATCGATCGCCTCAGCTGAACTCAAAGTTCGTGTGGGTTTAGCTATAGTGAACTTTGTAAAAGAATCTATCACCATTAGTATATAACTATTACGCCGTGTACTTTTGACAAACGGACCTAAATGATCCACATGCACCGTGTCAAAAGGAAGCGCCCTCTTTTCAATAGGGTGTAGAAACCCCTCGCCTCTGCCATAATCTCCTTTTGCGAAAGCACATTGCATACACGCCGCAGTATATTTCTTGATGAATTTCCTCATCTTAGGAAATCAAAACTCCCGCCTAATGAGCTCAAAACACCTTTCGAACCCGGGATGGCCTATTTCATCGTGATGTTTCCGCATCAAATTGAATCTCGCCACTGATGGTACATACAACCGATCACCTTGTTCTGTCTTACGCCACAGACGCCCATCTTTTACTCTGAAATTCTTTTTAATCTCCTTGTCTGGTCTGCGCTGTTTTAACGCCTTAACAATCGCCTGCACCTTTTCATCCTGCAGCTGGACAGCCATAAACCAATCTGTTTCAGTCACACTGATCACATTTACACCCACCGGATTCCTACTCTATGCATCTACATGCTTCATCCTATCGCCTGGCCTATACTCGATCTCCATATCAAACTCCTGTATCGTAAGCCACCACCGTGCTATTCGAGGCACCAAATCTCGTTTTAACAAGCTCGCCCTAACAGCTGAACAATCTGTTACCACCTTAAAGTGTATGCCTATAAGATATACTCGAAACCGCCTGATGGACTCCACGACAGCCAATATCTCAAGCTCATAGCTATGGTAAATAGCTTCAGCATTTGTAGTAGTCCTGCTAAAGTAGGAAATAACCTTTAATTCTCCATTCGCCCGTCTCTGAAAAAGAATACCAGCCACTCCCAACCTACTCGCATCGGTATGAAGTTCTGTATCCGCCTTACTATCAAAACTGGTCTCTCCGTCGTTGTTTCAAAATCTCAAAAGACTTCTGCTGCTCTTCTCCCCACTGCCACTCGACTCCTTTCGCCATTAATTGGGTAAGTGGCCGCGCCAAAAGTGCAAAGTTTTTCACAAACTTCCTAAAATAACTGCTTAACCCAATAAACTGTCTCACCGAATGTACATTCGTTGGAGTAGGGTAATGCGCCACAGCCCTAATCTTCCTTACACCTGGACGAATGCCGTCAGCACCTATTTCATGCCTCAAGTACTCAAGAGTGTCCTTGAGGAAAGAACACTGAAAGCCCGCCTGCTCGATCAATGTTAACACCTGCTCCAATAGTTGTAGCCTTTCCTCTATCGTCACCGAGGGAAGCAAAATGTCGTCCATATACGCCAAGACCTTATCATGTTCCAACCCATCCTGTTGACGATTCTCTGAAACACCGCAGGAGAATTCGCTAGACCAAAAGGCACCCTCAGATATTCAAATTGACCATCAGGTGTAACAAACGCAGTCTTGTGAATTGAATCAGGATACATTGGCACCTGATGATATCCGTGCGCCATATCAAGGGTAGTAAAATACTTGCCAACCAATCTAAATGGTCTGAAATTAAAGGTACTGGATACCTGTCCTTCACCGTTACTGAATTCAACGCCCTGTAATTCACGCACAGTCAGATACCGCCATCCTTTTTGGCCACCAGCATAATAGGACTCGCAAAGTCAGAGTTCGACTCCCTAACAATACCGCTTTCTACTAGCCTTTGCACCTTTTCTCGCACCTTCTGCCTCTCCGGATATGACAACCTATAAGGTCTATAGTAAACATTCGCCCCTTTGTTAAGTTTAATCTCCATCTCTACATCATCTACAGTAATATCTAAATTACTAACATGTTTAGAAATTGTACTTACCTTGTACTTCTTTCCCATCGCTCCGCCCGCCTGCTCCACCTCTCTGCAGCACTCCGCCCTTGCTAGGAGGCGCCCCATTTTCCACCGTAGCTCCTTATCGCCAAGATTTGTCACCGACACCTCGACATCATCGCCTTGGCACAAGACTCCACTGGGTATCGCCACAATGGTCCCTCCTTCACCTTCCTTAAACACCCTATGCTTCATGTACACCTGCTCACCAGGTTGTGTATCTTCTATGGTAACGCCTATCATATCGGTCATGCCCGGTTTCACCGCGAGGTCCTGGCTGAGGACAACACGTCGCCTTGTGTCAGCCTCCTCCAGTGAAATGGTCCTCATTTCCTCCTCAACAACCTCTCTGGACGCCTCAACATCCTCTCTGGAGAGTTTCGCCACACCTCCCTGCACGGTAAGAGTTACGCCACTATCGCCTATTGCCGGTTGCCCTAAAACCAATTCAGCATCAGATATATCACACAATGTTACTAGCGCCTTAATATTAATAGTAATATCATCTATCGCCAATTTGAATGAAGTATCACCATGTGCTGCTCCTAGACCACCACCAAAGCCCTGTAAAAATGTCTGATCAGGTCTTACCTGCAGCCCCAGCCGTTCCGCACAATCAGCCGCCATCAAACTACACTGGCACCCTGTATCTAAGTACACCCTTACTTTTTCGCCGTTAATGTAAGCCACCCGCTTATAAGTTTTATCAAAATTGGTACTCACCAGCCTGACTTTAACGCCTCGCTCCCTAGAGCCACCATCACACTCAATACGTCGCCTATTAGTACAGTCCGCTTACTTGTGACCCGCCTGGTAGCACAATCGACACCTATCCGCCTTTTGCTCTCTGCATTCACTGATGAAGTGCCCCAACTTCTGGCAGTTATAACATCGAGCTTCCGCCTTCCTTGCAATGGCCGCCTGCCTCTCTGCCGCCACTGGAGACGTACGACCAGTGCGCCTTGAGTTCAGCAATCGGCGTGTACCTGTCTGCGTTAGTGAGTAGTCTTATAAGTTTATTTTGGGTCGTCTGTATCCTCTTGCATTGTGTGTCGGAGAGGTTGTTCCACACAGGACAAGCATAGGTCAAAATAGGCCTGAAAATAACCTTGTATAGCGTTAATTTATTTTTGGTGGACAACCTGCTCCGTCTATTTACAAGAGGATACATTTTGTTGAGTGCGGCGTATGTCTTGTTGATTGTCTGTGTCACATGAGGGGCGAAAGACAATCTCTTATCTAGGGTCACCCCTAGATATTTGACCGTCTTCCGCTCCTCAATTGTCTGTCCGTTTATTTGTAACTTGTTAAATGTCTTTATGTTGGTAAATTTTCTGTTGAGGTTGATTGTTTGTGTCTTTGTCTGGTTTATTTTAATTTTCCATTTATCAAAAAATTTGTGGAGTATTTGCAGATGATACCGCACCTTCTGCGTCGCCGCCTGAGCGTAGAACGACTGCACATACAGCACTGTATCATCTGCAAATAGAAGGATATTGGAGTTGGGATAGGTAGGAGCGTCGGAAGTGTATAAATTATACAGGAGGGGTGACAGGATAGCCCCCTGAGGGACACCCGCCGATAATATTGTTGGTGTGGAGTATGTGTTATTTATACATACGGTTATGTGTCTCCCTCTGATGTATGACTTGATCAGTGTGGTAATGTAAGTGGGCAACTTAAGGATGCTGTGCAATTTGTACAGCAGCCCATTATGCCAGACTGTGTCGTAAGCCTTCTCGATGTCTAGGAGCAACAAGACTGAACACTGTTTTTTGTTGTAGGCGTAATATGCGTCTTGCACCACCTTACAGAGTGCGTGAGTGGTGCTATGTCCCCTCCTAAAACCAAATTGGAAAACCGGGATTAACCGGTTTTTTTCTACTATTTTATTTAATATTCTGAGAAACACCCTCTCCATTAATTTGGCATATCGGCCGGTAGCTTGCAGTGCAAGTGGGCGGCTTATTCGGTTTTAGGATGGGGATTATTATGCCCAACTTCCAGTCTTTCGGAAAGTATTGCAGTTTTATTATGGAATTGATGATATCAGACTGTCTATTTTACGAGGGCCACACCAAATATCTCGCTTAATATCTATTGTAGAAGAATAAAGTTTTAGAAACAGTTATCCCATTTTTTGTGAGCTATATTTCAGTAAAAAGAAATTTGAAATCCATAGCCTACTTTATGAGATATATTACAAAAATCTGAAAAATAGGAAAACCACAAACGGTTATAGCTTCCTTATTTGAGGAGATACGAAAAAAGTTAAAGGAATGAAAGTTGACGGCAAAGACAATAAGAATAATGTGTAACAAAAAAATCGAAAAATGCAGTTGGCTTTGACATACGCTATTGTGCAAAAATGAAAAATACATATCTCAAAGTAGGCCATGACGCCATTAATTCCGTTATTTTTTTCTCATTCCAACGATATAAAACATGTCACAGAAATTTTAACCGATAGTGTCAATATTTAATATTTTACGAATACCACAATTCATATAATTGAATCGTAACAATCAGCTGTGCCATAATTAGTGAAAAACAATGTATACAGTTATTAATAAATTTGACAGATTGTCACTGTTGTATGTTGCGTTGTCGAGTTCTAAGACAAATTTTATATCAGTAATTATGGTGTACACCAATAATAACAAATTCGATATGATTAGCATTTATTGTCAGTGCATTTTTGACGCTGAGATGGCAGTCACGGTTTACGGAGATAGATTTCCAGATGCTCCGCAGCCAAATCGAACTATGTTTAGGAAGTTAGTTCAAAATCTAAAAACGCACGGTTCATTTTCAAAAAAAGTAGTAAGGCGAGCGCATGTTGCGGATAATGTAAGAAAAGTGAATAGAGTAATGAATTATGTTAACCAAAATGAGGAAACCTCTTTGAGACAAATTCAGAGAAACTGTCGCATAAAAAAAGACAGTGCAAGAAAAATATTGAAAAAAAAAAACGGATTTCGATGCTACAAAATGAGGAAAGTTCAACATTTAAATGAGGGAGATAAGCCAAGGAGAGTAAGATTTTGTAGATGGTTATTAAATAAGAAAAGGAATGACGCGCTGATATGTAGCAAAATTCTTTGGTCGGACGAATCAAATTTTTCTAATAATGGATTTTTCAATAGAAATATGCATTATAAGTGGACAGTAGAAAATCTTTCTTGGAAAGCAGTTCATCTGCACCAATGTGTATTTTCTCGTGTCCACTTATAATGCATATTTCTATTGAAAAATCCATTATTAGAAAATGTTTGGTTGGGTCTTTTAGGGACTAAAGTAATTGGACCTTATTTTTATGATGGCAAATTAACCGCTCGTAGATACCTTAATTTCCTGCAAAACGAATTTCAAGATTTTCTTTATGAATTAACAGTGGCAGAAAGATTAAATTATTCATATTTTCAACAAGATGGGGCTCCACCTCACACTGCTGTAATATGTACAAATTATTTAAATCAAGTTATGCCAGATAGCTGGATAGGCACCTATGGACCCATTCTATGGCCAGCTCGATCACCAGATATTACTCCCTTGGATTTTTTCGTCTGGGGTTACATTAAAGACAAGGTATTTCAAACTGCCCCTGAAAATATTGAGGACATCAAAACCAGAATTCGAAACGCATGTGAGGCAATTACTCCTGAAATGCTCCAAAATGTAATGCGTGACGTGTCTCGTAGAGCACGTTTATGTGTCAGAATGCATGGTGCACAATTTGAGCATTTGTAGTTAGAAAAATAAATACACACAATTTCTTTTCAATATAGTAGTAGGTAGTACTGTTATACATAGTTTTTCGTTTTTTTCTTTGGATGTTCGTTTTGTACTTGTATTTTTGGTAATTGTGGAGAATAACGGGGCATTGGAATTTTCGCGTAATTTTTTCAGAGAACACTAATTTGAGGTCGTAGAACACGAATCTGAAGTCAGTTTTCAATGCAAATGCATAGTTTTTCCAAAAAAAAAATTTGAAATTTTCGACCATAACACGAACTTTTTGTCAGTGTAAACACTAAAAACACCTCGATTTCGGCCGATTCGAATCCCGTATCCACAATGTAGGTGCTTTTAAGAACAATACACTTTTTACGCACTGCAAAAAACTTGCTGTTTCATAATAATAGATAGTATAAATAGTAATATTATTTATAAGAATTCAGAGCTCCATTATTTGACAGATCAGCCATAACTGCCATAAATTTGCCGCGCATGCGTGTCAAAATACCCTGAGAAGTGTCTCAAGGCACAACAAAGAAATTCATTTTATAAATACCTATTAAAATTCAAAATAACAAATATAATTTAAATAAGAATGATTTTATGATCATCGTAGCCAGAACCAAAAACGGGTGTTCTATTAAGAATATTTTCAATATATAGTGTATCCCAAATTGGTTTACTTAGAAATGGTCCTGTTTTGTTATTGTCCAGTAAGGAGCAGGGGGAGATGAGATCACACACATACCTTGCCAGGAAAGGAAATCCTCCTTACGCTTCTCGGATACCACCTACTCACTCAATCTGGTTATCAGCAATAAGTGGTATCCGAGAAGGGCAAGGACCATTTGCGCCGGCGCAAATGTTCCTTGCCCTTCTCGGATACCACTTATTGCTGATAACCAGGTTGAGAGTCTGTAGGGCAAGGGGTATTTGCGCAGGCACAAATGCCCCTTGCCCTTCAGATTCTCAACCTGGTTATCAGCAATAAGTGGTATCCGAGAAGGGCAAGGACCATTTGCGCCGGCGCAAATGTTCCTTGCCCTTCTCGGATAACACTTATTGCTGATAACCAGGTTGAGAGCCTGTAGGGCAAGGGGTATTTGCGCAGGCACAAATGCCCCTTGCCCTTCAGACTCTCAAACTGGTTATCACCAATAAGTGGTATCCGAGAAGGGCAAGGAACATTTGCGCCGGCGCAAATGGTCCTTGCCCTTCTCGGATACCACTTATTGCTGATAACCAGATTGAGAGTGAGTAGGTGGTATCCGAGAAGCGTAAGGAGGATTTCCTTTCGTGGCAAGGTATGTGTGTGATCTCATCTCCCCCTGCTCCTTACTGGGCAATAACAAAACAGGACCATTTCTAAGTAAACCAATTTGGGACACACTATATATTAAAAATATTCTTAATAGAACACCCGTTTTTGCTTCTGGCTACGATGATCATAAAATCATTCTTATTTAAATTATATTTGTTATTTTGAATTTTAATAGGTATTTATAAAATGAATTTCTTTGTTGTGCCTTGAGACACCAACTTCTCAGGGTATTTTGACACGCATGCGCGGCAAATTTATGGCAGTTATGGCTGATCTGTCAAATAATGGAGCTCTGAATTCTTATAAATAATATTACTATTTATACTATCTATTATTATGAAACAGCATTTTTTTTGCAGTGCGTAAAAAGTGTATTGTTCTTAAAAGCACCTACATTGTGGATACGGGATTCGAATCGGCCGAAATCGAGTTATTTTTAGTGTTTACACTGACAAAAAGTTCGTGTTATGGTCGAAAATTTCAAAATTTTTTTTTGGAAAAACTATGCATTTGCATTGAAAACTGACTTCAGATTCGTGTTCTATGACCCCAAATTAGTGTTCCCTGAAAAAATTACGCGAAAATTCCAATGCCCCGTTATTCTCCACAATTACCGTATTTTTATTTATGAGATATTTATTGGTTTGTATTAAATTGTAATAAATAATTACGGAATTATAATTATTATAAAGTGAATTTTTACTATTATGGCACAGCTGATTGTTACGATTCAATTATATGAATTGTGGTATTCGTAAAATATTAAATATTGACACTATCGGTTAAAATTTTTGTGACATGTTTTATATCGTTGGAATGAGAAAAAAATAACGGAATTAATGGCGTCATGGCCTACTTTGAGATATGTATTTTTCATTTTTGCACAACAGCGTATGTCAAAGCCAACTGCATTTTTCGATTTTTTTGTTACACGTTATTATTCTTATTGTCTTTGCCGTCAACTTTCATTCCTTTAACTTTTTTCGTATCTCCTCAAATAAGGAAGCTATAACCGTTTGTGGTTTTCCTATTTTTCAGGTTTTTGTAATATATCTCATAAAGTAGGCTATGGATTTCAAATTTCTTTTTACTGAAATATAGCTCACAAAAAATGGGATAACTGTTTCTAAAACTTTATTCTTCTACAATAGATATTAAGCGAGATATTTGGTGTGGCCCTCGTAAAATAGACAGTCTGTATGTGATTTGGCGACCGCCTAACGGTAGTGCTCCCGCCTGGAGTACTACGTTCGCCCTCTCCTACCTTTAATACACCAGAAGCCGCCTTTTCGCCACTAGAAATACTGGCCGCCACCAGTTGGTCAATCGCCTTCGTGGTCTGTCTTTGGATAATATCCTCAATTCGACCCGCCAATTTTTCTTCAAAGACATGCACCACAATCGCCTCCGTGTCCACATCTCCCGCCACTGACATTTCCTCCTAGAAATTCAGCTCAATTTTACTGCCACCATCATCGTTCGTCGCCATGTTTTAACACCCGGACACGGAGTGCACAGTCGCCTCTTGCACACCCGCCTGGTTTTATTGTTCTGCTGTCCACACCTGGCACAAAACACGTCAAAAACCAACACCAAAAAACACCAAATTTCCCGTGGTACTATCGCACTTCTGAATTGTTAACTACAATTTAGTAATTTCTAGAGAAGACTTAAAATCTACGCGCACACAAGAAGGCAATATGTCTGCCTGACCCACCACAGTTAACTAACTTCGCCCACCTCGCCAGTCGCTCACATTGCCTGACTGTAGCGCCTCTTATGTATAACTACTTGCTACACCGATAAGGTAGAGTTCACCACTCTCGCCACATGATGTTCTGATTGAATGTGCAGTGATCCCGCCTGAATCTACATGTCGCCCGCCACACCACTCCAGAATATTTATGCTGGTAACAAACGTTTGTAACATAAATGAGTGTCCTAGGTTAAAAGCTTAAGTAAATTATTCCAAATCTGCATCTGCATCAATACACAGTTCGGTACGTCGAATTAAGGACATACGTACTCCGTTCAACACTAAACAATAAACTATCAACTAACGTTGTCAATAAAGAAAAATAAAAGAAAAACTTGATCCAAAATCCAAAACGGAATACAAAAAGAACGAACAAGTAAGTTGTGTCTGTGCGTAATCAAGAATTTAACGACTTGAACGGTAAAGTCAATAAAATAAATCTTCACTATAAATACACAGCGACCCGAAATTCAAAAATAACAAAAACAACGGTTGGACGTGTGTACATAACGAAACACCCACAGAAACTAAAATATTGCACAAGGGAGACTCATAGTATAGTTTTCTTCAGATCAGATCTACTAAACACTCAGAAAACGTCGACGTCTTTCATCTTATTTACAGCACCGCTAAAGACCGCCGACATTTTATAGCTATCTACACAAATATTGTGTATCATGGGCAAAGAAACGCGCGACGATCTAAACCTACCTCTTCTTCTCTTCTTCTTTTAGCGGGGCGCCTGGAGGTCGCCGCACTCAGGCCTTGTGGCCCATTGTGCTACCGCTAACAAATTAGGGAGCTCCCCCGTACAGACCGGATTCCAGCCCAAAGGCTGAAATCCTTCCCACGGGAGAGCTCCTTATTTCCTCCAGCATTGGAAATCCAGTGCCGAAGTGCTTATGCCTCAGGTTCATCAGTCCTGGGCAAGAAGTGAGAACGTGGATGGAAGTCTCCTCCTCGTCCTCACAGAACCTGCAATCGGGGTGGTCAACCACCCCCATTGTGTGTAGGTGTTTTTTGAAAGAGCCATGTCCGGTCAGGAGGCCTGTTACGGCTCTAATTTGCTTTCTGCTTAGACGCAGAAATTGCTTTGTTCTCTCCGGCGAGGGTCCTGCGATTAGGAGCTTCGCTTGCCGGAGTCCAGGATAGGAATCCCAGAGGTCAGTGAACTGGGAGCGAGTCCAGTTATCTATTAACCTCTTGGCTTGGGATCTAGGGTAGCCGAGAGCCGGCTCCGGACCGAGCAGAGGTTGACGAGAGCCTCTTCTGGCCAGAGCGTCGGCCCGCTCGTTACCCTCAATGTTACTGTGTCCAGGCACCCAGAGAAGCCTGACCCAGTTTGATGAGCCAAGTTCGCAGAGGGCCTGTTTACAGTTTTGGACCAGTTTTGACTTGGTCCGATTCGATGCAAGGGCCTTGAGGGCCGCTTGGCTATCGCTACATATATATATGTGTTTATTAGAGTACTCCTTTCGGATATTCTCCTGTGCGCAGACCAAAATGGCAAAGATCTCGGTCTGGAATACCGTGGCGAATTTGCCCAGGGCATAAGAAAGCTCAGCCTTGGGCCTCTCCCCAAATATACCCGCTCCGGTACTTTCCTCAAGCCTCGATCCGTCTGTGAACCAGACAATATCTGCAGGCCTTAGTATGTCTTCGAGTTGACTCCAGTCTTCCCTTTTCGGGAAGACTACCTCGAAGGGTTGTGCGAAGGAGAAGGAAGGTATCACGTCGTCACTCCTGGACTCCAGAAGTGAGTGGGCTCCTATCGCATCAGTTAGGGCCCTAGTGTGACCTGATTGTTCTCCTCCTTTCATCCACTGACCTCCACATTCCAGTCTGTAGGCCGCTTTCCGAGCCTCGGCCACAATCACTAGGTGAAGGGGCGCAAGGTCCAGAAGGACCTCCAGAGCTGCCGTGGGGGTCGTGCGTATTGCTCCTGTGACTCCTAAGCAGGCAAGTCTTTGGAGTTGTGTTAGCTTCTGTCGTATGGTTGACCTGGTTGTGGCAGGCCACCAGACAACAGAGGCATACGTAATCATTGGTCTAACTATGACAGTATAGTACCACATAGCCACCCTGGGGTTTAGCCCCCATGTTTTGCCAAAGGTTCTTCTACATACCCATAGGGTTGTAGTGGCCCTTTGTACCTGTCTCTCTATATGATCTCTCCAGGTCAGCTTAGAGTCCAGGATGACCCCCAGATACTTCACTGTCCCTGAGATCGTTAGAGTCGTGTTGTAGAGTACGGGTTCGACGAAACCGTCTAGCCTGCGTCTTCTAGTAAAAATGACCATTTGCGCCTTTGAGGGATTGACTCTAAGGCCCTGGTCATTGCACCATCTTTGTACGATCTGCAAGGCCCTTTGTAAGAGTCCGCTGACCGTATTTGGGAATTTTCCCGAGATGATGATTGCAAGGTCATCTGCGTAACCTTGCGCAAAAAGATCCTCGTTTTCGAGTTCCTGTAATAGGCCATCGAGAACGAGGTTCCATAGCAGAGGAGATAGGACGCCCCCTTGTGGGCAGCCTCTCCTTACTGAAACTTTAACTGCCGTTTCCTCATTGGCAGCTGTTATTTGCCTTCCCGCCAACATGGCCCTCAACCATCTAATGATGGTGTCTTCGATGCCATGATATGCTGCGGCGGCGCAGATTGAATCGAAGGAGGTATGGTCAAAGGCTCCTTCGATATCTAAGAAGGCTCCGGCCGCAAGTTCTTTGTGGTGCAGCGCCTTCTCGATCCTCAAAACGATCGGATGAAGGGCCGTTTCCACTGACTTGCCGGCCTGGTAAGCATGTTGTGACGGATGCAGAGGTACTGAGACCAGTGCTCCGTCTTTGACATACCTTTCAACCAACCTCTCTAAAGTTTTGAGTAGGAAGGATGTTAGGCTGATAGCTCTGTAAGAGTTGGCAGTATCGTAGGTCGTACGTCCTGCTTTAGGTATGAAAACCACCTTGACGGCCCTCCAGGGTATAGGAATATACCCCGTGGCCAGGCAGGTTCTCAACAAATGATAGACCGGACGGATGAGTGTCTCTTTCCCCTCTTGCAGAAGTGCCGGAAACACTTCATCCGGTCCTGGGCTTTTGAACGGATCAAACGTGGAAATAGCCCACATGACCCTTTCCACTGTTACCACCCTCGAGGCTGTCCTCCAATCCGCTGCCGTGACAGCAGCGCGGGGGGGCCGAGGGGATGGTGCTTCCTCCGTCTCCACTACGGATTCGGGGAAATGAGTTTCTAGTAGATGCTTGAGGCGCTCCTCATTGGTAGCCGTTAGTCTACCGGAAGGAAGCCTCAAGTCCTCCAGCCGTGAAGGTCTATCTTTCTTAAGGGCTTTGCAGAGCCTAGCGGCTTCTGGAAGATCTTCAATGCTTTCGCAGAATTTCCTCCAGGCTGCCCTCTTATTGCTACGAATGTGGCTTTTGTAGAGGCGTTGGGATCGTTTGTAGTCGTCCCAGTCCTCTGGGAGTTGAGTGCGCATAGCCCTGTTAAGGAGCCTGCGTGTCTCCTTGCGTAGGTTCAAAAGTTCCCTGTTCCACCAGGGAACTTTATTTTTACCCTTGCTTCTTTTTAGAGGACAACTGCTCTCGTATGAGGCAGTGATCGCTCCATTGAGAAGTTTGGCGGAGGATTCTATCTCCTCTGTGTTTCTGGGTATAATAACCCTGTTTATTTTTTCCGAGAGGGCTCGTCTATAGACGTCCCAGTCGGTGTCCCTGGGGTTCCTGTACCAGCTCTCCTCTGAGGAGGGAGCGCAGTCCAGTTTGAACCTGATGTGTCGGTGATCCGACAATGAGGGTTCCGTTGATACGTACCAATTTTTGAACAGGGGGACCGCTAGTCTGGATCCCAGTGTGACATCGATGACCTCCTGCCTCCGTTGGGTAACGAAGGTGGGCGTGTTGCCCCGATTTATTATCTCTAAATCGGTAGTGTACAGGTACTGTAATAGACTACTGCCTCTAGGATTGACCCCTGTGCTGCCCCAGCAAATGTGGTGAGCATTGGCGTCACATCCTATGATGAGAGGCAATCGTCTATCAGTACAGAATTGAACCATCTTCTCCATTTCGGTTGAAGGTGGCGGTGGTGGCGAGTCGTAGGGAAGGTAGACTGAGCCGAACACGATTTCTGCCCTGTCGTTTTCCTCCCTAAGACTCACCTTAATAGCAACCGCGTCCCTGGAACAAAGTTCGGGAATTGCTGTTGCTTTAATCTCCTTCGAGACATATATGCATACTCTGGGTATGTTGTGTGCGGAGGAGAAAATGGCTCCATGCCGCCTGTCTAAACCTCGAATGGAGCCATGGCGAACCCAAGGCTCCTGAATCAGGGCAATGTGTGTCTGTCCCGCAGCGGCCTGTCGTCCTACTAATGCGGAGGACGGCTCACTGTGTTGCAGATTGATTTGGAGTATTTCCATTTTTTTTTTTTTTTTAACTAACTACCCTACTTTTCCTCCGAGCCCGACAGCCCCTCCATCGCTGTGTCCGTCGTGCTCGGCGGCGCGTTGTTGCCGCCGCTTGGGCCGGCCTCTACTGAATCCCCCCGGGGATGTTTCGGGTCCCAGAAGGACACCTTGATCACCCCGCCTGAGCGCGGTAACCCAGTTTCGCAATCTTCGCCGCGGAGGCCTCATCGACACCCAGAATGAGTCGAAGCCCCTTGGCCTCGACAACCTGAGTGCCGTGGACCTTCCACAGCTCTGTTCGGAGCTCTGGGTTGTGCCGCGTAAGTCTACTGAAGATGGTGGCTTGGTCCATGGGTTTGCCCGGGACCGTAGCCACCATCTTCTTATATTTGGGGAGCTTGTCCCCTTCCAAGAGCTGGAGAGTTACGCCGTCCACGGGAGAGATGCCGCCTATGGCCGATCTAAGCCATGACAGCGACATCTCGTTCCCGCAGAACAGCTGCACCACTCCTTGCTCAGTTAGCCTGAAGCCGTCGAAATCGGGGAGAGGCCCCCCTGCGGGGAGCCCATCCATCCGAGTGTCGAGGGCTTCTTGCAAACTGTCGGTCAGGGCAGCCGTTAGCCGCTCTTCTGGAAAACCAGCTGCGGCCACCGCCACCTTGACCCCTTTGCTAGCCACCTGACTGTATGAAAGGTCAGGCCTAGCTCTTTTAATAGGTTTAGAGGTGCTGGGGGGGGGTCTCTTCCTCCGGCCGTCCCCTTTTGGGAACGTTTGCCCGAGGTGTACCCTCCCCAGAAGTCCTCTCCACCCGCAATTTCCTTGCTCTCTTTCGAGCCGCGCCACTGCGATTACGTCGCTTGGGTTGCCCATCCGTGAGGTTGAGCCCTCCAGCGACGTCCGAAGTAGAGGGAGCCCCCGAGACGGAGATTCCCTCTTGTGTGGGAGGTGTGGGATTGGAGAAGGTCCCCCGTGAGGAGCCTTCTCCGGTGCCACGGGATAGGGTTGCCCCATTTCTGGAGCCACCCTTTCTAAGGAGGGGGGAGATCCCTGCAGAGGAATCTTCCCCGGAAGAGGTGGGGGAGGAGGCCCTGTGATCAGAGCACTCCTCGGAAAGGTTTTTATTGTTTGTGTTATTCATGTTTGTTCCCACGAGTAAACAGGAAATATGGTCGACCCCCGCAGAGCCTGTTACGGGGGCAAGGCTAAATACTATGGGAGGTCGCCCGGTTTCCCATAGGCATCGTTTGAGGTACCATCACCCCGGTACCATTCAGCCCTCGGCACGATGGCTTACACCTTGGCTTGGGGGATATTTGTTGACCTCCCGGTCTAGATCCGCCGCCTTTTGTTTAAGCAGTGTCACCTCGTGCAGGATGTGGTTCTTCACCACATGCTTACCAGCACCCCCGAAGAGGCATTGGTGAAGCTGGCGGACGGTCTTGGACGGTGATAGGCTGGGGCCAAAGCACTGTATTCGCATCAACCGTCCCTGGTGTGTGTCAACTCACCACGGTAAACCCAGTTAAGGGGCCGAGTGAGACAACACACTCCTTGACACCTAAACCTACCTCAATATTCCAGCAGTTCTCAAAAGATTTTATTGAAAATTTGCGAAATTTTTGTTTATTTTTTTTCTCCAAAACTATGAGCTTTAGACCCCATGTTATATAAGGTTTTTTTGTTTGTCTTGTCGTTCCCTACCACCAGATTTTTTAATGACATGAAACTAATTACACCCTGTATATACAAGAAAATATCAAAAAAACTTTCTTTCCCGAATTTCAAATAACTTGTCTGTATACACTAAGATAACAGTTTTTAAGATATTATTTCAACCACATTTCGACTACTGTGCTAGTATTTTGTATCTACTGGATAGTAATTTTACGTCAGCACTCCAGAAACTACAGAACAGGGAATGAGAATGATTCTCAAGTGTAACAGGTGTAAACCTGTCAATTTGATGCTAAATACACTCGACGGGCTTTCGATCAGGCTAAGGTGGAATTATTTTACAATGATTTTTATATTCAAAATTATAAATGGAATGCTTCCAAGTTATCTCAATGAAAATATAACATTTAATTATCAAGTACATAACCATTTCACTAGAAACCAGAACGATTTCTATTTTGCTAAAACGAATTTAAAAAAATCAATGAACACATTATTTTTTTGTTAAAAATAGTAGCAATCTTAACAACCTCAAACATAATTTGCTGGCGTATCTGAGGTCCTAGTCCTGTAATACAGTTCTTTCCATTGTTTATTTTCTCGTTGTGACGTTTATGATTGAATTTATTATAATTCTTTTAGAGTGCTAGTTATGATACGATAATGTCTAAGTTAGATTTACATATGTATTTTAACACAGTGTTAAGTTTTTATAAAATGAACTAGTTTATATTCTGTTATATTTATATTAGGGTGTTCCTATTTCCAATAAAGTTTCTCTTCTCTTCTTTTAATTAACACGTAACAATTCACATGAACACCTATTATTACTTTAAAGAGATAAAATGGTTTATAAGTATGTTGACTGCAATAAATTTTTGTATGGAAAAATGCTCTAATAGTGTCAGATCGGTTTACCTTATTTTCCAAATTTTTTCATTTCATTTCTTAATTAAAATGTATTTCTTACAACAGTTTCATTATATTTAATTTTTTTGTAGGTTCTTCTTTTACAAAAGCAAAACCACAACATGGCTTTATTAAAGTAGCAAAGCTGGCAACATTGAGAAGTATATTTTATCCCTTTTATTCAAATTGGTGGATTGAACAAACATCAATATATGTATTTTTAGTCAGTCTTCTTGTATATATATCAGAAATTATTAATGTAATTTTATACTCTATACATATACCTTCGATAAATAATATAGGCTCAGAGGTAATAATTTTTTATCTTATTTTTTTAAAACTTCTGTGTATATTTTTATTAAAGAATCTATCCTTCATGGAAATATTGGTACCTTTCATAATGATGTGGGTTTTAAGTTTAATACATTCCCAAATAGTTGCCACTAGTTCAGGACTTGATACCAAAAAGGCCAAAGTTAAACAAAGGCCATATAAAAGAAAGAGAAGCAATATAAAAAGAAATCGAAAAATGGAAGAAAATGTAAACACTTTGAAAAATGTCGTAAAGAATCAAAATGAGGACAATACGATTCAACTGAAATTGAGATCTGGGAAGAGGTAATAATAATAATAATAAATAAATTCTTTTGAACTTAAGTTTAATGAAATCATTAGAAAAGTAGTTTGTTACATTTATAATATAATTAAGTATACAAACATTCTCTAAGTTTTTAGGGCTTCACAGGACTATATTATTTTCATTCACATGTCCGCCAGACACATGGTGAGCCATATAATTACCGTAGCTCGCCGTAGACCATAATAGGCATAATTTATTTAAATGTTTTTCTCTGTTGTATTCCGTAATATCCGGTGTACTTATGATATTTCAGGCAAAAATTCAGAAATTTTCTTCTGGGGATAAGTAACAATACTCATATGGTTGATCTTCACATGTTTATTTCTATTCTCTATTCTTCCAAGTTAGTTGTGATTGTGAGTATTGTAATGTTTTAAAAAGAATTTTTATGTGTTTTATTTTTTATTAAAATGATTTTTGATACTTATGACCTTATAAATAATAATGTGATACAGCTTAATTTTGGCTCGGCGATATTTACATAGACTTTTAAAAAATTGCATTCATTTGCACCATATAAATAGTAGATTTTAAGAAATCTTGTTCCTTGGGTTGTATTAAACATTGATTATATTAGGAACAAACAGGCACAACAATACCTTTTCTGAATATTTTTCTCAGCTCATGATTAATAGTGAAAATTTGTTTTCAAAAATGTTCTAGTAATAGAACTGTTTAAATTTTTTAACGAAATATTAATATTTCGTTCGTTAAACATTAATGTTTCGTTAAACATTAATGTTTAAACTAGAATAAGGGCGAAAAATGTTTCAAAAGCTAAACATTTCCGAAGCAGAATGATAGATTTCATGAAAATGTAATCCATTAGAATGAAAATTTCCCAAAAGACAAGGTATGTAAGTAAATTCATTTTAGGCCTTTGTTCTCATTTTTAACTGAATCTTTATGATCGTAAGGGGTTATGTAGATACTAGTTTACTCTGCATAGCCATAGGGGACTTTGTGGAAACTAGTGTTACAATGAGAATTGTCAAATAAGAAAAAGACAAATTCATTTTAGGCTTTTTATTGCTGGCATAACCAGAATTCAGGTTATCGAAAGAAAATCAAAGATTGGAAATCAATAATTTTACAAATAGTTTTCTCTTTAATTCTCATATAGTTTTTTCTAGTGTTTGCCAAATCGTATAAAGAATGTTTCATTACAATTATAAGCAAACAAAAAATAATTCAATTTAGGTTTCCTCCACCCTCTATTTTTCAAAGTATCCACATAACAAAATTATATGCAATGTACCTACATTGCATAGATAGATAGACATTTATTGATCCTTAAGCCAATTTACATCGGATAGATAAGTCAAAAAGAAAAAAGTATATAATTCAAATATACCTACATAATTACATAAAGATATAAATCACAAACATTTTGTATATTACTTAACAAACAAAATAGTAACATTAGTAACACAGAGGATAAAGATATAAATTACATAATTATATAAAGAACACAAAATCTAAAGTAGGATGTCATTATAAGAACTAAAAAAATATCCGTTATACAGTTATTCTAGTAAATAATTTAATTATTTTGCTCGGAAAAAGTAATAAATTCCTCAACTGAATAGAATGTATTTTCGAGTAAAAATTTCTTTAGTTTTGATTTAAAGCTAATCAGTGTGGTTTCCAATCTGCATATATATATATATATATATATATATATATATATATATATATATATATACAGGGTGTTTCAGTTAAAAGTCCGATTATCTCTAAAATTAATAAAGATATTTTATTTTTGTAAATGGCAGATGATTGATATCAAAGAAAGGTTTAAATAACGGTGAAAATATAAAAAAATAAATAAAACAAACAAATTTATAATAAGTAACTCTATTTAACTTAAGAGCATGAGATCACAGGGGTAGGCGAATCACAAAACATCCTTTGTTTAAAACACAATAAAACAATATAGATTTTCATATAGGAAAATAAACAAATATGCTGAAAGGCAATACTGACTTCCAGTAGACTGAAAATATGCAAAATATAGGTATTACATGAAATGCGTCTGGCCAGATCCAAGCGAAATGAATAAACTAATATAAACGTTACTAAACAATAAAATGGTACAAACATCTTAATCTCAGTAATATAATTACATAGAAAACCCGACAAATACAATATCGATAGTTCGTTACCGAAATAACATGGATTTTCGGCACTAAAGGGAAGTCTTACGACGCGGCACTTGAAATAAAAAGTTTGCAACGATGTCGCGAAGAATGCACTAATAAAAGTTTGTCTTTGAAGAAAACCATTAATTTCCAACACAGGAAATAATGTTTGGAACTTTCTAATTCACGTTCCAAACCTAAGGAATTAAAACAGGAAACGTAATACAAACGTTTTTAGACGCCGTTAATTATGGCGGCCGTCACCAAAACAGGAACAAATGTAGTGAAAATGCTACTTACAGTTCGATTTTTCTGTTCTAGGCACTCACTACTTAATTTAACAAAGTACAAAACATTGACACTATCTATGATAGTAATAACTTTGCAGAAGCCAGCAGGTTTTAATCACCATACTTCTCAAATTTGTAAAAACCCAACCAGCTGAATAATTCTTACAACCTCTTCGTTGGATATCTCTTTTCGAATCCTCGAATTGCCTCCCTTCCCGAACGCCACTTTCTATCTCTCCTGAAGGGAGCGCTTCGTACCGAACGATTTAAAAAATTTAACATGTGACGTGCTTTCTTCCAGTTGCCTAGCGCATAGGCAAGTGGAAGCGTCACTTTGGCGCTGAGCTATATTTCGGTTAAATTCGGTAATCTCGAGCGCCACCTTTGCAATTTTTACGTGGGGCAAAGGTCCCACATTAGCCTCCTAAACGCAGCCTGTTGCAGTAGGGCTGGGATAGCTACAGTGGAGACACGGTATGTCCAGGGGTCTGGACGGCAGATTAGACTTTCACTCACATTCAACAGTAAAAGGCAGATGTCGGTAAATAACAAAGTTTATTAACACACAATGAAATTTTTACAAAACAATAAAAAACGGTTAGGTACCAAAATACGGAGTTTCTGATAAATACAATAACAAAAACTTAAGATATGTCATTTTAGTCTAATTTGAAATAGGTAGGGCGCCATTTTGTGACGTACGGGTAACCAGGCGGTGAGAAGTTAGTTAGCTACTCATTAATGCGGAAGCAAGCGGTGGTAAGCAAGCAAATGGTGAAAACGGTGAAAAAACAGTAGTAAAAGCTGTATTAAAAAAAACAGTAAGCGGAAAAAAACTACACAAGTAAGTAATTTAAAAAAAAAAACGGACAGCGTGCAAATACCAGGCAAAGGCAAGCGGTTATCTACAGCAGTAATCATGCCTACATGGACGGTCAGAGTGTAAGTGTGAAGAACTTGGCAAAATGAAATAAAACTGATACCAAATAAATAAAACGGTTTTCGGATTCGGTGCGGTGTGTGACTTAAGTCACACTCGGATCGGAAAATAAAACGGTTATCGGATTCGGAGCGGTGTGTAACCTTGGTTACACTCGGTTCGGAAAATAAAACGGTTATCGGATTTGGTATCAGCTTACGGCGGAGATTATTCTGCCTAGACGGACAGACAGCAATAATCAGAACGGTCGTATTCGGTTCGGATATGTTGAAATTACATCAACACATGATGCGGTGTTTGCCAAGAGCCTCAAACCCCACAGCTGGGTGCCTTCATTAAATGCATTTCGGTTCGGCCACGTGGTATCTTATCGGATTTTATGCGGAAAATGTCTATGTATCAGAATATAATGTTAGTTAATTTATTTACGGTAGCCTAGATTTTATTTTCAATTCCCGGACTATAATAAATTTCTATAAATTATTTCAAAGTAAGGAATTTTGTTCCATTTCGTATCAATACGAAATAATGGGAACAAAATGAACGGTAAATTAACAATAACACTACAATAAATTTCACAAAAATAATTTTTGCAAATACAGATTTTATTTTGCTACGCACTAGCTAAAATAAAATATACGGTAATTATAACTTCTACCCATTTGGTAGAACAACATATTATTCTATCGCAGTACCATCACAAATGGTCTGGATTAAAATAATATAAACGGTAAACGGTACACATTTTCTCTCGAAATATCATCTATGTTCTTTTTCCCATTTGGAAATTCTTGCGAACATAGCTATTTGGATAAAATCGGAGAAGTTGACAGGTCCTAACTTGGACTCTCTTACTATCGTAATAATTTAAATTCATTTAATTTCGGCAAAGTCGGAAAATAATAATTATATTCTGATACATTTAAACGGAATCGGTTTCAAATTATTGCTTTAAAATACACATTTCAGTGAATTATTCTTATCGGTGTTAATATAAAAAGGTCGACAAGAAACCAGCGGCGGTGATAAAACGGTGTACTTACATGTTGAGAATATACGGAATAGTACCCGACTGGGCTGTTTGACGGATCGGACAGAAGTGATTTCAAAATGTGCTCTAATGAAACTAATTTACGCAGGTGTCTTACCAACGCCCTCCGTATCAAATCTTGTAATTAATGTTAATATTATGGACAGCCCTCTCACTGCCAGGTTTATCAAATTACCTATTTAAAGTAGAAATCTGTTTCGCGGTTTCAGCTAGCTAAATTAGGAGAAATCTATAATATTAATTCACAATACCTATGATTCGAATGTAAGCGGAGCAAATAACGAAGTATATTATTAATGTAAACTGCATTTTTGGCAACGGAAAATTTACCTCGTTACACCCCCCTCTTACTTCGAATAAAAAAATAATAAACGCAGTTATTATTTTTTCCTATTCCTACTCCTAGCGGTACGGATCCCTATAACGTACAAACAATATAAAAAATGTATATATAAAAAATAAGAAAACGGTAAGTGACGGCGGTTCTTCTCCCCAAACAAAAGAAATGAATTACATGGATAGCTTCCGGGGCGACTCTGTCACCGGAGTATCATCAACAGCAAAAAAACAAAAGAGAACGGCCTCCAACCGAACATCTGAAACATAATTTGTTAATGACCCTAATAAAAATCTTACTCTTCCAGCGTATGCCGGTACTGGGGTTCGCTCCATCGTCAACCTATCAGGTTATACTGAGTCATTCTGGAAGTAGTGTCTACTCGTTGGCGGGCAGATGAATGGGCACTTCGGATGGCGGAGTGATCCCTGGGTCGGTCGTGTCGGTGAGGACGGACGGTACGGACGGACGGTGGGCAGACTTTCCCTGTCTGTCGAAACGGTGGGTAACGGTGCGGGCAGACTAGACGGACGGTCGGTGGGCAGACTTTAATTGTCTGTCGGAATGGTGGAGAAGAATACGGATAATGAAAGAGAAAAACGGAGAAAAGAAGAATAGAAAATTGTTAACGGTCGGTAGCATAGCGACATGCCTTGTAGCAGGGCATCGCTAGACGGAGGATCGGTCGGTGTGGTGAATGTCAGTCGTGCTGACTTAGACGGACGGTCGGGACAAACGTAGCCTCGGGCTTCGGCGGTATTGCACAACGGGGCTCGCTACTGGACGAATGTTCGGTGGAGTCCTGCCAGTTGTTGGCGGAGCAGTACGTCGTTGCGAGTACGGTTGATCGGTAGAACGGCGACTTCCCTGGGCGGTATCCCGGAAAGTTTGGCGGTTGCGGTCGGTAGTTTTCGGTGACGGCCTAAAAACGTGGTAATTTGGTGACCAGAAATTCGGTTAGCTCAGCTATGATAATTACTTCCAATGAACTGGTAGGAGACGGTGCTGAGATCGGACGGTGATTTAAATCGACGGTACCAGTGATCAGATTTATAGCAAAATCTAGACCTGGTTGACGGTTACAAGGTTCCCATCAGCTAGTTAAGCAGACGAAGCGGATATACTGATGGTATTCTTTGTTCGGAACAGAAACCCCATACTTGGTTTCTCGGGTAAAAACGGACGGAGTCGGTGCCAGTCAGGGCGGAAAACGGTAATTATTTCTACATGTATATGCAGATGGTTGTCCCTAGGGACATTGTGACGGATGATTCTGATGTGTCTGTGGACGGTCATGACATCGGAACGGTCGTAACGGACTGGTCGTGGCTGCAGTTTCGTTGGTCGCTGGTGTGTCTAACTTAGACGGATATCGCTAGCTCCAGCAACTTCTTGTTGTTGCTGATCATGAATGTTGTCCACTTGTTTAAGGTCTTCCTGTTCGTTGTCCAGCATTGTCGGTGTTAACCTTAAAATTGGTTAAGGTGTGCGGTATATCAGTTGAAAAGATGCTGGCGGACGGTAAAAAAAATGTTGTTCGGTAAAACGGTGATGTACGATGACGGTCGGACAAGTAACGGTGTACAGTATATCTGTTGAAGAGATACTGACAGACGGTAAGCAAAATATTTGCAAAACGGTGTTTATTTGGTGACGGTTAGTACTGTATCGGTATACGGTAGCGGTCGGAAATGTAACGGTAGATGGCAGATCGGTTGGTATTAAACCTTGACAGTTGGTTAATGTAACTGTATTAGATGATGTTGATGCTGGATAATCGGTACAAGTGCGGATCGGTATTCGGTAATTATTAAAAATAATATATGTAACGGTGTATCAGTTAAAGTATACTGGTAGATGTTAAGAAAAATATTTGCAAAAGTAAACGTTGACAGTTGATAAATGTAACGGTATTAGTATAACTTAAAATATTTATATAAATATATAAATATAAATTAAATAAATACAACGGTTTCTAATGTACGTGTGTATTGGAAAGGAATCCAAAGAACACACAAGTTCGGTGCGGGTTTCTTTTTGTATTAAAAGAAATTAAACAAAAACGGTAAACGATGAGAAAGAAAAAGGAAAAAAACGAATTCGTATCAGATAATTTCTTTAGCTTCTCAATGATAGTAGTTAAAATCCAAATATTCTTGTTTCGGATCAACTGTGAAATGTAATGATATTAATAGAATAGATAACTATTAGTTAGTATTCAATAACGGTTAGAAATATAACGGTATACTGCAATGATTGTTATTGATCGGTACTGTTGGTATTCGGAGAGTTATTTACAGCTTGCGGTTTTAAGCTCGAGTCGTTTCCTCAGGTTTGGATCGGTTTTGTATGTACGGAGCAGCTAGGAATAGCTGCATCTGCGCACAGTGGGACTCCTATCGCGCCTGCGTTATTCGGTAAAGTTTCAATCAACAAAACAACAATAGAAAAATGTTGTAAACGGTAAAATCGGTAAATGCAACCTATCAGGTTGCTACGGTACACGTGCTCGCTGTATGGATGTTCGAATCGGACTCCAACATACGGCAATCGCTTCTGTGTCCCCAAGTTACTATTAAACGAGTGGTCACACTCCTAGTAACTCCATATTCCGGAGTCGTAGGTCAGTAAAACTGCAATGTGAACGGTCCTTATTGATGCTATCAACCAAATATTCTGGGAACGGCCTCCTAACTTGGTTACATCGTAGTTCTATTCCTCGAGAAGAAAAATGACAAAGTCCCTTAATCCCAAACTATCTAAAATTATTCGACGCGGTCTCGCCGAAAAATTTCCAAGTTTATTTTTAATCAAGAAAGTGCCAAAGTATCAACATCTCTCGGAACAGCCGGTCGGATCGCGTTCGCAGCAATACTACTCGTTTCCTGAGGTTTGGTTACCCTGAAAACGATACCCCACACGCCTATTTGTGACGTCGGGTCTCTTTGTACGACTTCGGAAGTATTCGGACGGAAATCGGTAGCTCACCAGAGCAGCTTCTTGCTACGCTGGCAGCACAGGAACTGATTAAAATCGGCAGGCGGTCAGGAAACGGTTAATAACGTACTCGGAAGTACTCGGATCGGTTCGGTAGTAATCGGAAACGGCTCGGTCGGGTGACAGATGGCGGTGAATGGTCTGAGCGGTATCTCAGAGTAGCTCATTCTCAAGATGTACTGTCATAGCTGGTTAGGAATGGTGTTGAACGGTACTGAGCGGTATCTCAGTGATCGGTAATCGGTAAAACTCAGTCTGGACGGCGTCCAGTGATACGGACTACGGATTTCCATCGGTTTTAACGGATTTGAACTTGCCCCCTCACCAGGGTCCAATTTTTTTCGGAACGGATGGTCGGATCATGATGAAACCTACGGCAATCGATTCAGGGTCCTTGAGTTACTATTAAACGAGGGGTAACTTGCCTAGTAACTCCGGACACCGGAGTCGGGAAGTATTCCGGGCAAAATCCGGGCGGTCGATAAAAGGCGGTGCAGATGGTGTATCGGGGTGCTATTTATCACCTAGTATGGGTCTTACTCAATTCGGACCCATAACTTGGCTGTAGCACGGTTTTTCCCGGAACGGTTGGTCGGATCGGTTTTCCAGTATTACCAAACGATTCCTTGGGTTCGATTACCCTGAAAATGACTCGGTATTTTGTGTATTCGGATAACTTCGGGAGACCTCGGAAGTGTTCGGTCGGAATTCGGATTTTCGGTAAAAGTGCAGCCTCTTCAGATGGCAACACCACGGAAACAGCCATTCGGTTGGAAAATTTCTTAAGGGGTTATTAAATGGTTAATAACGCCTTCGGGTGCGGTCGGAGCGGGTCGGCAGTAGTCGGAATCGATTCCCCGTGCTCGGCTTAGTCAAAAATGACACCCCACATGACTCTGTGAGTCTATTGGTACTTTTCTGGTTGTACTCGGTGCCTGCCGAATGTGAAGAAAATCTAATCTTTGTTTATCAACTCTAATTTAATTTAATTAAGTCTACTTCGGTAAATCAGGTCTACTTTCATTTAATTAGGTCCCTGCTCGGGCGCCATTTTGTGACGTGCTTTCTTCCAGTTGCCTAGCGCATAGGCAAGTGGAAGCGTCACTTTGGCGCTGAGCTATATTTCGGTTAAATTCGGTAATCTCGAGCGCCACCTTTGCAATTTTTACGTGGGGCAAAGGTCCCACATTAGCCTCCTAAAGGCAGCCTGTTGCAGTAGGGCTGGGATAGCTACAGTGGAGACACGGTATGTCCAGGGGTCTGGACGGCAGATTAGACTTTCACTCACATTCAACAGTAAAAGGCAGATGTCGGTAAATAACAAAGTTTATTAACACACAATGAAATTTTTACAAAACAATAAAAAACGGTTAGGTACCAAAATACGGAGTTTCTGATAAATACAATAACAAAAACTTAAGATATGTCATTTTAGTCTAATTTGAAATAGGTAGGGCGCCATTTTGTGACGTACGGGTAACCAGGCGGTGAGAAGTTAGTTAGCTACTCATTAATGCGGAAGCAAGCGGTGGTAAGCAAGCAAATGGTGAAAACGGTGAAAAAACAGTAGTAAAAGCTGTATTAAAAAAAACAGTAAGCGGAAAAAAACTACACAAGTAAGTAATTTAAAAAAAAAACGGACAGCGTGCAAATACCAGGCAAAGGCAAGCGGTTATCTACAGCAGTAATTATGCCTACATGGACGGTCAGAGTGTAAGTGTGAAGAACTTGGCAAAATGAAATAAAACTGATACCAAATAAATAAAACGGTTTTCGGATTCGGTGCGGTGTGTGACTTAAGTCACACTCGGATCGGAAAATAAAACGGTTATCGGATTCGGAGCGGTGTGTAACCTTGGTTACACTCGGTTCGGAAAATAAAACGGTTATCGGATTTGGTATCAGCTTACGGCGGAGATTATTCTGCCTAGACGGACAGACAGCAATAATCAGAACGGTCGTATTCGGTTCGGATATGTTGAAATTACATCAACACATGATGCGGTGTTTGCCAAGAGCCTCAAACCCCACAGCTGGGTGCCTTCATTAAATGCATTTCGGTTCGGCCACGTGGTATCTTATCGGATTTTATGCGGAAAATGTCTATGTATCAGAATATAATGTTAGTTAATTTATTTACGGTAGCCTAGATTTTATTTTCAATTCCCGGACTATAATAAATTTCTATAAATTATTTCAAAGTAAGGAATTTTGTTCCATTTCGTATCAATACGAAATAATGGGAACAAAATGAACGGTAAATTAACAATAACACTACAATAAATTTCACAAAAATAATTTTTGCAAATACAGATTTTATTTTGCTACGCACTAGCTAAAATAAAATATACGGTAATTATAACTTCTACCCATTTGGTAGAACAACATATTATTCTATCGCAGTACCATCACAAATGGTCTGGATTAAAATAATATAAACGGTAAACGGTACACATTTTCTCTCGAAATATCATCTATGTTCTTTTTCCCATTTGGAAATTCTTGCGAACATAGCTATTTGGATAAAATCGGAGAAGTTGACAGGTCCTAACTTGGACTCTCTTACTATCGTAATAATTTAAATTCATTTAATTTCGGCAAAGTCGGAAAATAATAATTATATTCTGATACATTTAAACGGAATCGGTTTCAAATTATTGCTTTAAAATACACATTTCAGTGAATTATTCTTATCGGTGTTAATATAAAAAGGTCGACAAGAAACCAGCGGCGGTGATAAAACGGTGTACTTACATGTTGAGAATATACGGAATAGTACCCGACTGGGCTGTTTGACGGATCGGACAGAAGTGATTTCAAAATGTGCTCTAATGAAACTAATTTACGCAGGTGTCTTACCAACGCCCTCCGTATCAAATCTTGTAATTAATGTTAATATTATGGACAGCCCTCTCACTGCCAGGTTTATCAAATTACCTATTTAAAGTAGAAATCTGTTTCGCGGTTTCAGCTAGCTAAATTAGGAGAAATCTATAATATTAATTCACAATACCTATGATTCGAATGTAAGCGGAGCAAATAACGAAGTATATTATTAATGTAAACTGCATTTTTGGCAACGGAAAATTTACCTCGTTACAAACAATGCATCTTCGCGGGAAGATACCATGCCAGGGTTGGCATAAGGTAACTTTTAAGATTAATTATCGATTTAAATAAGTATTTTAACCAAATTAATCTCCTTATTACGTGAAATAAAATGGACCCGTTACAATCGGTTTAACGTTTCGGCTAGGGTCCCTTAGCCTTCATCAGAAAATTTGTTTATTAATATTTATATGAGTCGTACATTAGCATCTAAAATGAGGTTTAAGGTTCGTGATTTTTTTTGTGGTAACAATATTTTAATGTAAGCTTACCTAGACAGCATGATTTCATTGCATGTTTTTCTGTGTTTCTTTCTTTTTTTGGACAGATTCACTTTAAACACAATAATAATATAATAAATTTTTATGAGGAAATTTTTTATCCGATTGTTCTGCAGCGTGGCTTGGCGGAAAATAATTTACTTCGCGGAATGGTCGCGATGACCAGACAGAAATCCGACTATACCGGTACTTCCTTGAGGAACGTACCTCTCGAATGTAGATGGCGGTAGTAACGTTATTGTTAATATTTATAAATTTAGCATTTTTGTATAACAAGAATATTGGTATTGTTTTTTGTTTATTGTGTGAATTAAAACCATGGTTTGCGAAGAACAATCATATGCATTACACAAATTTTATGCTTATTTAAAAATAACAATATACTTACAATGCGCTATAACATGCACAAGGGCTCCTTGTACAGAATTTATCTGACAGGAGCCTCAAAACATGCTACAACACATTGTAGTATATCTTGCTAAGGTTAATTATTTCAGTTTTGTCGTTTACAGCTTTTTAATTTTTATGTATGTGTATCATCATAATTTCTCTTTTTTTTGTTGGGTTCAGTGGTTAAAATTCGTGTATTGTCATAGTCAAATTCGCGTTTTTCTGATTTTTTATGTTTATTGAGTGCCGTACTACAGTTTTTTGTATCTTTGTGTGTATTTAACCTATTACCTAGGTATTGGGAACTTTGTCCGATATATACCCGATCACAATCTTTACATGGTATTTGGTATACAGTGTGTGTTGTTTTGGTTTTGGCACTTTAGCTTCTAATTTAGAAAAATTTGATTTAAGGAGATTATTACTTTTGTGACAAATGCTGATATTGAATTTTTTTAGAGCATTTTTTAATTGTTCTGAAAGTCCCTTTTGGTAGGGGATTAAAATGTATATTTTATCTTCTTTTTTTTTAGAATTTGGTTGTTGGCATTGTAAAATTTATCAATTCTATCTTTAAAGATGTCATGGATGAGTGTTTTTGGATAATTGTTGTTAATAAGAGCATTTTTTGCTTTTTTTATGGCATTTGGTCTAAACTTACTATCTGGGAGTTTTATTGCTCTATCTGCTAGGCCTATGACAACACTTTTTTTGTGATAATGGATGATTTGAATTGTAATTGAGGTATCTACCGGACCAAGTAGGTTTTGTGTACCATTCGGTTTATATTGTATTTTTTCTATGTAGCGTTGTTTTCAATCTCTATTGTGAATTGTAATTTAGAGATTGAAAACAACATGAGCATTAATTTTCTGGATTTATTGTGAATTGTAATTTAGAGATTGAAAACAACATGAGCATTAATTTTCTGGATTTAACACTACATAGAAAAAATACCACGATTTTTTTGTTACACGTTATTATTCTTATTGTCTTTGCCGTCAACTTTCATTCCTTTAACTTTTTTCGTATCTCCTCAAATAAGGAAGCTATAACCGTTTGTGGTTTTCCTATTTTTCAGGTTTTTGTAATATATCTCATAAAGTAGGCTATGGATTTCAAATTTCTTTTTACTGAAATATAGCTCACAAAAAATGGGATAACTATTTCTAAAACTTTATTCTTCTACAATAGATATTAAGCGAGATATTTGGTGTGGCCCTCGTAAAATAGACAGTCTGTATATCGGACAAAGTTCCCAATACCTAGGTAATAGGTTAAATGCACACAAATATACAAAAAACTGTAGTACGGCACTCAATAAACATAAAAAATCAGAAAAACACGAATTTGACTATGACAATACACGAATTTTAACCACTGAACCCAACAAAAAAAAGGGAAATTATGGAAATGATACACATACATAAAAATAAAAAGCTGTAAACGACAAAACTGAAATAAATAACCTTAGCAAGATATACTACAATGTGTTGTAGCATGTTTTGGGGCTCCTGACAGATAAATTCTGTACAAGGAGCCCCTATGCATGTTATAGCGCATTGTAAGTATATTGTTATTTTTAAATAAGCATAAAATTTGTGTAATGCATATGATTCTTTGTCGCAAAGCATGGTTTTAATTCACACAATAAACAAAAAACAATACCAATATTCTTATTATATAAAAATGCTAAATTTATAAATATTAACAATAAGGTTACTACTGCCATCTACATTCGAGAGGTACGTTCCTCAAGGAAGTGCCGGTATAGTCGGATTTCTGTCTGGTCATCGCGGCCATTCCGCGAGGTAAATTATTTTCCGCCAAGCTACGCTGCAGAACAATCGGATAAAAAAATTCCTCATAAAAATTTATTATTATATTATTGTGTTTAAAATAAATCTGTCCAAAAAAAGAAAGAAACACAGAAAAACATAGTGCAATGAAGTCATGCTGTCTGTCTAGGTAAGCTTACATTAAAATATTGTTACCACAAAAAAAATCACTAACCTTAAACCTTATTTTAGATGCTAATGTACGACTCATATAAATATTAATAAACACATTTTCTGATGAAGGCCAAGGGACCCTAGCCGAAACGTTAAACCGATGTACAATATAACAAGTAGAGGTTGAAGAAAAAAATGTTTCCATTATATACAGGGTGTTTCACTTAAAAGTCCCAAGGCCATTATCTCTAAAACTAATAAAGATATTTTATTTTTGTAAATGGCAGATGATTGACACCAAAGAAAGGTTTAAACAACGGTGATTAGAATTTTTCCTCAACAGCACACAGAGATGGCGCTGCGATGCAAAACTATTTTTTGATGGCTGGAACCTTGAAACATAAGTCATGTGATTAAACAATAATTTGTGAATAATTTTGATGGTATAGAGAATTTACAAAAAACAAGCCGTTTTGGAGTTACATGAGTTTCTTTCATTAATGCCAGTACACGTGAATTCTGATAAATCCCTATAATTTATTTATTATTTATTATAGAATATTGGTTACCAAACACTTTTTTTCAAGATAAGGAAAGTGATATAATACACTATCATAAAATTATGTTTACCACTTCCGGCCAAACCGGAACTAACATGATGAACCAATATCCATATGTTCCTACATATTACATTTTTTTTTCTAATAACGCTTCTAATAAAACGGCTCCCAAAACTTAAAGTAAGTAAGACAACAAAGAAAATACACACTAATTTAGAATGGGCTAAATTTATATTAACAATTCAGTAAAGAACGTAAACAAAAGTTTTTTAAACAAACATTTAAAAACTATCGAAATATTATTAAAAATGAAATTAAACTAATTTCTTTCTTATTAGTAGGTACTTATTATATTAAATGTTCTAAATTTCTCCCTTCTTCATGAATACACATATTGTACCGTTTCAGTAACTCTTCATTGCAAACTTTTTGTAACGTATGTCTATTTATAGCAGCAACACTTGCATATATTTTATTATACAAATCGGCCATATCCTCAATGGGTTCAATGTACACTACACTTTTTAAATACCCCCAAAGGTAAAAATCTAATGGAGTCCAGTCAGGTGATCGTGCTGGCCATCTGACTACTCCATTAGTACCAATCCATCTCTGAGGGTACATTTCATTAAGACAATCTTTGACTAGTACTGAGTTATGGGGTGGTGCACCATCTTGGTGAAACCAAATATTCTCCTGGTTATGAGGGATAGTCTCTAATAATCCTGGCAACACATTTCTTAAAAATATCTCATATTTTCTTCCATTTAAAGTCCCATGGAATAGATATGGTCCAATAATATATGAATTTAATATTCCACACCACACGTTAACTCCAAAAGTTACCTGTTTTCGGGTCATTCTCATCCATCTAGGATTATTTTGTGACCAGTATCGGCAGTTATGCTTACTCACAACTCCGTTGTTGTGAAAACGGCTTTCATCGCTCCAGAGCACATTTTTTAAAAAATTTGGGCATTCTTCAAAAAGAACTGAAAATTCAGCTAGAAAATGTAACCTTCGTTCATAATCACCAGGCCTTAAATGATGGATCAATTTTAATTTGTATGGATGGTATTTATTTGATTTTAATATTCTATGGCACGAAGATATCGACAGATTAGTTTCCGATGCCAATTTCCGGAGAGAACATTGAGGATTGTTGACAACACTATTTAACACCAAGGCTGTATTTTCATCGTTTCTAACTGGCCTATTTCTGTTACGAATAGTTTTCTTAAAACTACCCCAGTTTCTTAAATTTTTAAACAGCATGATAAATGTTTTTTTATCGGGTGTAGGTCTATTTGGAAATCGTAAACAAAACAATCGTTTTGCTTGTCGGGAATTTCTTTTGCATTCACCGTATATTAAAATCATATTTAACTTATCTTCATTGGTGTATCTAACCATTTTTTAAATTTATTTTTTTTTATTGCCTTATTTGGATTAATTTGCTTTGAATTGTTTCTAAGTACACTATTTCTGTTTGAAACTATGATTGAAATGCACCAACTACAAACTTTGTTTAATAACTGTCAAACTTAAAATGAAATCAAAGCCTACTAATATCTCTTAAGTAGATTTTTCATTACCATTCTAAATTAGTGTGTATTTTCTTTGTTGTCTTACTTTCTTTAAGTTTTGGGAGAAGTTTTATTAGAAGCGTTATTAGAAAACAAAAATGTAATATGTAGGAACATATGGATATTGGTTCATCATGTTAGTTCCGGTTTGGCCGGAAGTGGTAAACATAATTTTATGATAGTGTATTATATCACTTTCCTTATCTTGAAAAAAAGTGTTTGATAACCAATATTCTATAATAAATAATAAATAAATTATAGGGATTTATCAAAATTCACGTGTACTGGCATTAATGAAAGAAACTCATGTAACTCCAAAACGGCTTGTTTTTTGTAAATTCTCTATACCATCAAAATTATTCACAAATTATTGTTTAATCACATGACTTATGTTTCAAGATTCCAGCCATCAAAAAATAGTTTTGTATCGCAGCGCCATCTCTGTGTGCTGTTGAGGAAAAATTCTAATCACCGTTATTTAAACCTTTCTTTGATATCAATCATCTGCCATTTACAAAAATAAAATATCTTTATTAATTTTAGAGATAATGGGACTTTTAACTGAAACACCCTGTATATATATATATATATATATATAAAAATATATATATACACGCGCACGCACATACAAAATAGAACAAATCGTATCTCTTATTAGCATAATAGGAACAAAGATAGATATTCATATAGCTAAACAAATACATGCCTACATATTACAGACATTACATCACATTTTTAGTATATTTCTTAGTCTGCTTTGAGTGACATGAAAAATATCAACAGCATCTTGCAAATTATTATATAGTGAACCCATTAATTAATTTGACGGTTAGTATGAGCCGTTTCTAGGTAGAATGTTCTAAAATTTCTGGTGGAATGGGTCGGCACATTTAGATGAATTAGTGATAGATATATCATTATTTATTATTTTGTGTAAATACATTATACAACTAATTTTTCTACGTTTCTCTAACATATCAAAATTATATTGCAATGGGAGATGCTGTTTTGATATGGTTATATAATAATATAATAATAATAATAATAAATAAACTTTATTTAACCTGGCGGGGTGTCAGCAAATGCTGGTATTAATCCCAACCAAAAACTCAAATAAAAAAATTACATTAAGTACAGAAAGTAAAAGATAAGCAGAAAATCAGTAACATAAAAATATAAAAGTAATAAGGAATAAAAAGTAATGTAAAAATAGAAAATTATATTAAGTACAGAAAGTAACCACAAAGTCAATAGTATATAAAAAAGTAAGATACAAAACAAAAGGTAGAAAGATGTTGTCAACTATTTAAATATACATATAACAAAAAGTGGAAATTTAAACAATTTTAACTAGTTACTTAAAAATAATTGTTTAGCATTTTTTTAAATCCTTGTGAAGACAGACTTTTGATGTGATCCGGAATTGCGTTGTATAAGAAGGCAGCTAAATAAATGAAAGACGATTCATATTTTTTGGAACTATGACTTGGGATATTTAATGTAGTGTCTACGAAACGTAGGCGAGAGCTATGCAGGAAACCCCGGAATATTAATTTCTTACTAATGTATTTAGGCTCCTGATATATTAATATGTTGTGCACAAGACATACCAGATGTAGTTGCCATTTGGATTGAAGATTAAGCCAATTAAATTTTGTATAAAATGGTGTGATATGATCACGCCTAGGTATAACTAGCGAGAAACGTAAGCATGAGTTTTGCAACTTTTTCAGTCTATATTGTTCTGCAGCAGTAAGACATGGTCCATAAATGACGTTTCCATACTCAAGTTGAGATATTATAAGAGACTCTGATAATTTTAACTTAGTAGTTGTTGGTAAGATATATTTAAAGGCATAGAGCGATTTTAGCTTCGCATAACATTTTTGCAGTAATTTGGTAACATGCGTTTCAAACATTAAGTGTTTATCAAAGATAATTCCCAGACTGTTGGCAGATTCTACGAATAGTAATTCTGTACCATTTATATTTAACTTACAAGAATCGTCAGTAAAAGCTAAGCGTTTGGATTTGAAATTAATAGCAACGGATTTTTGAGCTTTGAGCTTTAATCCATGATCACTTGAGTATTTATATATTGAATCTAAATAAGTAGAGGTGTTTTAAAATCTCATGAGCTGTGACCTTCATATGCGCAGAGACAATCCCTAACGTCGCCTTAGTTACACTTCCTAAGCATATTATTATTATTGTTTACAATGTATCCCGAGGTCTTGTTTATGTATACAACAAGGTAACCGCCAGTATCTTCAAAAAGATACTTATAACGCAGAATAAACTTTGCCTTTTGCGCATTTCGCGGCTCATAAGATTCTGAAACACCTCTATTTATGTTGGCTATTGCCCAATCTACGTTAGCTGGATGATATGAAGTGTACATTTGACTGTCGTCGGCATACTGATGGAATTTACAGAATTTTATTTTCTCGTGTAGATCAAACATAAAAAGCACAAATAGTATGGGGCCCAAGATTGAGCCTTGGGGCACCCCTGTTTTGACAAAGCTATTTTGAGACATCAGTGGTTTTTCCGAGCAATATATTTTCACCTGTTGAGTTCTCCCGGATAAATAACTTCTGAACCAATTTACCGACTCAATTCCTAAATAGGCAAGTTTGCCCAATAGCAGTTCGTGATGTAAACAATCAAAGGCCTTTGTGTAATCTAACATTACAGTAGTTGTAACTTGTGAATCGTCAATAGCCTTTAAAAAGTCATCCGTCATGCCTACGAGTGTGGTGACAGGGCTGTGGCGGGCTCGGAAACCTGACTGATTTTGTGGTAATAAGTCATGGAAGCGGATAGGATTTAATAACTGCTTTAATATGATTCTTTCTAAAACTTTTGACATTATATTTAAAAGGCTTATAGGTCTGAAATCAGCATAATTTTCTAGTGGATACTTCTTTGGTAGGGGTATAATGACAGCTTCTTTCCAAGATGTTAGAACTACATTATTTTCTATTGAAAAGTTTATTATATGAGTTAGCGGTGTCACTAGGAAATCTAAACAAAGTTTTAACGTATTTAAGGAAAATTGGTCACTACCAGCAGAGTTGGATTTAACTTGCGAAAAAGCTTCTAATACATCCTTTTCTTCAACACTGTGTAATTTTAATTTGCTATGAATATCGGGATGGGCAGTGCTTTTATAGGCATTAATAACTTCATTTTCTACTTCAATAGAGGGAACCGAATCCACAAAATATTTACTAAATTCGTCTGGATTGTTTAAATGTTCTGGTATTACTGAGTTCGCTTTTGAGTGTACATTTAATGAGTTTATCGTTTTCCACCAGTCCCTAGAATTTCTTTGCATTCTTAACTTATACTCAATGTATGCTTTTTTTTCTAGCCTAATTGATGATGTAACAAGGTTACGAAGTTGTTTATAATATACCCACTTACTGTTTGACTCCTATTTGTCGCAATTTGGTTTACGGACATATGATTTATACTTTGAAAAAGCACGATTTCTTAATTTGATCATAAGTTTTATGTTTTCAGTTATCCAAGGAGGTGATTGTCTGGTAATTGTGACGCTCTTATAAGGGGCGCATATATCTAGTAAAAGAGTTAAGGTATTATTTAACCATAGGACTTTTGAGTCTATATCTCCTATCGTTGAAACTTCTGCCCAATCAATTAGAGAAGCCAGATGTTTGAGTTCTTCAATCTTAAAGTGTTTAAAATCGCGTATTCTTATTTTTTTGGCAACTGGCTTACTCGCTGGACAATCCAGACAACAATAAGTAAGCAGATGATCGCTAATTGAAGGTAAATTTACCGTTCCAGATTTACATACATTTTTACTATTACTGACAGCGATTATGTCAATAAGGGTTGCAGAGGTTGAGGAAACACGAGTTGGGTCGATGATAGTTTGCTTAATACCATAACTTTCGAGTAAGTTGTTTAAATATTTACATTCCGGGGTGTCTGTATTGAGCATATTAATATTTAAGTCACCTACGAGTACTAGATTTTCGGAAATTGGATATAAAGTTGATAAGGTGTCATCTAAATAGCTAAGGCTGTTGTAACTTACATTAGGTGGTTTATAAATTACCCCAAGTGTCAATTTTTGTCTATTAAAAATAATTTCCATCCATGTATGTTCAAATGTTTCAGCACTTTGACTTTCTGGAATTTTCTCCATAAGGTAAACATATTTTATGCCTTTTTTTATATATATCCCAACTCCTATTTTTACACTTCTATCATTCCGTAAAAAAGTGTACCCCTGAATGTCAACTGCGCTTGTTAATATATTAGGCTTAAGCCACGTCTCCGTAACCGCTATCACATCAAAACTCTGCATTAGCACATAGTCTTTCAGGCAATCAAAAGAATTTATAATAGATCTACAATTTATATGTGCAACTAAGAGGTTGTGAGCATCGTTTTCTAGAATATCGTACTCGGATAAGGAGGTCATTATATTAGAAATTAGACAGATCTACGTCCAACAGAAAAGATTAACTTTGACACAGAAAAAGAAAAATGTATAAAATGTGTAAAAAAAAATATATATATATATATAATAAATTAAGTAATATAATTGATCTTACTACGCTGCAACTCTCTTGATTTGTTGTAGCAATGACACTCCTTATCAAACACAGAATGGTTCACATCAATATTTAGTTCGCTTTTTTCCTTTAGAGCATAACAGTTTACACATTTAAAACTTTGAGACACACAATCTTCCCTTTTGTGGTCTCCACTACATAGTGGACATACAAAATTGTGATTACAATTTGCAGCTATATGACCATACTTGCAACATTTGAAGCATCTCGTAACAGATACATGATCACGAACTGTACATCTTGCCCATCCCAGTGAGACTCTTTCATTTGCAATGAGAGTATTATACGTGCTTGGATATCATATACTCCAGTTTCTTTATAGCTAAGAATTAAGTATATTATTATTTATTGTATTGTTCCTGATTTAAATTCGATTAAATTTATACTTTTTTTTGTTTCCAAGTCAATTAATGTTTGACTAGACTTTGGGTACAATAAAGTCCATACGAAGTTAATATTATCAAAGTTAATATATTATATTAAAAGAACACGATGAAAAATAAACTGTCATAAATTTATAAAACGGAATAAAATTAAAGAAAACATGTTTTAGTTTAACAAGGATTAAAGAAAAATAAAATAACTTGGAAGCCAGAATTACTTAATTTATGGAGGGGGTCATCCACCACCATTGACCACGGCAAGGGCGATAGAATTCCATCTTGTGGACAACCCTTCACCGCAATCACTGCAGCGGACTTCTCTCCCACATTTGTAGTAATTATTCGACTTTTTAGCATGGACTGAATCCAGTTGATTGTTGGGGACTGAATCCCCCTCCTCTCCACGGCTCTTTATATGGATTCATAAGAGGTGTTATCAAACGCACCCTCTATATCTATAAATGCACACATAGCCACTTCTTTTGCAGCAAATGTCTTTTCAATGCCTTTAACCAGGCCATGTAGAGCATTTGTCGTCGATTTTCCAGGTTGATAGACGAACTGTTTTGGATGAAGTGGAGCCCGTGTAAGGGTTTCACTTCTTACATGTTCGTCTAATATTTTCTCCATTGTTTTCAGAAGAAGAGTGGTTAAGCGAATGGGGCGATATGATTTAGGTTCCTCTGATGGGCGCCTGCCTATCTTTGGAATAAACACCACCTTAACTTCCCTCCAAGCTTGCGGAATATATGCAAGAGAATAGCTTGCTTTAAATATGCTTCTTAGGCATGGGATAAGTTCCTCAATGCCATGTTGAAGCAGGGCAGGAAAAATGCCATCCCTGCCAGGTGATTGAAAGGGCTTGAAGCTGGATACAGCCCATTTAATTTTTTTAGAGGTGTTCCCTAGCCTTTTTCCTTCTATTGTGGGGCGATGTGCATCCTCTCCCAGATAGGTCTGTGCCAGTTTAGTTTCAATAACACGGGAGTCAGGGAGGTGAGTACCTAATAGTACTCTTACGTTTTCCTGCTGATTCTCCACGTAATTGCCGTCAGGCTTTTTGAGTAGCCCTATTCCATTTGAGTGGTCTTTTTGTAGACGGGCTGCTGGGGCTAATTCATCTACTCCTTCGCAGAACCGCCTCCCTGATTTCCTTTTAGACCTTCTCAACTCTTTGTTGTACTCTGTAAGGGCTTTTGTGGATCTCCCAGTTTCCGAAGCTTTTAGCCCTATTGTAGGTTTTCCTAGTCTCAGCTCTCCTTTGAAAATACGATGTGTATTTAAATAATTTTTTTTTGTAACCAAACTTGGGTTATTATGCTATAATATAACCACCTTTTTTTTGTGTGCTACATTTTTCGACCCTTTAGATGTGGATAATTTTTTTGTGTTTTGTTTGTATATCTGCTGAATACTATTAAATACTGTTGTGATTTATCTGATATTTAGTAATAAACTTCCATTTAGTCTTTTAGTGTTTAATCTCTGTTTAGTAAATTGAGGGATTAAGATCTTTCAGGGGTATTTGCAGGGGAGTTTAATTTAATTGGCGCCTATTATTAAATCAACCTTTTCTGTGACTCCACCCATCTCCACTGATAGTTTGGCTGGCGAATACTCAACTGACAACTGACAGTTGCTTTACTGTTACCTAAGAGGATTTGTAGAAGTAAAACCTCCTCACGATTTTTCCCAAGCTCGCAATCAACTACTCAAAAATAGGCGAAAAAACAGCCTTTTTGCGGTCACTATTTACCTGGGAAATTATTGATCCAACTTATAACTCAGTCAATCTATAATGTTTCTGAAACATCATCCAATTGGTCTCAAATTGTTACATTTATTTATTTAAATGTGAAGAAATGTCATTTATTTACAAATATACTAAGAGAATTTCCTACTTTTCAGATTTCCAGCACGAGAACAGAATATTAAAGATTTATGCGACGGAGATATTAAAAGAGTAAATATCGATTCTTCACAAATAATTGATGAAGATTTTCGAAATAATCCTAATATTAATTACGGTAGTAAAATAACTTCTGAAACCACCATTGGATCAATGCAGGGTAACTTTAGAGAACAAACACTGCATCTGTATTTTAATTGTTGTAATACAGGTCTTATTTCAGCACCAAAAGAACCATCAGCCAATATTACACATAACCGAAATATATGTGGTACTGATTCTGAGAGTGAAATAGAGTCTTCAATTAAACGAAATAAGAAAACATCATTAGTAAGTATAAGTCAATTTAAAAAATGAATATTAATAATTAATAATGGTCAATATAAAAATATTGTCTATTGCTAGCCGTATATAATTATGACCATTCAAATATCTAGCAATAAATTCGAGAGAAAGATTGTTTTACTGCTTCCTTGAGGAACTATATTGTCACGTGTTTCCGTCCATTTGGGAAACCACCCTTCAATTTCCGTGGGTTTAAAACAAATTATAACAAGGGATGAACGCTAACACTTTATTTAATAATTTGTAACATTTTCAATACCTAAATATTAAAATGTGTTACTCCGGTGCGAACGGCAGCTGATTTTTTGTTGGAGAACATAGGGCCGTGGGTTAGGATTGTGTGGACACTCAAAGGGCGCCACCGGCTGTATGTTGCGTAATATGATTTAAATAATTTTGCCAGCCAGGAACAAAATTAAGTTACTAGCAACCATGCGATGGAATTCTCAAAATATATGTATAATATCAAAACTCTTACTTTACTCTATGAAATCTCAAAATTTAAGCAAATATCAGGAGTACCAGTACAAATAATAAGAACATGTAGACATTAGACATTTTATTACGACACACGTGAGATGTACAATAAAAAATAAATAGTTTCACAAATATCCCCTAAACATAATCTATATATGCAAAAGATATTCAGAATATGTATATGACCCCATCTAAAATTGTTTCAATGATTTGACCTTTTTTATAGAAATGCAACTACGATGTATGTGATACCAACAATGAGTTTTAGATTTACAACAGCGAGTTAAAGGTTTACAATGGATTAAAATTACAGCTCATCACTAAGATATTATGTAACAAACAAAATTCTGTGAGCTAACTTTTTGCAATGCTCGCTGTGTGCACTAGAATGTTAAAGAATGATCTGAAATAAGTATGTTCTATTAAACATACTTCATATGTGACATAGTAGAAGATAAATTAGTATCACGTGGTACCATGCGTTCCTTCACAGTAAAAAATCTTAAGATATTTCACCATGCTAGGTATAAACTTAGAGATTAACTTGTATTTGCAAGATGGTTGTGTAATTTACTCTAATATTTCAACAAAAAAATCACTGAACGAAACTATAATAATTTCTTTAAAATTATGTAACTAAAATGAAACAATAAAACCTGGTTAGAGCCTTGGCGTTTTCTGCGACGACTGCAGCGTGACCTGTTACCACTTCCTAAGATGTTCTCGACGTTGCTTAAGACTACGACTCCGTGTCACTCCCAAAATTCTGCCCAAATCTCTTGGAGACTGCTGCGAACAACTCTCCAACCAAAACTTCTCTAAATGTCAACAGGACCCACATAAAATCAAATATCTGAGTAATAGACTTCCTCCTATTGCTCCTAAATACTAGGCCCCCTTACATAACCAAAATTGGCAGCACCATTTATCCCAAATATAAGCCTCTCCAAAATATAACTAATTTCCAAAAGTTCAGTCCCTCTAAAACATATGCTTGTCCCAAATATAAGCCTCTCCAAAACACTGTAATAATTACAATAAATAAGAACCAAATAAAACTCCAAACTGAGTAAAATAAAAGGTCACCTCATATAGAGAGTATTACATAACCTCACGAAACACGTGGCGATAAGTTTACGACAACCAACAGAATTCCTTCCTGGAATTTACAAAATGATTCCGGCAGGACGGTAAAGAAACACTGGGTACATCAAATCAAATCCCTTTTCAGTTTAAGCGATGTAAAACCCAAATTCTTCAATACAAAACCGGGACCGCCGCCATTCAGCTATCTCGTCGCTGTCGAAGAAACCGAGCTACCAGCCGGAAATCTCCTTAACAGTTCTCAGTGTTGTCAACTTGAGCATCTAGAGAACACTTTCTCTAGCCAATGAAAATGCGTCAACAAAGGACTTAGCAATTAAAAGACTGAATTACACAATTATGTATATTATATCTCAACTACAAGAATATACGACTAACACCTCTAGCTCAAAATTATACTTAAAGAAAACATGTTTACTACCCATAATTTCACATCAAGATAGGCAACTATTTACTATCGAATTCTAGATCGTGGGTTGCATACCTCTATACTCAAACAAATGAATTAGTCTGAGTTGATTTACTGTGTTCAAACATAAATTTATTATTGTAGCCTTTTCAAATGCTACAAATTTTCTGAACACTTAACAATACTGTCTTAATTTAAAATACTTTTACTATACTAAAATAACCATTAACAATGTTTACTACTTGATATTTACACTTTCTATCACCTCGGACTTCTAACCTTCACTTGTCAAAAAAGGCGTCCGTTTTCCACAGTCGATTTTGCCTTATATGTCCAATTATAGGCATCTAGAAAATTCCAGTAGAACCATAACCTTTCTCGTACAGTATTCTAGAACAAAGTAGAAGTTCTTCACACTTCTGTAAATTTGTAGAAAGCATATTACTACTGTTTCAGAGATGGCGTTCGTTACAGGCTGCAATACTGGTTGCCTAACCATTAGGACTTATTAGCTATTTCTCATGAGCGTATCACCCTGTTGCCTCTAGGGGGCGTAATGCATTATACTGCGCCCTGCTTAAGCCTGCATGATCGTCCCGGTCAGGCAATTCAGAATTATCAATGTATTTCGCCAGACTATCTAAATGCACGATCTTCATCTTGGACTTTTTGCCTCCTTGAATTCGATAGACAACATCATTAATTCGGGTAATAACAGTATACGGTCCTTCATTTCATCCTTACTTTCAGTCTGTGGTCCCTTACTCGCTGCGTAAATCTTGCATTTGTGACATCAAGCCTCCACATCCTGACGACTTTTTATCCAATAAAATCGTCCTCGTATTTTCTTCAGATAGCTTAAGAACCAGTGTGCAAAATAGACTTATTTTAAATACCTGGTAACAATTATGGTATACTTAAGAAAATATACTAAATCATCGTAGGCCTGGTCACAAGTCCCCAGAGTGGTTTTACTTTGGACCCGAGGCCATGGAATAGTAAATATTTTTGAAAGGAACGAATACCTGCTTACAACTGCAGTATGCGATAGCCTGTACAATTCTGAGTTGATAAAGAAAAAGTTACAATTTTTTGCTGGCACAGGAAAAAGCGCGGCAAATTTAAAAATTGGTCATGATCCAACCGAATGAATACTACTTCTGCTTTGTGGCAAAACATTTGTTATAATTATTTGAGACCATGCACAGTTACAATTTTCCCATGGTCCAAAAAAAAAGTTACAAGGCCATTTTAGACTCAGAATTAAGCAAAAATTGAAAATTTCACAAAGCACCTATAAAATGGTAAGTCCTCGACGGAAAACGCTACAAATTGGCATAGGCCTTCGGAATATCATAAGAAATGACATATATAAGTTACACCTTTCGTAAGAGGGATAATAATATGGGCCAGTTTTGTTCTTTTCCTATGTTTTTTAAGACACTGTCATTAAAAATTAATATGAGTAAAATTAAAAAATCATGCTTGAAAAACATTATTCCAACGAAAATTTTAAAAATATCGTCAGATTTCAGGTAAAATTTTCTCGTTTTCTCGAGGTCAAAACTTGCCAGTATTATGATCCCTCTTATGAACACCCGGATTATGGCCAACCATGGTATGAAATTGTCAATTTTCAATAAGCAGCCTATTTTTGGTCTAAGAAACACAGGAATTACATTCAGCAGGTCAGAAAGGCAAAAATCGGTGCAGAAACTATTTAATGTGTTGAAAAAAAAATAGTCATTTTTGGGCCCGTATTTATGGGCTCCCTGGAGGCCAGTGGGGGGCAGCGGCAGCAGCAGTAGGCAGCTTTCGGAGAGAATCTGTTGATGGCAGATGAGATTCCGCAGAAACGTCGTTTAGACAACCATGGCTCCTGCAGGAGCCTACCAACTACGCGGGAAATCACCCAGAAGCGCAACAACACTTCATTCAACACCCGTGAAAACCTAAGAAACAACATATATGTATATATATTTTTAGATTTTTAGTTAGAGGAGCTGGCGATTGGCCTTGCCTACTGCGACCAGTAGAGGTCTATTGTAGTACTCCTACTTTGTACCTTAGGGCTCCTTATCCAGACATGTCCTTATTAGACTTTCAGTCTGCTTGATAAGGAGCTCCTTGGTGAAGTTATCAGAACTTCGTTTCTATTTTCTCGCCAAGCCGTCTCAGTCCAGTCAAGGCTATTACAGCTCATGACATAGACTGACGTACCTGAACGAGAACCCACCCATCCATGCGCTGGACCCGACCGACGTAGCTTAACTTCGCCTATCGATCGAGTGCCGTCACCTGAACTGGTGACCGTACGAGGAACCGTTATATATATGTATATATATATATATATATATATATATATATATATATATATATATATATATATATATATGTTATATTTGATTCTTTGGATTTGACTTTTTAAAAAAATATTTATTTAATTAATTTGGAGTCATCGATGACTCTGAATAAATTGTACAATTGTAAGTTTAAAAGTTTAATGTGAATGTGAGTATAATACTAAATACAAAAGCGTCTGCTGGTCATATTTATAATATTAGGAAAGCAGTGTCAGCTAGACGGAGAACAAAGGAAATGCAAAATGTGCAATTTTGCATAAACTATGAGAACGGATACAAAACAATAGATGAAACTTGATACGTAAGATAAGCAATTACCGAGAGAAGTCGTTATCAACTTATGTAACTTGATACCACTGAGGAGCTTACTTATAAGTCAGTGTCGTACTGTTATTTTTTAATATAACAACTTCCCCCTTAATAAAAAGTTGATTGTTATACAACAACTTTTGAATAAAATGGTTATTGAATACAATATAAAAGTAATAATAAAACAAAATGAATATAATGCAAAGATAATAATAAAATATTGAGTGAATAAAATAATAAGCAAAAAAATAGAAAGAATAAAAGTTTAAGTCAATAAACAAAAATTAGTGGTTCACTGGAAAGTCTATGATAACTCGATATCTTCTTCGTGAGGTTTGATACCGGGTCGCTTTCTTGGAGGGATTAAACTTGGGAATTTCATGAAGGTTTTGCTTCGTCCTGGAGGAGGTGAAGGAGAATCGCCTGTAGAGGGTTCGATTTTCAGTAAACGTCTCTTCCTTCTACATTTACAAAACACGTAAAGTAGAATTATGGAAATGATGAAGGTGATGGTGAAATACGTGAACCAGGACATATGTTTGGTCACGAAAGGTTCGTTGATGAGATCGTCCAGATCCTTAGAATATTGCTCCAATTTGTTTTTAGCAATATCCAAATCTTCGATATTTAAATTATTGAGTTTCAATGGTTTTAGTTTAGGTAGTTGAATTTTGTCGGGCATCTGGTTACAACATTCAAATGGGATTTGCACAGGATGGGAATTGTCTTTAATTTCGGAGAGGTCCTTGGCACTGGCTTGTATCCTGGTAATACCTGCGAAGGCGTAACATCCAGGTTGTAATTTTATAATTGAATTTTTATTAATCAGCTCCGTTGCTGGTTCTCTCTTCGGGCAGCTAATAGTAATATGGAGAGGTTCGGAATTTATTATCAGCCACGTGTTCTCTTCGAGTTCTTGAACATTGTACCCTTGACTAATAATGAAGGAGGTTTGGCAATTTTCAGGAAGTTTAATTGGTTGTTTCAGAATCCTAGCTTCACATATGGCATTCTGGTCAATAGGATATGCAAACAGGTTTGAGCAAAGTTTGGTTCCAAAGTAGAGGGGTTTGCATTCTTTTAGATTTGTTATTGGTATGTACATTAAAGAATCATCATCTCTCGCGATAAATTTTTGAGAAATAGATAAAATATGATGAAGACCAGTTCTGTTATCAAATATTGGGATAGGGTATAAACGGTAGGTATTATAGTTTTGAGGTTCAACAAGTGGTATCTTTAAAACAAATATTAAGTTGGAATCTACTTGAAATGCTTTTAGTTCGATAATATCTAAATATTGAGCAACTGCCGATAATTTGATTGGAAGAGGCAAATTGTTTCTTCGCAAACTCTGTGAAATTTCTTGTAATGCTGTTACTAAGTGATCGGGAGTTATGATCGACGAATGAATTATTCCTAGTCTAGCAAATGTTATTGAGTTTAAAATGTCATTCAAGTTGTCTTCAAGATACAAATAGCTTGCCATTAATTGTTCACAAATGTGTAAGAATTTTAGCTTTATTTCTACAGCTTCGATGTTTCGCGTCATGGTATCGATTGTACGTTCGATCTCTTTTATGTCTTTGTTAAACGTTTCCTCGTCAATTTGCAATTTTTGAATAGTTGAGTTGAAATTTTTGATTACTGATGTTGTAACTGAAATTTGATTTTTTATTAAATTTTCTAATTGATGTTCGTCGTTATTTAATTTATTAATACAGTTAGCGTAATATTCGCCATCTTCGGCGTCTAGATTTCCGGTTATTGATTTAAAAATTGTGCCGATACCATTTAATATTCCGCGCTTATATCTTTTTGTGTCTAGAAATACTTCATCAAATTTGGATTGTATAGTTTTGGAAATTTGTGTCAAAAGGTTAAGGTCTGTTTTGACTTCGCTTCTAAACGTGATCATTTTTTGATGAGCACCGTCGAGAGTATTTAATATCATGTCTAGAATTTGTTGGTTCTTGTCGAAAGCTAGTTTAAGGGATGATATATTTTTATGTACCAATAATGTCCATTTTTCATTTGTCACAACGATGTCCGTGTCTTTGTGGTAAAATACACCAATAGTGTTGTTTATTGGTATTATTTTATATTGTGCGAGTGCTGATCCGAACAGCAGGATAAACCTGAAAATAAATTTAATTTTCAGTATATGGTTTCATTCTGTCGAAATTTACTTTAGTTTCTTGATTTGTTTCAAGATTTAATAAGGTAGCAGAATTTTGGAATATTTCTATGATTTTAAAAGGACCGTTAAATTTATTTTGAAGTTTGTTTTTAATTTGGGAATCTTTCACATATACTTTATCACCAACTTTGTATTCAGGTCGATTTTTTGGGACATTTCTGTCAAAGCGAACTTTCGCTTTCTCCTTTTGAGATTGCGTTCGACTGCGGGCGATTTTATAATAGTGAGATATTCTGTTGTTTAAATCTCTTATATATTTCGTTATTAATTCCTTTTGGTTGTATAAAGTTTCGGGTGGTCTAATAGACGTATGTCCGAAAATGAGTTCGTATGGTGTGAAGCCGTGTGTTTTGTTAACCGAATTGTTATAGCAAATGATTGCGTATGGTAATATTGTAAAAGGATGTTCATTCGGATTTTCGGTTTTGTGGACTCTTATCATTTCGGCTAATGTAGCGTGAAATCGCTCGAGGGATCCGTTGGATTGGGGATGTCCTACGCTTGAGTATGTTAATTTTATGTCATAGAGCGTACAAAGATCTTTTAATAATTTGTTATCAAACTCACCGCCGTAATCGCAATGAATTCTCAACGGGGTACCGTAGTGTTGAAAATATAGCAATAAAGTGTTTACGACAGATTTCGCGGATTTATCCGGGACAGCATAGGCTTGAGTAAATTTTGTTAACTCGTCGCGGATTGTAACAGCGTAATTTCGCGTGGGAAATTCGAATAGGTCGACATTAATTCTTTCGAATGGCGTTTTTGGAGTCTCGGTAATTACCAGAGGGTTGCTAAGGTTTTTACGACAGACTTTAGTTTTTTCGCCTGTTTCGCAATTTTTTATAAAGTTTTCAACGTCTTTAGTTAAGCCTCGCCAATTGTATTTTACTCTAATCCTTCTAATAGTTTCATTAATACCACGATGTAGGTTATTTTTGCCTGAATGATTTTGATCTAAAATGATTGGAATTTCGTCTTCGTCGGGGGTTTTAACAATATTTTGACAGATAACTATTTTCAAGTCTTTTTCTGCAAAAATAAAAGATAGCATTTCGAGTATTGGAAGATCTAAATTATTTTCTACATAGTATGTTTTAGAAAGATCCAAGATGTCTTGTCTTTTGTACAATACCATGAATAAATGTTCGTTTATTGAATCTACATCGAAAGGTAAAGGAACAATAAAATATTTTCTATGCCTGACCGATTTGCTTGAGACAATGTTAATAGTGTTATTATAAAATTCGGGGTGTTCTTCGAACATGTCCTCAATGATTTTGTGATGCAAATCTTCTAATTTATTTTGTTGAAAGAATGTTATAATATTTTTGTGTTCCTTGTCTAGAAGCTGTCTGTTTGAAATTTGAATTTTGGAATAATCTATTAAGGATTTTGTCTTATACAAATTACAAAAGATATCAAATTCTTGAGAGATTTGTTCTTTAGTGATTTTGTTGTTATTGTTCGGGTTTTCGTCATTGTTTGGTTCGTCATCTTCTGATTCGTCGTCCTCGTTCGCGGCTAAAATTTTTGAATAAAATTTGGAACATTCCGAAAAGTGATTGATTTTAACTCGCGATAGCGCGTCCGCGTTTTTATTGGTTTTACCGGGTTTGTAGATGATTTCATAGTCGTATTCTTCTAATTTGAGTCGCCAACGTGCGAGTCTGCTTCCTGGGTCTTTTATCGAAAATAGCCAGGTAAGTGGTCGATGATCGGTTACTAACTTGAACTTTCTTCCGAATAGATATGGCCTAAAGTGTTTTACTGACCATACTATGGCTAATAGCTCGCGCTCTATCGTTGAATACTTAGTCTCCGCCGCGCATAAAGTTCGAGATGCATAAGCTATTGGTAAATCTTTGCCTATATTTCCTTGCGAGAGCACGGAACCAATGGCAAATGCGCTAGCATCAGTAGTTAGGATGAAAACGTCGTCAAAATTTGGATAAATAAGAATCGGAGTTGTTAACGCTCGTTTCAAATTTTCGAAGGAGTTTAAGCAATCATTGTCAAAGTCGAAAAGTATGTCTTTTTGCAATAATTTTGTTAGAGGTTTAGAAATCTTTGAAAAGTTAGGTATAAAACGTCTGTAATATCCAGCTAAGCCTAGGAATGATTTTATTTCCTTAGGGTTTCTCGGTTGAGGAAAATTTAGAATCGCGTCAACTTTAGCGGGATTTGGTTTTACACCGTCCTTAGTAATAAGATGGCCTAAATATGCAACTTCCTTGCGTAAAAATTCGCATTTGTCCGGTTGAATTTTGAGATTGGCTTTTTGTAAACGTTTAAATACTTCCGTTAATCGCGAAATGTGGTCATGAATGGTAGGCGAATAGATAATAATATCATCCATGTAGACGAGACACCGTTCGTTTTGGATACCTAACAAAATGTTGTCCATCACTCTTTGAAATGTTGATGGAGCATTTTTCAGTCCAAATGGCATTCGTACAAATTCAAAATGACCGTTTTCTACTGTGAAAGCAGTTTTTTGAATATCTTTCGCGTCGATTTCGATTTGATGGAATCCGGAGGCAAGATCTAAAGTCGTAAAATATTGACACTTGCCTAATTGATCAAGAAGATCCGAAATATTTGGAAGTGGATATTTGTCGTCAATAGTCAGTTCGTTGAGTTTTCTGTAGTCTACTACAACTCGCCATTTTTGTTTACCGGAGGCGTCAAGTTTTTTAGGTACAACCCAAACCGGGGATGACCAGGGTGAAATTGATGGTCTGATTATACCTTGGTCTAGCATTTTAGAGACTTGACTTTTAACTTCCTCTTTGTGAATGTGAGGATAGCGATAAGATTTTGTAAAAACTGGTTTAGAATCGTTCGTATCAATGGAATGTTTAATCTCGTTAGTAAAACTTAAATTGTCGCCTTCTAAGTAAAATATATCAGAAAAATTTAGACAAAGCTCTGTTATTAATTCGGCTTCTTCTTCGTTCAAATGATCTAATCGTAGTTGGTTTCTAATTTCGAAAATTCTGTCTGTATGTTGAGGACTGTCCGGATTTTGAGAGTTTAAATTAAAAATTGATCTAAATTTTTGAACTGGTTCAAGTTTAAGATTCGAGAAATCGATTATTTTTGGAATTGCGTTAGCGTTTATAATTGATGTTAAAAATTCTCCGTTGTCGTCGATTTTGACAATAGCGTTTGGTAAGCGTACTTTTTCATTTTCCTGGGCTAACAGTATAGCCTCAGTATTCCGTAAATTACATTTTAATTTAAATATTTTTTCCATGCGTGGTTCGATTGAAATTAAATTTTGATTTTTCACGTTACATGGAATTTGATTCCGAATTTGATTTGAGTTTGTAGTTGGTTGCAAAGGTAAATTTTGTGTTTTTTCGTCACCCGTAGCTTTAAATATCGGTACGGTTTTTAAATTGGTAATTAGTCGCTTATTTTTAATATCTACCATACATTCGTAGTGTTCTAAAAAGTCTGCGCCTAATAGCCCGTCAAATTCTATATCCAAATTATGAATGTAAACTTTGTGTGGATTATTGTCAGTAAATGGTATAAGAACAGATTCGTTAATGTTAATTTTTTGTTCAGTTATGCCTTGTATAATAATATTTTCAGAAAATCTCCTTTTGTAATTTTCTGCCGTTTTCGGTTTAAAAATCGAAATTCCTGCACCAGAATCAATAAGAATTTTAAATTTATTTGTGATGTCTTTGATATAATAAAGATTATTCGAATTTACAGTCAATAAAGCATGTGAAAGTGTTTCTACATGAACTTCTGTTCTGGGAAGTTCAGAAACGGGTCGAAATTGTCGTTGAGGTTCATATTTTGAATTTGGTGAGAAATTTGGTCCAATTCGCAATTCGTTGTTGGAGTATCCGTGAGATACTCCGGACTTTTGCAAAAATCCTGAGGATTAGCAGTATAATCCTCCTGCGGTAAGTGAGAATTAGCAGTATAATTCTCTTGCAGCATCTGAGAATTAGCAGTATAATTCTCGTATTGTTCTGGCAAGTTAGTTGTATTTTCAGGGAAATTTTGACAATCTCCTGAATTAAAATTATCGTACATTTCATTTACATCTTGGTATTCAGCTGAATAATCTTCATACTGGTTAAAATTATATTGGTCATCATAAGGCTCATAATTTAAATGATGAGTCTTTTGTTGGTTGAAACGGTTAAAATTCGGATTTGGTTGTATCGCTGATGGTCTTTGTTGGATAAAATTAGGATTTGGTCTAATTGCTGAGGGCCTATTTTGTTGTGTTTGATTGACTTGACTATTTTGTGGATAAGTTCTAGAATTAAATTGACTAGTTTGTTGTGCAAAATTTTGAAAACCTGTATTACCTTGAAAGTTTGGTCTTTGGAAATTTTGTGAAGTTGATGGCATAAATAATTGTTGTTGCCTTGTGCGACATTCGTTTATTACATGCCCGCTGCGTTTACAAAATGAACAAAATTTTTGTTGGAAATTTACGTTTGGTCGTTTTTGTTGAGGAGGCACTGGATTTTTAACATTATTGTTATTTTTTGAAAATTTCTGTGATTCAAAGTAAGAGAGTTGCAGCTCTCTTCTAATCCTATTAATTGCTTGCAGCATACTTGTTGGGTTTCCAGCCCGTATTATTTGCCCTAATTTAGACTCTAAACCCGTCAACAAAGTGTTCAGGGTCATAGTTTCGATTAAATCTGACTGCGATAGTTTTTGTTCACCAGATAAACGTTGTTTTTGAATAGCCGCATGCATTTTCGCATTATGCGTCTGTAGACGCGCAACAAAAGTTAATGCAGATTCACCTGGCATTTGGTGAATGCGTTGTAAGTCTTGGATAAGCGATGTCAAGTCGCGAGTCTCCGAAATGAGTTTCGAGCAAGACTCTTATTTCTGCCCATGTATCGGGATTACGGGAATTTATTAATTCGGCAGCTCTGCCACGCAATTTATTTTTTATATGTAGCGTTAGTAAAATTTTTTGGTCATTGATTGCCATGCCTTGTGCATAAATGCAAGAGTTTAAAAAGGTTTGTAAATTAATGGCATTGCCATCGAATTCCGGTATGACAGAAAAAATTTCAGAGAGCTTGTAAGGCTCAATTTGCTCTATCCTTGCACTTTGTACTGTTTGTGTAGTTTGTGAAGTTTCTGGCATTGTTGCTTTTATTTAGAGATTACAAAAAAAAATTAATTAAATGTTAACTTGAAATTATTTTAAAAAATGACCTTTTTAGAAAAGGAAATTAGTTTTAATAAAATTATTTAGGTAGTTTGTGTATTAACTGTATAATACACGGTGACGTATTAGCAGTATAATACGTTTCTTATGCTAATTAAAATTAAATTAAGGTTGTTGCGTATAATTATATTTGGTAAGAGAACTGTATTTTGTTCGCTGAGTGTATATAGCACTTTTATAAAATAATTGTGAAAAAATAATAAAATAAAACGAGATGATTCTTAAAATGACTTACGTTATTGTCTTCATTCGTAGATTCTTTTTTCTTCTAAAGGATTGGGATCCACCACCTCTGTCCTGAAGTACTCCTTATTCTCTCGGGCTTTCCCACTAGTTAGGCACCTTCTTCAGATGAACTCCTTGTTCTTTTGGGTAGTTTTCCTCGAGTTAGGCTCCGTCAACAGGGTGTTTTGAAGATCCTACCACGACTGCGCCACTGTTATATTTGATTCTTTGGATTTGACTTTTTAAAAAAATATTTATTTAATTAATTTGGAGTCATCGATGACTCTGAATAAATTGTACAATTGTAAGTTTAAAAGTTTAATGTGAATGTGAGTATAATACTAAATACAAAAGCGTCTGCTGGTCATATTTATAATATTAGGAAAGCAGTGTCAGCTAGACGGAGAACAAAGGAAATGCAAAATGTGCAATTTTGCATAAACTATGAGAACGGATACAAAACAATAGATGAAACTTGATACGTAAGATAAGCAATTACCGAGAGAAGTCGTTATCAACTTATGTAACTTGATACCACTGAGGAGCTTACTTATAAGTCAGTGTCGTACTGTTATTTTTTAATATAACATATATATATATATATATATATATATATATATGTATACTTCATTTGTTGTTCCCTCCATGATAAACACCAGGTGGACCGCCCTCCAGTATTTTCATTACATATACAATGAAATGCTGGTATATACATATTTGGGGAAGGTGTCTTTATTGGTATCTCAAGAGAGGGGTAAAGATTTGCACAAAAAAAATGTGTATATATTTTAAAGATATTATTTATTGTTAGTTCCCTCCGAACCTATATATATTATATTTAATAATTACTTGTACTTCCCTCCAGCGCAATTGTCAGATTGTGGAGGGCGCTACGTGTTGTTGTTATTATTTCCTTATATTATTTACAGGGCCGCGTAGAGCGGGTGTGCAAGGTATGCACCGCACGCCTTCGTCTATTTTAGGGGGCGGCGGCGAGCAGCCGGCTATTGAATATGTCTTTAAGTAAGGAACAATTGCGTTAAGGGATTTTTACTGTTAGTTGAACACCGAAAAATGATAAAATCACAAAATGCCACTATATTCCGGGGTGCGTTTGAGAGCCAACCGAAAACACCCAGTTTTGAGTTTTTAAAAATAATTCAAATACAATACAAATTTGTAGATTTTACAAGAATACTTTTTTATAGAATATAAAATTTCCTATCTAAATAAGTTGTTAAATAATTTGTTTTCCTATTTTTAGTCTTAAAAATAACTAAAAAACAAAGTTAAAAATTTACGAAAATTCTATTTTTTTTTCCTTTTCCAGTAATTGGTATAACTTTTTTTACGGCATCGTAGGTGTATATAAATGTTCCAAGAAAAAAAAGTTCTTGAAAAAACAAAGAAATTTCTTTTTTTCTACCTGTACGAACAACGGTGACCGATATTGCCCTTCAAAGTTGACCAGTTTTTGCTATATTTTACCGCATTTGCTTCATACATTTTTACTTCTAATTTTCAGTAAATCAATTTATTTTTGTGCAATAAAACAACAATTTAAAGATAATTTAATAATAATACCAGTTTCTTTAGCGTTCTTAAATAAATATTACGAAAAAGTAATTACAAACAATTAATTACTGTTTGTGGTTGAGCTTTATTATATTAAATTTAAATTTTATTCATTATTTAAAAGAAACTGATTTTTAAATAAATAAAAATTGTAGAAAAGCATTATGAACAATAAACTCGTTTCAAAGAATAACATTTTTATTCCTGAAGGTAGAAAAATATTGTACTTTATTAATTTTAAGAAGTCGATTATTAGATAGTAATACTTTCGATGGCAATATCAACTTCGTTGTCGGTATCTTTATAGAGATCCTCTTGTGATATTTCTGGCACATTTGGATTTTTGCAATTAATTCCTGCACATTCGTTGTAAAATATGGAGCATTTGATGCCAAACTGTCTGCAACCACAATTTCCATGACAGCCTTTTAAACAGTTTGAAGCATTTGTATTATTATTATTAAATTATCTTAAAATTGTTGTTTTATTGTACAAAAATAAACTGATTTGCTGAAAATTATAAGAAAAAATGTATCAGAGCAAATGCAGCAAAATATGGCAAAAGATGGTCAACTTTGAATGTCGATATCTCCGTCACCATTGGTCGTACAGAGCGGAAAAAAAACAATTTCTTTGTTTTTCTAGGAACTTCTTTTGTGAACATATACATATACCTAGGATGCGTAAAAATGTTATGGGCGAATTACTGGAAAAAAGAAGAAAAAGTGAATTTTCGTGAATTTTTAACTTTGTTTTTTAATTATTTTTAATACTAAAAATAGGAAAAAAATTCAACAACGTGTTCGGATGAGAAATTTAAGAAATGCAATTTTCTACAGAAAAATATTCTTATAAAAATCTACATATTTGCATTGTTTCTGAGTTACTTTGATAAACTAAAAAATAGGCTTTTTCGGTTGGCTCTCAAAAACGCACCCCAGAATTTAGTAGCACTTTGTAATTTTATCATTTTGAGGTGTCAAAGTAACATATTAAATAACGTAATTGTTTCTTTCTACCCCTTAATTTGGACATATTCAGTAGCCTATAAAAGGGCCATACGTTTTTTAAATGATTCGGTCAGGGCAATTTTATATCATTTTTTATGTAGTTAAATTTAAAATTGTTGGAAATAAATATGCCTTTGTAACTAACGAAATAAAATTTTAGCAATTATAGCATGTGACAATTTCCAAATCTAACATTTGATTTAAGAATTTTACTGACAATTCCAGTATCTGTGGCAACAGAAAAGAGATCATTCTCGAAACTTAGTCATTAAAAATTATTTGAAATCGACAATGTCGTAAGGAAGACTATTTTTTTATTTTTATTATTTAAATATTTTAATGAACATATCCACCAAACAAGTAGTAACAAGTTTACAGTATATAATTACTATAAGTGGTTAATATTATTAAAAAGTGGATATGCGCAATTATTATTTCTTAAGTTAATAATATCGACTAATCATTTACCATATTTATTATTCATTTCTAATTTTTATCGCTATATTAATTCTAAGTTTTTTTTCTAATAATGTTTTGAAATTATGATTCTTGTAACAATCACAATGTATGTAAGTATGTTGTATGGTCTAAGTTCATTCTGTGCAATTTATTCTTAAATGTTCTTAAATGCCTTCTTTTTTGTTTTATGATAAGAATCTTTATATTATTGTCATAATATAAATATCTCTTACTTTTGTTTTTATATATGTGATGAGTACCTACCTATCTGTCTACTGATATATAATATATACATATATATATATATAATATAATGGCGGGGACGGTCAATATCTCCTCAGCCGTTTGAAATTTAACAAAATGTCTTAGATAAAAATTCTGGAAGATTAAATGTGGCATATTCTAAATGACTTTGAAATCTACAGGGTGTTTCACATAGTGGTGGCAAGCTAATACTTGATTTCTTAAATGGAATACCAAACATTTTTTCATATATTTATATTTCCCTCTTCTCTCTATCTGGTCATATATCATTTTTGGAGTAACACTGTGGTATTGTCACGTGTCATTTTTTCGTAAAGTTGAATGTTTCTGACTTATAAATAATTCAATGTTTGAGAAAACGCAAAAACATCCAAACACAATATTAAAATATGAATTTTTTGAATTCACCAAACTTTTTATAAAATCTTTGAACATCCATTAACAAAATTCTGAAGAGTAAGTACAGAATATTTCATTCTAAAGCTAATATTTTTAATTGTTAAATAGACGTTTTTAGCATTCACATCAACATTTAATTGTTTATATGTCACAAAAACTCAACTTTACGAAAAAAATACAAGAAACCTTTTTTGTTTAAAAGGGCCAGAAAATCCTAAAAAAATCATTCGGGTCAATAAAAGCGATTTTTGCAATTTGTTTCAAAAATAGTTTAAACAAAGGAATTTGGATTTGGTTCTTTTGATCAGTTTAAACAAAAAAGGTCACTTCTCAGCTTTTCGTAAAGTTGACCGTTTGCGACTTATAAACAATTTAATGTTAATGTTTGACGTCTATTTAACAATTAAAAATGTAAGCTTTAGAATGAAATGGTCTGTACTTACTCTTCAGAATTTTGTTAGTGGATGTTCAAATGTAAGAAGTTTGGTGAACTCAAAAAATTCATATTTTAATATTGTGTTTCAACCTTGAAAATGGTCGTTTTTGCATTGTTTCAAACATTAAATTATTTATGTCGGAGAAGATCATCTTTACGGAAAAATAACACCAGATTTTTCTTGTTTGAAATGACCACCAAAAAAATTCTTTCGTATCAAAGAAAGCGATTTTTGCAATTTGTTAAAAAAATAGTTTACACAAATTGGGACCAGATTTTCGTCTGGTAAACTCTTGATCCGTATTCAGGGGCATGTCCTGAACGTGAATAATGAATAATGAAAACATGTTTTCATACCAAGGCGAGGTTTACGCCTTGTCTATAAAGATTCACTACTTCCACGTCCAGATTTACCATCCAAGGCTTTTTAAACGAAAAGATACCATATTTGCACTCCGGTATGTTGAAATAATGGGCTATTTCAGTAGGAATTCTGAATTACTTTATTTGCAGGTACTCATTGAAACAACATGTGGAAGTAATGGGCAGAAGAGCTCTTACATCGGATAATCTTAACATTGGCATATGGCACTGTTGTGTCAATTCGTTCTATTTTTTTTTGTCTATGGTCTCTTATGCTATTTTATTACAAAAATAGTAATTACTGAAATTGTTGCAAAATTGGAAAATTTTAAATTTTTATTATAATTTGTTATTTGATGCAACAAAAGAATTTCTAAAAATGTTATTAATTTGAGAAATTCTTAATTGTAATGTACATGTTAACTGATCTTAATAAAACTTGGGCAGTTTGTTTATTAAATAACAATTTATTATTCTCTTCTCAATATCGCCTCCTTTTAAGGTAAGACAATTTGTGGTTTAAAGGGCTTTAATTATTTACATAATTCTACAAGTCTAGCTTGCTAATAAAAATAATTAATTATCCTTATTATGGAGCGTGTTTAAAGAAAACAAATATAGCCAATATTAGATAACTGATGGTTATACATTTTTAAAATTCAACTGATAACGATCTAAAGGAGCATTGTAAACAATATTATTTAGAGAATTATTGTGAATTACGTGACGAACATTAATATTTCGGTAACATAATATAAATTTTAATTATGCTATATTTCTGTTCGGAACCAATATTTTTTGTTAAATTTCGGTCACACCCATTTGAAGGTATCCTAACCCACTGCCGTAGTCAGATTTGAGATAAATTGTTAACAGTTCTCTTGGATTTTTGATCTTGAAAACAAAATAGAAATAGGCCTTGAAATTTTGCACCACAGTGAAGCTATTGAAGCTCTATGGTAATCTCTATATATTTCCCTATATATTTCGACATTTCGATACTTCGACGTTGAACATGAATCGGGGTTATTTTCGTTATTTACAAAAAATTGGTGGCTGATGGAGCTAAACGGACATCGCATTCGTATTCAGCATGTCGAAATACATAGGGATTACTCTGTCGGATCCCGGTAACAGACCACTTTTTTCTGTGTGCCTATGTAATCGTTCAGTGTTAAACTCTGAAAAATTTTGAATAACGTCCTTTTCTCAGGGATATTTTTGGCCAACTTTACACATATACACAATTAATTATAAGCTGAAATATATTCTTTATAGGATTGTGCAAACAGCAGAAAAAACTAAGAGAACTAAAAAGAAAAACTATCTGTAAAATTATTGATTTCCAATCTTTGTATTACTTCGATAACTTGAATTCTGGTTATACTAGCAATTAAAATTCTAAAATAAATTTGTCTACTTTTTATTATAAGCTATTTAATCAGACCGGTCCCAGCTTTTACTTCCAAACCCCCACAGACTTCAATTTTAAGAGGAATTTTGCAGTGCGAATTCTCTACCAAATGTATTGAATTGAATGCAGATTTAGTTCAAATAACCAACATTTAAAATGTATGGCACTGTTGGGTCAATTCGTTTTATTTTTTCTTAATTGTTTGTTTATGGTCTTTTATGTTATTTTATTACAAACCTATTAATTTCTGAAATTGTTGCTAAATTAGTAAATTATTCATTTTAGTTACAATTTTTTATTTGATGTAACAAAAGAATTTATAAAGTTTTTGTTAAATTGAAAAATTCTTAATTGTAATGTACATGTTCATTGATTTTAAGATGTGCAGTTTATTTATAAAATATCAATTTTAAGGTGTGATCATTTGTGGTTTAAAGGGCTTTAATTATTTATATAATTCTCCAAATCTAGAATTTAATAATAAATTTAATTGCAAAGCTTGCTAATAAAAATAATTATGAAACGTGTTTAAAAAAACAAATATTGCCAATATTGATTAACTGATGGTTATAAGTTTTTAAAATTTAACTGATAATGATCTAAAGGAGCATTGTGAACAATACTATTTAAACAATTGTCAAATTACACGACGAACATTCGAAATATTTAGGTAACTTAATATTAAATTTTAATTCCCATGTCGGGATATTGTTTTGATTGAGACAGATATTGACCGCTAGATGGAGCTTCCCCCATTTCGTCGTTTGGCAACGGCGAAATGTTCACTTGGGAACAATAAACTCTCGTGTCAGTCGTCTCGGGAAGCCTTGCACTGACGAGCGCCACCAGCGCGAAACTGCAGTCTGCAAGTGGCCCGAGATGACTGGTGCGAGAGTTGCCTTTAATTAGGTATAAATCTTTCGGCTGGTATTTGTTTCAATCAAAACCAAGCGTTTTGTGATAAAATGTGATTTTTATCCTTAACGCGGCCAGACTAGCAATTCGTTGCAGTTTGGTTTACTATCCTTATGAAAATAAGGATTCATAGAGGTGATAGACAGAAATATTTTGTTTTAATATATTCTGCCCTCTAGAAGCATGCTCTTGAACTAATATATATATATATATATATATATATATATTGCTGTGTATCCACACTGTGGAACACTACCCAAGTATCGTGTTTGAAATCATAAATAAAATTCACAAATTTGTATGTATTTTGGAAAATAACCATAACAGTTTTACTTTAACGGATCATACAGAAGCAGGAGTATCTGTGGTTTATTTAATTGATTCAAGTTCACTTATTCTCAGCGAGTAGGATGCAGAGAATGAAACTTGATATTGAATACGAACAAAATATTAAAATAAACATAAAATGAAGTAAATTTAGTTTAACAAGGTTATTCTAAATAGTATATAATAAAACATGAACTTATAGAGAATCACAATCTCATTTAAAATGAGTTAGAATGAAATTGGAAAACAAAAAAGTAAATTTATAAAATCTGACATTTATGTCAAAACTTAGGGCTGAAAATCATAAATTGTGTAGAAACACTGTAAATCTACACAAAATGAATATTGGATGAAAGACTATTAACAGTAGTTGCATTGCAGCGTGATTATTTTAGAAATAGTAAGTCCATAGATTACAAAACACTGAATGACATTTTAAGTTTTCAGATATTTTCAAATATCATTGCAGAAAGGTGTTTTGTAAATGATATTTCACGTCATGCAGAAAGAAAGGACTAATAGTATGATGATAAATGTTTGTTGGCGTATCAATTTCTTGTTCTAGTTTATAATATCAGTATTCTGTCAGTATGAAAAACTGCAGTACGTTTTTAACTACTAGCATTTTGTGTTTATCATTGCTATTCATCTAAATGTATGAATTAGTATTTATTTGAGATTGGAATTGTTAATTGTAGTTATAAGTAGATTTTAAGAAAGTGTATGTAATATGTCAATATATTTCGAGTAATTACAAATATTCACTTAATCCTGAAAAGTAGAATAAGAAACTTATCAGGGAAATTAAAGAATTAAAAACAGTATTCAATTAAGGTAAAGAACAAACAAAATTGAATAGTTTAAATTTTAAATTAAAATTAAATTTTGAAATATTAGATCAAAATAGAAAAAAACAATTGAAATATTGGAAATTAACCCATTGAAACGACTAAAAATAACAAATCAGTTGATCACACACCGCTGAACAGCGAGCTGCGAAATATATTCATCCAAGAATAATTAATAAATTGAAAATAAAAGAAAAGTGGTGAATAATTTGAAGGTTAGAAAATTACAATCCAGATATATTGATATCAAGAATAAATTGTAAAAGTTGATTAAATATAAGTAGTATACTTTGAAAGTATTAAGAAGTAGATTATCCGGAAAGCAGATTTAGAAGAGGGAAGTATTTGTTAATCCAGTTAGCAAATTTATATGGTGAAGGAACTCAAACGTCAATCAAGTGATAGAAATATTTCAAGGAAATCTTGAAAATAAATTGGAGGTTATAAACAAACGTCAATCTAGTAAAGAAGAAGAAGTCTTGAGAGGTTTAAAAAGTCAGTCAAGTGACATAATATTTCAAGGATTATAATAACCAGTTAGAGGTTATAATTTAACATTACTCGAGTCGAAAGAAAGACAAGGTAAAGCTTTACAATATCAGAAATCCATGGTACATATTTATTTTAAATAAAGGCCATATTTATCATTTTAGTTTAGTTAGATTTTGTTATTTAAATTTGTTAATTACATTCCAAGTTCAAATTTGTTTATAAATTAATACTTTGTTCGTTCAATACTGAGTTTGATTTATTTAGATTGTTATCTTGATCGATGAGCATTTATTGAACCGACTTCGTTGGACCTTGAGTAAGAGTCATTCTATGGATTGTAGATAGTCATGCTAATGGTGTTATATAGTCTATAATATTAACAGCTTTTAAGAAACTGTTTGGCGCCCAGTAAACTCATTTCAATTTACTTTTAAGAAGTAAAATTCGAACGTATAAAAATATAAAATAGATATCAGAATATAGAACTATATATATATATATATATATATATATATATATATATATATATATATATATATTGTTATGTTTTATTATTATGATTGATTAAAAATTTGATGTGAAACCATTTATATCTTCCAAATCAATACCACTAACTAAAACAACAATATTCAATTCTTAATTATCTCTGTAGCTCCGGCTATGCAATTCCACCTCTGATTGCAGGTTCAGGTTTCTATGTTGGAAATTCCCTTTTTTTTTTTTTTATAAAATTAAAATTTCAATTGACAAATTTTTATTTATTACAACCCTTTAATTTCTTGATATAATTATATGAATGTGATAATTTATAAATAATTTTGATCTTAATACCTTTCACTCATTTCTTTCTTCGTAGCTACAATTCCTATCCTTCAAATCCTCTTAATTATTTCTTCCTTCACTTTTCTCACTTCTCCGACTAATCTTTATATTCTTTTCTTCTCTTCAAACTATTTAACTCCTTCCTTCTACTTATTTTCTCCACCTTACAATTCCTATCCTTCAACTCCTCTTAATTATTTCTTCCTTTACTTTTTTCACTTCTCCGACTAGCCTTAATATTCTTTTCTTCTCTTCAAATTACTTTATCTTCTTCCTTCTACCTATTTTCTTTTCCAAATTTCAAAACTTTTCTCACGTATCTGCCGTATCTATTGATCTTCTTTCTTCTACTTATTTTTCTCTCCAAAATTCTCAAATTTTTAATTCTTTTTCAATCTTATCAATCCCTTACCCGTATCTATTGATTTTCTCTCTTCTTTTTTTTTCCTTCTTTTTTCTTTTCAATCAAGAAGCCAAAGTTTTTTTAAAACAACTAAATTTAGATTATTATTACAAACCTGACCCCTTCAGCCCAAAATTAGAATTTTCATTGTCAGTGTCATTAAATTATAATAACCTCAACATATAACGTATAAAAACTATAAAACAAATTCCCTAACTTAAAAACAGTTCTACCAAACTACAACAACTAAATAACAATTCAAAATATTTCAATTGCCTCATCAGATCTTTACCAAATCTGGAAGACATAAATAAATCCACAACACAAATATGCAACATTGCAAATACATAGCATTTCCCTCCCCAAATCTTAAACTTTTACTTAGGTAAAATGTTTAAAATTTCTTAAAACAAACGTATTTGCAAAATAAAATCTTTCACCAGTTTAATCGTGTAAGTCTACTTGTGTATTAATTTCTTGGTGTATATGGATAAATCATTTCTATATGAAATTTGCCTCTTATATGTTCACTGTTTATATGTCTCACTTCATATGTATTTTCATTTAATGGTCTATGTATTATATAAGGACCTTCATAAGGAAATATAAATTTTGCACATAATTTCTTGTCAAAATTTGACACCTTCAATCTTTTTATAACTACTAAGTCCCCTTGTTTATACACTACATGTTTCTTAATTTTTTTATTTTCTCTATCCTGATATTTTTTTGCATTTCGTTCTAATCTAATTTTTACTTGATTTCTCATTTGATCTAATTCAATACCAGTTTCAAAATTCCATGGTCTGATACGTGGAATACCAAACATAATTGTTATCGGCGGTACTTCTGTAATCGTACTTGGAACATTATTTATAATGTATTCAACATTTGATAAACATAATAACCAATCTGTATGATCATTGTGTAAATCTTAAAATTTTAGTCACCTCTTGTATATACCTATCGTTCTGCTGGATTTGCTAGTCTAATTGTAGTAAAACTTAATTTAATTTGTTTACCTGTCAAATAATTTTTTAATTTGTCATTATCAAAATACGTCGCGTTATCAGCTAAAATTTTCTTTGGTATTCCTACCGATTTGAAATATTTGGAAAGTAATTTACAAACCGTATTTGTATTACATCTTTTTGTAGGATAAACTTTTGTAAATTTTGAAAAAATATCCACTATAACTATGTGTTTATGCCCTTCTTTATCCTTACTCAAATTATTTATAAAATCCATTGCTATTATGTCAAGAGGTTCCTTTGTCAAAATACTATTTACTTCATTTCTGTTTTTGTAATTTTTCGTCTTCCCTAAACAACAATCATGGCATAATGATATGATTCTTTTTGTTAATTGTAAATCGTTCTTACAGAAAAAAGTTTCTCTGAAAATCATCCAATTTTTCCTTACACCAATATGTCCAAAATGATTATGCAAATCATTTAAAATATCCAACGCCAAATTATCATGTATCACATATTTCTCTTCATTCGTAACTGTTTTAATCAACAAATCATTTTTTATACTATAACCCTTATATTTACCTAATTGTACTACATTTCTAAGTTCATTCAAATATCCCTGGCTTCCCCTAATCCTTTCATATGTATATAAATTTTGTTCGTCTAATAGATAATTTAATCCTATGATAAAATTATTCTTTTTGTCTATGTCTATTTGTTTATTTCGAGTTAGTGCATCTGCAGTTATATTTCCTTTACCTGGTCTATGTTTGATAGTAAAAGAGTATTCTTGAATTAAAAGAGACCATCTATAAATTCGATTGTTTGCAAATCTATTTTTCATAAGTGAACATAATGCTGAATGATCAGTTTCAATTGTAAAATGATTTGAAGTTAAAATATAGGATAGTCTAGATAAGCTATAAACCAAAGCAAGCATTTCAACCTGTGATGTTGAATACCTAGTTTCATAAGGCTTTAAAATTCTAGATATAAAACATATTGGCGTTTCAATACCATTTACAATTTGAATAAGTTCTGCTGCAATAATTTGTTCGGAAGCATCTGTACGTAATATAAAAGGTAATTTAAAATCTGGACTGTGTAAAAGTAAATTATCATGAAAATTTATTTTTAACTTATTAAATGCCTCTTGTCGTCTAGTATCCCATTCCCATTTTATATCTTTCCTAAGTAGTTCTATCAAAGGTACTTCTAATTCTGAAAGTCTAGGTATAAACTTTTTGTAATAATTCAATGTACCTAAAAATCCTCTTAACATCTTTAAATTTTTTGGAGTAGGATAATCTTTGATTTCCTTTATACGTTCTTTTCCTATAGATATTCCTTGCTGATTAATAATATAACCCAAATATTTTACGAACGTTTTGTAAAATTCACATTTTTCTATATTTAATTTTAAACCTGATTCATTTAATGCCTTTAAAATTATATTTAAATGTTCTAAATGTTCTTCTACTGTATCTGAAAATATAAGAATGTCGTCTATATAGTGAAAACAAAACTTTTCATATTTATCCAAAATTGTTTGCATTGCTCTAACCAAAGCAGAAGATGCCGATTGTAATCCAAATGGAACTACTTTAAACTGATAAATATGTCCATCTACACTAAAACCAGTAAATCTACGAGACTCTACATGTAATGGAATAAGCCAAAATGAATTCCTCAAATCTAATTTTGAAAATACAGTGTTCTTTCCAATCCTATAAAGCATAGTTTCTATAGTTTGTGGAGAGTCAAATTGTGATTTCGTTATTTGATTTAAATTTCTAGCGTCAAGACATATCCGTATAGAATCATCCTTTTTAGGTACTATTACCAACGGATTTATAAAGTTTGTTTTTGCTGGTTCAATAATATTTGCACGTACCATATTTTGTATTTCCTCTTGTACTTTTTTCTTTTCAATCAAGAAGCCAAAGTTTTTTTAAAACAACTAAATTTAGATTATTATTACAAACCTGACCCCTTCAGCCCAAAATTAGAATTTTCATTGTCAGTGTCATTAAATTATAATAACCTCAACATATAACGTATAAAAACTATAAAACAAATTCCCTAACTTAAAAACAGTTCTACCAAACTACAACAACTAAATAACAATTCAAAATATTTCAATTGCCTCATCAGATCTTTACCAAATCTGGAAGACATAAATAAATCCACAACACAAATATGCAACATTGCAAATACATAGCATTTCCCTCCCCAAATCTTAAACTTTTACTTAGGTAAAATGTTTAAAATTTCTTAAAACAAACGTATTTGCAAAATAAAATCTTTCACCAGTTTAATCGTGTAAGTCTACTTGTGTATTAATTTCTTGGTGTATATGGATAAATCATTTCTATATGAAATTTGCCTCTTATATGTTCACTGTTTATATGTCTCACTTCATATGTATTTTCATTTAATGGTCTATGTATTATATAAGGACCTTCATAAGGAAATATAAATTTTGCACATAATTTCTTGTCAAAATTTGACACCTTCAATCTTTTTATAACTACTAAGTCCCCTTGTTTATACACTACATGTTTCTTAATTTTTTTATTTTCTCTATCCTGATATTTTTTTGCATTTCGTTCTAATCTAATTTTTACTTGATTTCTCATTTGATCTAATTCAATACCAGTTTCAAAATTCCATGGTCTGATACGTGGAATACCAAACATAATTGTTATCGGCGGTACTTCTGTAATCGTACTTGGAACATTATTTATAATGTATTCAACATTTGATAAACATAATAACCAATCTGTATGATCATTGTGTAAATCTTAAAATTTTAGTCACCTCTTGTATATACCTATCGTTCTGCTGGATTTGCTAGTCTAATTGTAGTAAAACTTAATTTAATTTGTTTACCTGTCAAATAATTTTTTAATTTGTCATTATCAAAATACGTCGCGTTATCAGCTAAAATTTTCTTTGGTATTCCTACCGATTTGAAATATTTGGAAAGTAATTTACAAACCGTATTTGTATTACATCTTTTTGTAGGATAAACTTTTGTAAATTTTGAAAAAATATCCACTATAACTATGTGTTTATGCCCTTCTTTATCCTTACTCAAATTATTTATAAAATCCATTGCTATTATGTCAAGAGGTTCCTTTGTCAAAATACTATTTACTTCATTTCTGTTTTTGTAATTTTTCGTCTTCCCTAAACAACAATCATGGCATAATGATATGATTCTTTTTGTTAATTGTAAATCGTTCTTACAGAAAAAAGTTTCTCTGAAAATCATCCAATTTTTCCTTACACCAATATGTCCAAAATGATTATGCAAATCATTTAAAATATCCAACGCCAAATTATCATGTATCACATATTTCTCTTCATTCGTAACTGTTTTAATCAACAAATCATTTTTTATACTATAACCCTTATATTTACCTAATTGTACTACATTTCTAAGTTCATTCAAATATCCCTGGCTTCCCCTAATCCTTTCATATGTATATAAATTTTGTTCGTCTAATAGATAATTTAATCCTATGATAAAATTATTCTTTTTGTCTATGTCTATTTGTTTATTTCGAGTTAGTGCATCTGCAGTTATATTTCCTTTACCTGGTCTATGTTTGATAGTAAAAGAGTATTCTTGAATTAAAAGAGACCATCTATAAATTCGATTGTTTGCAAATCTATTTTTCATAAGTGAACATAATGCTGAATGATCAGTTTCAATTGTAAAATGATTTGAAGTTAAAATATAGGATAGTCTAGATAAGCTATAAACCAAAGCAAGCATTTCAACCTGTGATGTTGAATACCTAGTTTCATAAGGCTTTAAAATTCTAGATATAAAACATATTGGCGTTTCAATACCATTTACAATTTGAATAAGTTCTGCTGCAATAATTTGTTCGGAAGCATCTGTACGTAATATAAAAGGTAATTTAAAATCTGGACTGTGTAAAAGTAAATTATCATGAAAATTTATTTTTAACTTATTAAATGCCTCTTGTCGTCTAGTATCCCATTCCCATTTTATATCTTTCCTAAGTAGTTCTATCAAAGGTACTTCTAATTCTGAAAGTCTAGGTATAAACTTTTTGTAATAATTCAATGTACCTAAAAATCCTCTTAACATCTTTAAATTTTTTGGAGTAGGATAATCTTTGATTTCCTTTATACGTTCTTTTCCTATAGATATTCCTTGCTGATTAATAATATAACCCAAATATTTTACGAACGTTTTGTAAAATTCACATTTTTCTATATTTAATTTTAAACCTGATTCATTTAATGCCTTTAAAATTATATTTAAATGTTCTAAATGTTCTTCTACTGTATCTGAAAATATAAGAATGTCGTCTATATAGTGAAAACAAAACTTTTCATATTTATCCAAAATTGTTTGCATTGCTCTAACCAAAGCAGAAGATGCCGATTGTAATCCAAATGGAACTACTTTAAACTGATAAATATGTCCATCTACACTAAAACCAGTAAATCTACGAGACTCTACATGTAATGGAATAAGCCAAAATGAATTCCTCAAATCTAATTTTGAAAATACAGTGTTCTTTCCAATCCTATAAAGCATAGTTTCTATAGTTTGTGGAGAGTCAAATTGTGATTTCGTTATTTGATTTAAATTTCTAGCGTCAAGACATATCCGTATAGAATCATCCTTTTTAGGTACTATTACCAACGGATTTATAAAGTTTGTTTTTGCTGGTTCAATAATATTTGCACGTACCATATTTTGTATTTCCTCTTGTACTTTTTGCCGACGTTTGTATGGAATAGGATATGTTTTAGATTAAAAAGGCCTCATCAACTTGAAGTCTATGCACATAACCTTTAGCAATTCTTGATTCATGATTTATCAATGTCATATACTTTTGCAACAATTCGTTTACTATATTTTTATAATTTAAAGGACAATTTATCTCCAACTTTCTCGGCATATCATAATTATTAATTTTCTTTGTAAACTTATTTTCATCACTCTTTACATTATTTGTATTATTTATATTTAAATTCCCTATATTTGATTCGAATTTATTTACTATTTTTACCGATGTACCTTTTAAAATTAGAGACCTTTCCCCTAAATCTAATATTGCTTTCAATCTTGACAGCATGTCCTCTCCAATTGTATCAAAACTTAAATTATCCACAATTACAAATTCACCTTTAAAACACGTCTCTTTCACTTCAAATTCCATATCAATAATTTTATTACATTCAGTAATCTTCTTACCATTAGCATTCATTAAAATCATTTTTGAAATCTTAATAGGTACATTTATTCTCATATAAATCTTTGTGTTTATCGATTAGCTTTTCACTTATTAAACTTATTTCAGATCCACTATCAATCAACGCTCAAATTTACTTTATTAATTTTAATATTAATCATTGGTAAATTACTAATTTTGCCATTATTCAAATTTGACCCATTCTCTAAACCTATAAACTCGCGCATGTCCGTATGTAGTTATCCCCGTTAAAATATCCTTATCTAAAAATTTTCTTTTGGAAAATTTGAGTTTACCTGTGCTATTGTCTTGATTTCATTCATATCATTCTGTTCTGATCTAACATTCATATTTGTTACCTGCGCATATTTTGTTGCATCATATTTATTTTCAAATCGTATCGGTTCTTTATTTTCCCCTTGCCTATTATTTCCATTTCCGTAATTCCTATTTCTTTGATATGTATTTCCATTAGATTTATATTTGTCATTATATCTCTCATTATTATCATAATTTCTACTGTTATACTGATTATAATATTGTTGTCTGTCTGAATAATGATTTTGTCTGTTATTAAAATTTTGCTCATTATGCTGTGTTGGTCTGAAATTTCTCCTATTCATTGATCTAAAATTGCTATTTGAAACCTTATGTAAATCATCTATTACCCTCAAATACTCATTTAAACCATCTAATGTTGTTATGCGTTGTGTTACGATCACATGATGAATGTCATCCGAAAAATGTCTGGCTAGATATTTTATCATTTCATTTTCTGTCAAATTTGGTTCCAAAAATTTAATATTATAAATTTTACGCATGACAACTTTCCCTAGATATACCACTGTTTTCTGAATATTTGCCATTAAATAAATTAAAACGAATTTTCTCTTGACAATGTTCAGACCAATATTTCTTTAATAGTAATTGTTCAAATTCTTCAAACGTTTCGAACTTAGATTCTATTATTTGATACCAAATTTCCGATTCTGCTTTTAATACCTTTTACTTCCTTCGCATACCGAATGGAAGTATTGTATTCGAGAAAAAATCACCCTCCGAGATTTTTTCGGATTCTGACGTTTCAGAACACGTAGATTACGAAAATATAGGTTTTTCAATTCCGTCAGTCTGTCTGTCTGTCTGTTGGTGCATTTACTAAAAAACTACTTGAAGGATAGCAGTCAAATTTGGTACATAGTTGACGCTACTGTCAGCGAAGACATGGTAGAAATTTCACTGGAAAATATACAGGGTGGACCGTCTAAACGGAATAAATAGTGAAAAAAATTTTTTTTTGCTCAAATTTAAAATTTCCACGTTTCATGACGCGCTAAACCTATTTCAGAAAAAAAAAAATTTATATTTTTTTTTGCAACATTGAAAAAATTTTTACCAAGATGAAAAATATTTTTTTTTGCTCAAATTTAAAATTTCCACGTTTCATTAGACAAAATTTTTATATTGAAAGATCTTATACAAATTTTGGTGAAAACCAGCTATTTATTAAGGGATTGAAGATGTATAATTCTCTCCCAAATGAGGTAAAAACAAGTCAAAATTTAAATATATTTAAAAAAAAGTGTATAAATTATGTTAAAACCAATTGGCCATTATGATGTAGAATACAATAGTGTGATTAATGTGATTAAACAAGATATGTAAATGTATTATGTATGTGTGTAGTAGTCTTATAACTGTAGTGTTTTTTTTGTTTTTGTATTACATACTGTTTTCTGTCTTTGTAATATATTATACTCTTGATTGTATTGCATAGCAATTTATTATGCTAATAAAGCTTATTATTATCCATTACACACTAAATCTATTTCAGAAAAAAAAAAATTGAAAATTTTTTTCACCATTTTTGAAAAAATTTTTACCACTAAATATGAGAATTTTCTTCTTTCTTCAAAAGTAGGTAAAGAATGACAGTTCTGTCGCACCTCCCACCATAATTTAGCACCCCCCACCACTTTTTCCAAGCCACACCCCACCCCCTCCACTTTTCTAAGCCACGCCCCTCCCCCACCTCCACCCCCACCATAACTTCGACCCCCCACCATAATTCAGAACCCCCCACCATAACTTAGACCCCCCACCATAATTCAGAACCCCCCACCATAACTTAGACCCCCCACCATAATTCGGGAACCCCCCACCATAACTTAGACCCCCCACCATAATTTAGAACCCCCCACCATAATTCAGAACTCCCCACCATAATTTAGAACCCCCCACCATAATTCGGGAACCCCCCACCATAACTTAGACCCCCCACCATAACTTAGACCCCCCACCATAATTTAGACCCCCACCATAATTCAGAACCCCCCACCATAATTTAGAACCCCCCACCATAATTCAGAACTCCCCACCATAATTTAGAACCCCCCACCATAATTCGGGAACCCCCCACCATAACTTAGACCCCCACCATAACTTAGACCCCCCACCATAATTTAGACCCCCACCATAATTCAGAACCCCCCACCATAATTCTGGAACCCCTCACCACGTCACAGAACTCTCCACCATAATTTAGAATCCCCCCACCATAATTCAGAACCCCCCACTATAATTTAGACCCCACCAAAAATCAAATAATTCTGATTATATAAAAAGGTGCAAAACGACAGTGTGAGAAAAAGTACTTGTATCGATCAGTTCCAGAAATTCAAGTGTTCACAATGGCTTACAGTGGAAGTTTATTTAGTTTACCTGAACTAACTTTTGACGATGTAATTAATAACACATTTCAAGCACCGCAAAATAAAAATGATATAGCAGTACTTGGTGAGCGAAGATACAAATTGAACAAATCTAGGAGTAAATATGCGGCAACGGGATTATCACATGACTTGTGTTATAACCCATGTGTGAAACTAAGTGGAAATAAACTTGATGTAATAATTTTTGATGAAAAGGAATGGCTTCATTTTCTTACCTTCCAAAATGTGATAACTAATTATCTATACTCCAATGAAAGAGTTCAAGCAATAGATGCTAATAGTTTTCTTATACAATTTGAGCAAATTTCCTATACCAGATTTATAAAAGTAATAAAAAATAACTCTTATATTTGCTTGGGATATGAATCAATCTGCAAGTTGTGGGAAGCATTACCACTTATTAAAGCGAACATTGACACCTTGAAACGATTACAATTCCAAAGTTATTTGAGGAATGTGGTGAGAGAACTACAACATCAAGAAGGGAATGTGTTTGAAAATGCCGTAAAACTAATTGAAAAGAGAAGTGAGATTAATGAAAATATTGTTATGCTAATGGAGTTAATTTACATTTATCCGGAAGTATTGGAAGCTGAATATATGAGCTTGTAAAGATGAAGAAAGTGACATTTAATTTAAGAGGCAATAAGACTCAGCTCATGGTGGTGTGGAATTCTGCATATAAATTATCAAGAAGGAGATATTGGGAAATGGTAGCCCTCGATAGACTTCGCTTTAACAGAAGAATAGAAGGCATTTCAAAAATCATAAACCCTATTTTAGATAGTAATCATAGATATAATGTATATAATGATAGATTTTGTAATTTAAATGATATGTAACCACATGGTATATTATATTTATGTATGTGATATAGATAAATAGAAATAAAACATTTTTATGCTTGAATATTTGTTTTATTAGACGAAAAGAAGATATTACAGATTATAATGATACATAAAAGTGATAAAATATAGATTACATTCATACAATACTATTATTTGAAATCCATGAATTATGTTTATTGCTTAATCCTAACCATTTAACATAGAGCTTATTCTTCTTTTTTCTTAAAACTTTTTCCACGAGATATACACCCGGATACTTCACTTTTTGCATTTCATGCTCATAGAAACCTCCTAAAATTTCCTCTCCCGCCTCGTCTTCCAAAAGATAAGTTCTAGGATTACCTTTATGGACTTTTCTGATTTTAAATATTTCATTGGACCAGTTAGGAGTATATCCTTTTGAAAAAGCTTGTCGATATTTACTAATCCTCACATAATCATTTTTTTTTAAATTTTCTTTTACTTGGGTCGACTGTTTTTGGGTGGTTATAGACAGTTTTTAGTAAACGTTTTTCATCTTTTTTTTTACATTCTTAGGCTTCATCCCAATTGTCCTATGTTTAGCGTCATTATATTCAACAACAATATCCGACAACAAATTTAACCACTTGTAGTTTCCATTTAGAGTAAATAGCCTCCACATTTTATTTTTTAAAGTTCGATTAACTCGTTCTACAACACTTGCTTTAAGATCTGTGTAAGAGCTGTAATGGTTAATTTTTTTCTTATCCATTAATTTTTTAAACTCTTTATTGTAAAACTCTTTACCCAAATCTGTTTGTAAATTTTTCGGTGCAACTTTGATATCTGATAAGATTTTTTTCATTGCTTCCGTAACGTTTTTCCCACCTTTAGTTTTTACAGGTTCACACCAAACATATTTTGAGAATACGTCAATGACCACTAAAATATACTGATAACCTTTGTTTACTTTAGCATAAGGGATCATCTGTACAAGATCTGCTTGAAGAAGATCATTAATGCCTTTAACAATAACTCTTCTCCGTTTAAAATATTTTCTAGCCGGTTTATGAAGTTCATTCACTATTTCCTGTTTAATGTCAGTCATCTTTACTCATCGATAGGGTGAATGAATAACACTCTCCCACACACTATTTATTTGATTATTTTAGCCTCTCTTAATTCCTCTATAATTGAAATAATTTCGTTATTATGCCCCGTATTTCCTGCCAACTGTGAAGCTATGAGTAGTCTTAATCGGTCTATAATTTCATTATAGTCATCAAAATGTTTATATTCAATTTTTTTGTTATCGAGTTCCATCAGTGTTAACGCCCCACCTTTCTTATTTTGATTTTTAGCTTTTCTTAGTTGTTCCCTCGTTTTTCTCATTTCTTCAGGTGAAGAAAGTGAACTCATTCTCGGTTTAGGAATTGAAGAAGATGGCTTAGGATTTGTAGCAAGTGTATTTCTTCTTGGTCTTACCACTGCAGGTATTGTTGATGTGGTTCTTTTATTAGCCCTTTCTTGACTCATCGAATGTAAGGTAGAAACACGTGGTTTGATAATATCTATAAATTTAGCCGCATTTGATGTAGATAGCCCTCTCTCCGGATCGTAACCTAGGTAATGAGCACTGCTCCTTCTAATAATATCAATATACTGATCCACATCAGTTGTTCGAAATCCAGCCGGATTCTTTTTGAACATTAATTCATACAATCCTGGTGTACCTTGGTATTGAAACTGATCATCAATAACAAAGTTAGCACCATCAAAATCAACAGTTGCAGTGCCAATAGCGTATTTCTTCTTATATGGGTCGAAGTAAACACCAAAGGTATCATCAAACTCGTTTTTTGAGTCGAGAAGTTTATCTTCTATATATGCTCTCGGTAGCGGTGCTTTAAATTGTTGCAAGTATCTTTCATTTTCTGTCATGGTGGATGCACCTGCGATCTGTGATGGTGGGAAAGTTTCATCAAAGAAACTCCCTGCATAATCAGGTCCTCCGCGGGTAGAGTCATACTCAAATGTTTCATCTTCCGAATCAGCGGGTGTTGTGTGATAAAATTCAAGAGGAACTGGCTGAATTGATCGTCTTTTTAAACTTTCATTTTTTATTTCTGTTTTCAAAAAAGGTTTACTTGGATCACTTTTATTGTTATTAACGATAGTTACTAAGTCATGGAGAGGTTGCGTTATCGGTTTATAAGTTTTCTCCAACGCTAACTCAGATTTAGCAATATCAGTTTTCAAGTTTCTGTACTTTTGCCTTAAGGCATCTCGTGCCTTTAACAGCTCTGTTGCCACTCTTCTATCCATGGTTAATGACTGATAATATTTAATGTACCCACTTTTATATATGAAAAAATTGATCAAATCCCTTTCGAAATCTTCCAGAGTTGATTGGACAATCTTTATCGATTACAACGAATCCATATTTATCCCTCCAACAAAATGCACAAAGTTCTCTAAAATCTTGGAAGCACATATCAACATTTACATGATATGTTTGAGATTGGTAAGATCCTGAGGGAATATCACAAGAAGATTAGCATTATCTCTACACAAGTGTTTAGGGATAGCGGCGTAGGTTTGGCATAAATAAAAACAATCGGTGTTTTTATGACGTCCGAAAGAAAAATAGCTTTTGATAATACTTTGATTACATGACACCAAATCGTCGAAAATTATGACTGAATTCGGTTTAATATCTTCGGGGGGTAACACTACATCTCCGTCATTATATTCGAAATATCCAATTTCATTCATAGGTTTCATAAGCATTCTCAAATATTCATATTTCGGTTGGTATAGGGATTTAGAATATAAATAAATATTTTCAAAACGTAAACCGTTAGGATGTTCCAACAAACTAAGCATCACATTTGTCTTTCCAGACCCAGAACTCCCAACTAGAAGCCCTCGTTTCGACTGTCCACCAAATAAAATACCATGCTTTTGAAAAGTGTTTGTCTTGGAAATTTCATCGTGATTGACAATTGGTAAAATTGTGTCTTGCTGTTGAATCTGCATTGTGTTCAAATAATCAGATGAAATCAAACTTCATTAGAAAGAGAACTGTTAAAAACTGATCAAGCAGGGCCTTCTCCTGCCTATATAAAAGGGTATTCTACAAATGCAAGATCAGTTGATACCATAATTTGGGATATAATGGGTCGAACCAAGTGTTCACAGATCACTTCTATTAAAAACTCTAAAAAGAGAGGACGTGGTCTGCTCAACGACATAATAAATAGACTTCCGGTGGAATTACATATACCAGGTTATAATTATTGTGGGCCAGGAACTAAACTCGCAAAACGCTTAGCACGGGGTGACAGGGGGGTTAACCCACTAGATGAAGCGTGCAGAGAACACGATATAGCATACTCCAAATTTCAGGAGGTTGAACAAAGGAATCAAGCAGATAAGGAATTAGCTCAAGCAGCATTTAAACGTGTAAAAGCACCCGACTCTGGTTTTGGCGAAAAACTCGCTGCATTAGGAGTTGGTGGGGTAATGAAACTAAAGAGTAAACTCGGAATGGGTCTTAAGAGACGAATAAAGCGTAATTTAACGCAGAAGAAGAGGAAGAAAGGTGGACAAATAAACGTAAAAGTTGCTGTAAAAAGTGCATCAAAATCAAAGAAGCGCGGGAAAAGAATTCTCAAAACCCCAAAAAGGGGAGGGGTTCTCCCACTTCTATTACCTCTTCTGGGAGCATTAGGAGCTGTTGGAGGGGGTGTAGCTGGAATTGTAAAAGCAGTTAACGACTCCAAATCAAACAGTAAGATGATAGCTGAACAATTGAGACATAATTTGGCGATGGAACAGACCTCTAAGGGGAAGGGTTTATACTTAGGCCCTCATAAGAAAGGTTCTGGATTATATCTTAAAACATATAACAAGCAAAAAAACTAATTAAGCTACCTCACCGACCACTAACTAATATAGATTTAATGAAATACTCGGAAATTTTAAAAATTCCAAATTTTCGTGGTGTTTTCATGAGAGATACACTTCCAAATAAAATCAGGAAAAGAGAATCTGGTGTAGTAAATCTGGATACCGATGAAGAAGACGGAACTCATTGGATTGCATATATAAAGAAAAATAAGGAAATAGTTTATTTCGACAGTTATGGAAATTTAAGACCCCCAGACGAGTTGAGAAAATATTTCTTAAGTGATGGTAGCATGAATGAAATAAAATATAATTATGATTCCGTACAAAACTCTGATTCATATGTTTGTGGACATTTATGTCTATTATTTTTATATAATCAATGTATATAAGTTTTTTTTCATTTTATAATAAACAGTCAAAGTATCACTATGTCTTTTACATTCGCTCTCAGTGGAGAATCTTCTCTATTAAATTACAATTTCAATCCACCCATATATTTAAATGATAATGCAGATTATGAAATTGGATTAACAAATTTTGATACTTATAATATAATCCCAAATATTGACAGCAGTAACAATAAATTTGCTTGGGATGGAAAGGCGGGAAATAATGAGCATATAGTGGAAATTCCTGAGGGGTCTTATGAAATTGAAGATATTAAAAAATTCATGACAAATAAAATAGTTGAAGAAGACAATAAAGCACTTGTTAAGATTAATGTGGATGTCAATACATCTAAAATCAGTATAAAAACAAACAGAAAAATTAATTTTAACGTGAAAGATTCGATAGGTCCGGTATTAGGCTTCCAGAAAAGAGAGTTAAAAGCTAATTATACTAATATTTCCGATTATCCTGTAAAGATTTCCAAAGTAAATGCTATCTGCATTGATTGCAACATCGCTGTTGGTTCTTTTTTTAATGGAAAACCTGTTCACATCATTCATCAATTCTATCCAACAGTTCCAATTGGGTATAAAATAGTGGAGTCACCTCTAAATATTATTTACTTCCCAGTGAGCGTTAAAACCATCAACAACATAACAATTAAAGTAATTGACCAAGAAGGACATCTTGTCAATTTTCAAAAAGAGACGATAACTGTTCGACTACATCTTAGAAAATCAATTCGATAATAAAATGGTGTTGATTTTTAATTCAAGATCGCCCATTCATAGACCTCAAACACTATAAAAGGAAACGCAGGGGGAAAGTCAACAGTTTTAAAAACACTCTCAACGGAATCACATCAGCAAATCGACGGTTCTTAAAAGCGATTGGATTCGAAGTACTAGTATAATGGAATTGCTGAATATAACCGAGCAACCTATTAATGACAACTCCGTAGTAGAATATCAGTATCATTCGTATCAGCCCAATATATCTGGAACTCTAGATTATAATGATGAAACGAGAATTACCATACAAGATTTAGATACATATACTGCACCGTGCCATAGTTATTTATACATCGAGGGAAAATTAACAAAAGAGGATGGAAATTTAGCTACCAACTTAGAGTTCATCAATAACGGTGTTGCATTTTTATTTCGAGAAATTAGATATGAGTTGAATGGCATAGTAATAGATTCCGTGAGAAATGTTGGCTTAGTTTCAACTCTATTTAATTATCTATCATTGAATCAGAATGAAAGCGTTTGTATGGAAAATGCTGGGTGGTTCCCAAAACATAAAAAAGGTGCCACACCTAAAATTTTGGTAGATGGAAGTGGAAATTTCAACGTCTGCATTCCATTAAAATTTCTGGTTGGTTTCTTTGAAGATTTTCGAAAAATAATCATTAACATGCGACAAGAATTAGTGCTGGTACGTAATAGTAATGATATTGACTGCATTACAACCACCAACGATGACGTAAATGATGTGAATGCAATAAATGAAAAGCCCAAAATCACTATTTCTAAATTATTTTGGAGAGTACCACATATCACCGTGGGCATTTCTGAACAGCTTCGATTAAATAAAATTGTAAGTCGAAATGTGGATCTTCCTATAACATTTAGAAGCAGGGAATTGATTGAATATCCATCTTTACCCACCTCAAGCAGACATACGTGGCCTGTCAAGACATCTACTAAAGTGGAAACTCCGAGGCATGTAATAATAGCATTCCAAAAAAATAAGAAAGGAAACATTAAAGCTGATATGAGTAAATTTGATGATTGCGATCTTAGAAGTATTCGAGTTTTCTTGAATTCTGAGAGATATCCATATAATGATTTATATCTCGATTTCACAAATAACAAATTTGCAACTCTCTATCAAATGTTCGCTGATTTTCAAGAATCATATTACCCACACCAAATAAATCAACCCATTTTCAATCCCAGTGAATTCAAAGGTATTGCACCAATAGCTCATATTGATTGTTCTCGTCAAAAAGAAGCCTTACAAACAGGATCGGTGGTTATGAGAATAGAATTTGAAACTGGCACCCCTACTACAGCAGATACTAATGCATGTTGTCTCATTCTCCACGAGAAGCATTTCACCTATAATCCTTTAACAAAAATCGTTCGTCAGCAGTAAAATGCGCATGACACATTTTTACCTATATATACATACACCATAATAATATTAGGTATTAGAATGCATGTCAGATCATACTATGTTCAGAAGTTAAAAGAACATAGAAAAAAAATTCGTGACTTAAAGAAAGCAATTGAATTGTACTGTTTAAAAGAAAAAGTGTTAAAAGATCTACACCGTTTAAAAATATGATAATTATCATCGATGTTCAAGGATTTCGAATCGAAAACAATAGGTTTATTGTTAAAGAACTGGCAGGATTTCATGGAGTCAAAACTTGTCACTATGTATTTAAGCCACCTTACCCATTTGAGATGCTTTCACCAGACCTACAAAAACAGGCTAGCTGGTTAACAGGAAATTATCACTGCATTAAGTGGAGTGATGGGTTTACACCACTACACTTGTTTGGAAAGATTATCAACAATTTGGTCACATCCGATGATTGCGTTTATGTGAAAGGAGAAGAAAAAGCAAACTACATCAGGCAATTTACCACACAACCCGTTATTGAATTTGGGGAGCGGCCACCTTTAAGAAAATCTAGTGCAAAATGTTTTTATCATTTAAATATTAATTGTATGTGTGCACTTTCTAATGTATATTATCTGTATGAAAATTTTATAATGTCATGAGGAAAGAAAATAAAAAACCATAAATGAATTTCTGTGTTTTTATTCAAACAAATGTTATAACAAAATAACTTCAACTTCAATTAACAAATAAACTGCAATCTAGCTAAACATCTCCACCAGTACCACTGTCAGAATCCTCGCTGTCAGAATCCCCATTATAAGCAGTCACTTTTCCGGCTAGATCCGGCGCCAAAAATTGTTTTATTCGATCTAAAAATCCACACAGATTTAAATCTATCAAAGATTGTACAAAGCAGCGCTGACAGCTCACTTTATCCAGAAAGTCGTTACATTTTACATATCCTTCATGATACTTAGCTAGTTCGTCGCACTCTCCCTCGGTATAGAATCTGTCCATTCCATAAACTGCCTCATGTTCCGCATCGAATCTCAAATTTGCGAATAACTGTCTTAAATGACTCACACCACTTTCTAAGTCAACTATTTCGATTTCTTTCACGTAGGCCATCCACATTTTGAAACTTACTGTTTATTTCACCTCGAACTAAATTAATAATGGCTAAAGTGTTAAATTAATGCTTGAGTTTTATAATGAAATCCCCACCTAACCGTATACCCTACCTATCTACTAAAAGAAAACAATTTTACCAGTGTTTATACTTCTACACAGTCAGCTATTCTATTTTTGGATTAGCAAGTCAGTTATTCTACTTTGGATTAGCAAGTCAGCATTTGCATAGTTGACACGTTTCAAAACAATGTTATCATTACATGTATTTTATTTATCTACCTACAGTCCATAGCTCTATTTTCGATTACTAAATCAGCATTCGCATAGTTAACACTTTCCAATCTAGCAATAAAATATTTTATAACATCGGCAAAACTATTCTTCCACCTAACCAAGCATTATAAAAAGCAAACATATGCATGCGAATGGTAGTAGAGTAATAAAACTGATACAACCCAAACCAATCTTAATTTTTTATTACTAAAATGAATCACGTCTGTATTTGTGGTATGTTCAGGAGTCCTGCAGTAAGTTATTGCACGCTAAATTATAAATTAGTGGAAACAATTAAAGAAAACTACCCCGCTGAATATGAAGTACTGATAAGTTTACCAGGTCAGCGTTGGGTAATAGCTGGCAATTTTATTTGTTTGCTATTAAAGTTAACTAACGCCGCTAGAAATATGGATATATTTTATTTCAATACGGAGTTTAGCGAGAAATGCGACAAATCTGATTGGCATCAATCTTCAACCAGTCCCAATGTATTCAAACACCATATATGCAACATACAAGTTGTTGAATTTACAAATATATCACCGGGGCTGTCTCTGAGTGATGAAATTTTCCAATTGCTGTGCTGTTTCGACTGTGTCTTGGTTAGAAAAGCCTTACATTTAAAAAGTGCTTTGTTTGTTGACTGTAATTTTGGTCCTGTGAAATTTGGAACTACCTCCCGACAAGAAAAATTTAATCAGCGTCTTCAACAACCCATCATCACTCAGCCCAAAACACTGTTTCTAATAGCTTATGAATGTAAATACAAGATCCAATAAAAGCATAATGAAAATAATACTGTTGTTTTATTATATTCACTTTCAATTCACATGAAACCTGTAATAGGATAGGATTTAACTATCAAATAAAACACGCAATTGTTATAATTAGTTTTTTATTAGAAAAACACCAGATAACTGTTACATTCTCTATAAAAAATCAAAATCAAGGTCCATTGTTAGATTTTCCTGTTCAATAATTTCATTGGCTAGCCTTAAAAGAATTGTGAGATTATCTTCAGCGGTATTATGGTCGGTGGTATTATGGTCAGCGTTATTGTGTAAATTATTGATAGAGTAATGCCCCCATGCCAATGTTTTTGTACTCCCGGGTACAACACATCGTTTGTCATCTTGAGCCGAGAGCGCAACCTTATTTTTTAGTTCGGTGTATACAGTATGCAGATGTGATGAGAATACATACATTTTTCGTAAAATCAATCCGCCATCCTCAACAATCTGTTTGTAATCGATCAAATGCAACTGATTTTTTATTATACTTTTTGAGACACCTTTAGCTTTCTTTGTGACGTCACCATTAGCTCGAACGCAGTAAGCTTTTGCCCCAGTACCAAAGAAGCTATCTATTGGCATACCTGCATATTCGTCTTTCATTTTACCTACAACCGACTTCGTTTTTGGAATGTTGTGCTGATTTGGAATGGGGAAATTTGATGTGTCGAATAGATCTATATTTTCTTTAATATCATCGTAAACGTTATCAGTGTGAATCTCTAAAATTAAAGAGTCGGTATCGGTGTAGCATAGAATAGCTTTGTCATCATATTTCTTTTTTATGAAATTATAAAAAAAGTTATAAATTATGGTTTTAGATATATCTAAAATGGTAAATCCTACGAAGAGGGGCTTGTCATATAAGATTTTTAATAAAGACATTTGCACCGCTACTAAATCTTCAGAAAACACTGTACATGACTTGAAATTTGGTCTTGCAATTAATCCTTGAGCACCAACACTACCAATACTATTCTCCCAATGTGTCACTAGCTTCACATCAGTTCTATTGTCTACATTTTCCATAGTTTTACCAAAAATCGAATTAATAAAAAATTTAAAAAGATCTCGCTCGAATGCATTTTTAGAACAATTTCTAAGTTTGGTGTTCAAATCTATATAAGATTTTAACCAAGCAGACTGTGAAAATTCAATGACTCTGTGAATTTTTCTAAGTATTAAGCCATGTTCCAAGCATTGTTTTAAATTTCTGTAATGGATGATATATTTTTGTTTATCATGTAAATTTAATAATAATTTTGAATTTTTAGAGTTCGGAGGTACAATGTTTTCAGGGCAGAATGGCAAATCATTATGTTTATCATGTAAATGATGTGGATATTCTAAATCTACCTCTAATACATAACCTTTTGGTGAATCATCGCCAAAAACAGTACATTCAAAGTTTTCAATTTCATAATCATTTAGCCATCTAAAGTCTCCCGTGGGCAGACACTGACTCATTGCACAGCCGTACATGTTAGTGGCGTCTAAATATAGTATATATGATGTTGGTTCTGATGGATTAAAATTTGAAATTAATGGATTGTTTGCCACAGCTTTTCTATTACTACACTGACTGACACCACCGCGTATTCCCTTTCTAAAAAAATGTAACATCAATATCAGTTAAAAGTTGAAGTTGAATCCCAGTTTTGCGTAACATGGCATCCCAACTTAGTGACGGAGCCGTTAAATACTGTGCAGGATCTAATTTATATGTTTGCATGCAAATTTGTCTGAAGTTTTCAAATATATCAGCAAGAATCAGTACATCCGATACCAGGTAAATATCTGAATAGCAGCCGAGTGTTTGACAATTAAAGGTTTGCCACACATCACAAGCGCGATCATAATCCTCCTGAGAAATTGATTCACCACTCAAAACATTGAAGAACTGCCCAAGTGACGGTAATTCAGTCTCATCCAATTTATCCATGGATTCAATATATGAATATGGAAATACACCTTTTCGTCTTAGTAAATCGAATTGCTTTTCATCGCTGTAATATTTTTTCACTTCGAGGCATTGATGTGGTTCCAACGTTTGACTTAATTTATCTAATGAAGCAGGTAAAAAGCGAAGTGAATCCACAAACCTCAATTTAATGTAAATGTTTTTCGGTTTTTCATCATTAGATTTACCAACAAGAATGTGTTTGGAAAATGTAATATATTTTTCTTTATTTTGTGCAATAACGTCTATTTTTTCTTTCTTTAAAGCTAATTTCTTAATAAACAAATGAGAATCATAATTAGTTAAATTGTGGAAAAATACTGGTATAAATTTAGGAATTTTGAAATTTAAATTACAAGGAGAGTGAGCTGCTCCTCTAAATTTACCGGTGAGGTGGCAGTGGTCGCGGACCTTTGCATTACCATTCTCAAACGGCTTATCACAAATATAACAAATTTGACTGTTATCGAAAAATTCTTGTTGACTATCAGTCAATGGTTCCATTTCGACAATATTTTTCAAATGATTCTGATACAATTTTAAAACATTTTCTTCCAATTTTTTTACGAAAACTTCCACAACATCAATACCTCGATAATATTCAAGCTTGGAAAGGTTGTCATCAAAATTACACTTTATATAGAAACAAAATGAATATGGTTCATGCTGGTATGTTTTAACAGTAAATGATTTACTATCACATGGTTCATTGTGATGAATCGGTTTCAACAAACTTTCAAAGTCAGCATAAATTACAAAAGGTACAGGTAATTGTTTTTCAAAATTAGTAAATTTCAGAATATTCCCAGCAATTGTTTCACCACACTTATTAATTAGTGGTTCTGGGTTTGGTAATACAGTGCATAAATGATTACAATCATTGCTTTGGTGCTTCATTAATTTATTAGGAGTGTTAAAAAAATATAGACAACCATCACAAATATAATTTCTACCATCATGTTTCGATCTCTGTGAAGTAACTAATCGCGACAAGTTTTTAATAAGCGTATAGTGACTATTCCCTTCATTATCCGTAATAAGCAATAAGTTCACATGTGTATTTTGTCGTTTCTCTGTAAAATGTAAGGGACCTACAATCTCACTGAGCATTTTACCATCTTTAAATTGAGTATTTACTCCAAATACATTTATAGATATATTATTTAAACTTTCGAATTTATGAATATCTTTAAGTTTAACAGGAAAATCTATACCTTCAAAATTTAATAACGTTGTGTAATGAGGATAAGATGAAACCATCTGTGAATCTCCTGTGGGTGGGAAGATGGCTGCGTTGACTGCCCAAGCGAAGCACTTCTCATCAGCATTCTTAATATTTAAAACTGCTTTTTTATTTTCAATTTGCTTCGGCAATTTAATGTATGATGAAGCAAACAGTGGATTGTATTTGTTTATGTTAACCTCGAGAAAACTAACGTATTTCAACGACCAACCGGAATCGCGCTCCTGAAAGGTCGAGGCTTTCTCCATTATCTCCTCCTTGAAGCTATCATATACGTTTAATAAATCGCTTGAGTGTGTCACAATCTTGTTTCTTGTGTTGAATGATTTTATTTCTGACAATTCCTTTTCTTCAACAGCATATAGCCCAAATAATTCCACATTAATTTTTAAACTGGTGTGCATTTCAATATGTTCCTCAATCACTTGTAAAACTTTCACTCTTATTTCATCCAAAAATTGAGGAATTTCAATAATGCATCCCTTTGAAGAAAAGCGAAAACTCGCAATACGACTCTTAAACGCACTCTGCAGCTTTTCAATTCCTTCTGAGATTTCAATTCCGTGATTGTGTGCAGAACTTCTTAAATGGCCTGTTAATTTATTTTTTTTTCACTTTTTTACCACATATTGGACAATGAGTCTCTTGTGAATTTATCGGAAGCCCTATACCAGAGGAGGAAGGGCCAGGTTGATTTACTGAGTTATCCCCAATATTTTCTACTTTAATTTTTTTACTTGTATGGCTTTCACGAATCAGTCTATGGGGACAACTTTCCCGTTGATGGCGCAGTAAACTTCTTTTTGCAGTAAAAGTTTTCAAGCACTGAGGACACTGCATTTTGAAATGTACTTTAATACCACACAAGCAAATCTAGTAATGAAAAACCAGAAATGTTCTCACTCCTTTTATATATCTCGAAAGAAGTAGTGGGGGTATCTGTATAGCATGCAAATATGTATAAGCCACTCTGTAGTTAAGAATAATTTCTGTCTATTGTGTAGTAAGAGAAAGTGTTTTCTATTTTATGTTAACGCTGAAATAAAGTATTAAGAATTCTTATTATTTATTGTCGTTGTTCGCTACACTGAAATAATAGTTATCTATGTTAAACAGTTATCTCTGTACCCGTTCATTGCAGTTTAATAAAATGTATGAAATAATCTTTTAAATTTTATCGCCTGGATAAGTTTTATTTTATTTATTATCTCTGGATAGGTTTTATTTTATTATCTTTGGATGAGTATTATCGGGGGGGGGGCTGACTGGGCGACCTAACGCACATCAGTTTGCAGTTTCGTTCATTGCACAATGCTTTCATTATTGCGAGAGATAACAATGTTGATTAATAAGACGCCTTAATATTTTTCACTACAATGATTCCATTTGGTAAATTGTTTACTTATTCATCTGTTAATCTATCCATCTATTCATCATTCTATTTATCATAAAGCATCTATTTCTTTCAATTCTATATTAGCAATACACGCTTACACACTCAGCACATTCATTCTTTATTTAAAGGATGATTTTATCGTACATGCATTTAGTTTCAGTCTCGCTTTTTCTTCTGTTGTTTAATAAAGCAAAGTCTTAAAATGAGTTCTCATTACAATCATAAATCTAATAAACGTTCAGCAACTCCCGACGAGCTATATGAGGATATCTCGTTTGAAGCCAGGGTGTGCAAAAAGCTAAATTCACGCCAAGCAGCATCATCCGTCGATTCCGATTTTTTTGTAACTGAGGGTAGTTTTTCGGCTATTCGACCCATGTTTGAAGGAGCCCCATCATCATTTCATCCAAAAATTTCGAAAGTGGCTGTTAACAATAATCATTCTAATGAAGAATCTGACGACTCGAGAGACGAATTATTTTCAAATTTTGTTGACCAAGTGAAGCGAAAGTGTGAAATGCAGGATGATGGAATTGCTAAAGCTAGTACGAGGTTCATTGACGAGATGCATAGGGTGTCCATTGTAGAGTCAGGTCGGTTTAACGGACACTGTGAAGCAGAGAAACGAAATATGGCGAAGGAGATCCGAAAAATTGAAAAAATGCAACAGAAACTGGCTGATTTACATTCCGATTTGAAAAGGAGGGATCGTAAAATGGACTCAGCGATGGAGTATGTGAAAAACTTTGTGGTGAATTTTCCATTTAAGTAAAATCCAACTGCTTACTTTTTATTTTTATTTAAGGTCTTAACTGTATTTACATGTATTTTTATTTCAATCATAATTTGTAATTGTAAAAATAAATGTGTTATATGAAATGTGTGTTTTTCTATCTATCTATCTTTCTTTCTCTCTTATTATTACAGCTCTAAATATACAGGGTGGTACATTAAAAAACAAATGGTTTATAAAGCTTTAATACGATCTCCATTGATTCACAATACATAATTAATTGTCATTCATAAATATGTACATTACATGTAAACTTAAGGTGATACTAAGTAGCCACCAGAATGCACTCCTATAGCTGATTGCTGACAAACTGCTTCTTGATACGTGCTCCTCCTTATCCATAATTCTCAACAATCCCTCTTTGATTAATTTTGCATAAGAGCAATCTTCTGAATACTGTAAATGATCAATAATAGGTGTGTCACCTACTTTCCACCTGTAAATTTCAACTCCACAATGAAAGCAGCGAACGATATCCTCACAACCAATATAATGAAATCCTGCCAGTGCAGGATCTAAAGGTTTTGTAGTGCCTCTCCAATTCTTAAATGATATTAAACGCTCCTCAAAGTGTTGATACACATCTCTTACACACATTTTCTCACTTTCTTAAAATCTTCAATAATGTGTTGATTTATTTTCGAATATGTACTAAAAATAACCTCTCCACCGTCTAAATTGTAGTAGGGGGTTCTGAATTATGGTGGGGGGTTCTGAATTATGATGGGAGTGGTGGATAGGCGGGGTTATCATTTTATTTTCACCACTACTTCCACTTATTGAAATCAATGGGCCTTTCCCGCATGACTGAATTTTACTACTTCACTATAATCAAGCCATATAATAAACTGCAATATAATTTTATTTTAATTTAGTTTCTTCCAATTTTTTACGTTCTACCAAATATTTACATTACAAAATCAGTTTTATTTCAGGTAATTTGAAACGTAAGTTTTAAGGCGCCATGCGTGACGTCACACTGATTAGATCAATAAAAGTCGTATTCTTGATGAGGATCCTCTATTGCCAGATGTATGTCTTTTTACATGAACATCGTATTTCCGTTATCAATTGTCTACTTTGAATAGCGCATTTTTTCGTTACAACGTATTCTTCGTTTCTCTGACACTAAATAAAAGCAAAAATTGTATCAACTTTTGACTGTATGAGTTTCTAAAATCTATATATCAGATTTATATTCTCTATTTTTGTTCATTTGGTTCACATATGGTATAATGCCAGTTTCATTTGGCAACGCTGTACTGAAATGTTCAAACTTTATTCGATAACCTCACTTTCTATTGTTTACGTTCGATACGAAAATTAATTTTTCTCTCTTCTAATTATAAAATGCCGCTTAAAAAGGATTGTTTTGTACCAGTGTGTCCAAATAATAGTGAAAATAGTACGAAGTTATTTTTGCGAGTTCCAACAAATTTGGAAATTCGAAAATTATGGTGGAAAGTTGCAAAAGTTCCAGGTATTGTTTATACTGCTCCTGGATTTTTCTGTTGCGAAGATCATTTTAACGTATGTATATATTGTTCTTTCTTTTAGTGGACCTTTTACAAATCTGTCTTCACATTTACTCATATTTTTAAAAGAAATTAATACTATAACACCAAACAAGAAGTAAACACGCTGGGCTGCACTCTCGTGATTTATGACAGATACTTCTTGGCACTGTCAATGGGCGTCATAAACGCACGTTCTCAATTAAGCGTTACCACTTTGCAATATGAGATTCTATTGGTAGTTCCTCATAAATGTACTTCAGGCACCAATAGAATTGCAGGTTGTGGAAAGCAAGGCAGAGAAGTGAGGTTCTTTTTGAATGCACCTTCATAGCTAATTCTGACGGCCGTTTAATCTCATATTGATTGGTGCAGTTTATGATGACGTCACATTGGCGCCCGAAAGCTATCGTTTCAAACTGCTGTTCATTTACGGAACATTTGTATTTTTTTTGTGGTATTTTATGCGCTCAGAAAAAAACTAAAAATTCATTTTTAGCAATATTTTGATAGGCTCTTTCCAATAACACAATAAAAAAAAATTGAGGGAAAAGCCCATTATGCAGCAGAGGCCCTAATATGTCGCATGTCACAATTCTCACAAACGGTGAATACTTTTTCATTTTTGGAGGTATTGTATTCCTTTAATACACTTTTACATCTGATACATACCCATATACAGATAGGCATAATGATGATGTGTTTGGAAGAGTAGTAAAGTATGCACTCCCTAACGTATCACAATTACTATTCCCCCTTCCATAGTGACTATGAGGAGAGGAGAGGGGGGGGTTCTGAATTATGGTGGGGGGGTCTAAATTATGGTGGAGGGTTCCCGAATTATGGTGGAGAGTTCTGTGACGTGGTGGGGGGTTCCAGAATTATGGTGGGGGGTTCTGAATTATGGTGGGGGTCTAAATTATGGTGGGGGGTCTAAGTTATGGTGGGGGGTCTAAGTTATGGTGGGGGGTTCCCGAATTATGGTGGGGGGTTCTAAATTATGGTGGGGAGTTCTGAATTATGGTGGGGGGTTCTAAATTATGGTGGGGGGTCTAAGTTATGGTGGGGGGTTCCTGAATTATGGTGGGGGGTCTAAGTTATGGTGGGGGTTCTGAATTATGGTGGGGGGTCTAAGTTATGGTGGGGGGTTCTGAATTATGGTGGGGGGTCGAAGTTATGGTGGGGGTGGAGGTGGGGGAGGGGCGTGGCTTAGAAAAGTGGAGGGGGTGGGGTGTGGCTTGGAAAAAGTGGTGGGGGGTGCTAAATTATGGTGGGAGGTGCGACAGAACTGTCATTCTTTACCTACTTTCAAATTTAAAATTTTCACGTTCCATGGCATTCTAAACGTATTTCAAAAAAAAAAAAATTTGAAAATTTTTTTTACCAACATTTTTGAAAAATTTTTTACCACCAAAATAGGTGGAATTTTTTTTTTTGTTCAAATTTAAAATTTCCACGTTTCCATGGCATTCTAAACGTATTAAAAGAAATTTAAAAATTTTTCCGAAAAATTTTCTTGAAAAAATTTATGTATTCATCACTAAGTAGGTACTTACTACAGAATAGAAGAAAATATTTTGTTTGCTCAAATTTAAAATTTCCACGCTTCATGACATTCCAAACCTATTTCGGAAGAAAAAAAATCGGTAAAGGTATTTACACAGAACTTCCCTCGTTTTTTGTGCATGGCGGTCACTCTAAAAAATCGGTAAAGTCATTTACACAGAACTTCCCTCGTTATTTGTACATGACAGTCACTCAAAAAATTATTAATTACGAAATGACATTGGGAATAATAATCGGAATATAATTATTGGTATTATTACAAAGAAAACCTGATAACTTTTGGTCAAGAAATATACAGAGTGTTCATCCAACAGCAAAAGTTCAATATACTAAATAACAGGTGCCAAATATGGAAGGCTTGCGCAAATACCTTTATAAATGTCCACCATGACTCAATTATTTCTTGGGATGCCATTATTCAATAAAAGTATATAATAGGATATACCAAATATTATTGCCATTTCTCACATTTTCAATCCCACATTCTCGTAATGGAGTGGAAGTATAGTGGTGATTAAATATAGAACAAATTTTCAAAAATGTTTTCTGTCTATTCTAGTGTTAATTTTTTTTCCAAATTGGTGAAAATATGTTGCAATTTTTTTTTCCGAAATAGGTTTAGAATGTTATGAAACGTGGAAATTTTAAATTTGAACAAAAAAATATTTCGTCTATTCTGTAATGGTGATAAATAGATTACTAAAACATGTTTTCATTTTTTTTTCATGTTTCTAAAACATTTTTAAATTTGTTTTAATAAATTTGGAATGCCATGGAAACGTGGAAATTTTAAATCGGAAAAAAATTCCATCTATTTGTGGTAAAATTTTTTCAAAAATTTTTAAATTTTTTTAAATTTTTCTTTAAATAGATTTAGAACGCTATGAAACGTGGAAATTTTAAATTTTGAGAAAAAAAAATTCATCTATTTTGGTGGTAAAAATTTTTTCAAAAATGGTAAAAAATTTTCAAAAATTTTTTTTCTTTTAAATAGATTTAGAATGCCATGAAACGTGGAAATTTTAAATTTGAACAAAGAAAAATTTTTTTTTTAGTGGTAAAAATTTTTTCAAACAAAAAACATTTTTTTTTCTGAAATAGGTTTAGCGCGTCATGAAACATGGAAATTTTAAATTTGAGCAAAAAAAATTTTTTTCACTATTTATTCCGTTTAGACGGTCCACCCTGTATATTTTCCAGTGAAATTTCTACCATTTCTGCGCTGACAGTAGCGTCAACTACCCACCAAATTTGACTGCTCTCCGTCAAGTATTTTTTTAGTAAATGCACCAACAGACAGACAGACAGACGGACTGACGGAATTGAAAAACCTATATTTTCGTAATCTCCGTGATCTGAAACGTCAGAATTCGAAAAAATCTCGGAGGGTGATTTTTTCTCGAATACAATACTTCCCTTCGGTATGCGAGGGAAGTAAAAATTAATAATTACGAAATGACATTGAGAATAGTAATCGGAATATAGTTATTGCTAGTATTACAAAGAAAACTTGATAAGTTTTGGTCAAAAAAATATACAGATTGCTCATCCAACAGCAAAAGTTCAATACTAAATAGCAGTTGCCACATATGGCAGGCATTTTAAACTTTTTTTACCACCACTACAGAATAGAAGGAAACTTTCCTTCTTGCTCAAATTTAAAATTTCTACGTTTGACATTTTAAACCTATTTCAGACGAAAAAACTTTGGAAATGTTTTTACCAACATTTTTGAAAGATTTCAAATAAAATAAAAAATTTTAACCACCACTATATTTCCACTCCATTACGTGAATATTGGATTGAAAATGTGACAGATGGCAATAATATCTGGCATATGCACCTATTATACTTTTATTGAAAAATGTACGGGGTGGTCATCCCAAGAAATAATTCAGTCATGGTTCAGTCACATTTGTAAAGGTATTTGCGCAAGCCTGCCATATGTGGCAACTGCTATTTAGTATTGAACTTTTGCTGTTGGATGAGCAATCTGTATATTGTAAGACTTATCAAGTTTTCTTTGTAATAATAGCAATAACTATATTCCGATTATTATTTTCAATGTCATTTCGTAAATATAATTTTTTTAGAGTAACCGCCATGCACAAATAACGAGGGAAGTTCTGTGTAAATACCTTTACCGATTTTTGTATTTCATATTTTAAATTATATCCACTATTTATATTTTGTAAATGTTGCTTGAAACGTTCTAAAAATATCTTTGGGTGAATTCTAGAATCACCATAGAAATGATTTATCGCCGTATTTTGTATTGCAGCAAATGTGTTAAATGTAGGTGTATGTGTATTATTTAATATCTTCATATTCTGTTCTATTTTACCATCCTGTTCTTTTAATTGTGTCCTCACTATATCTTCTTGGTTTCTCAAACGCATATCTATTTCCTTCATACCCTCTAATATCACATGTTCTACTTCTACTCTTACTTCCCCTTTAAATTCCTTAGTTGCTTCTAGTATTTTTGTATCAATTTTCTTAGTTATCTCTTCGTTAACTTTTTCTAAACTTACTTCTATGTTCTTAATTTTTTGATCCACCTTATTCTGCAGCTCTAGTATACTATTTTCTAACTTCTTATTGTTCTCATCTAATCTATTTTCCATTTCTTGTTTGTTTTCTTCCATTTTCTTGCTATTTTCGTCAAATCTATTTTTCATTTCTTGTTTGTTTTCTTCCATTTTCTTGTTATTTTCGTCAAATCTATTCCCCATCATGTTCATTAACTGTGTAAATTTGTCATCATTTTGTGCTTGTGTCATTTGTGTTGTGTCACCTTGTGAAGTTTCTGGCATTTGATCTTTATTTTCCATCTTTGTTTTCCTGATCGTAAGTTCATAAAATATTTTGCACAATTGAAAATTAATACTTACTAAAATTATCCTATTTAAGTGACATTTGTATTGACATTGTATTTTCCTTTTTTTTTTTCTAAATTTTTAAATAATGTCTAACCGACCTGAAATGAAATTTCCGAAATGCCCCACGTTGCTGTGCCAATTATTGTTATGTTTTATTATTATGATTGATTAAAAATTTGATGTGAAACCATTTATATCTTCCAAATCAATACCACTAACTAAAACAATATTCAATTCTTAATTATCTCTGTAGCTCCGGCTATGCAATTCCACCTCAGATTGCAGGTTCAGGTTTCTATGTTGGAAATTCCTTTTTTTTTTATTAAATTAAAATTTCAATTGACTAAAATTTTTATTTATTACAACCCTTTAATTTCTTAATATAATTATATGAATGTGATAATTTATAAATAATTTTGATTTTAATACCTTTCACTCATTTCTTCGTAGCTACAATTCCTATCCTTCAAATCCTCTTAATTATTTCTTCCTTCACTTTTATCACTTCTCCGACTAATCTTTATATTCTTTTCTTCTCTTCAAACTATTTAACTCCTTCCTTCTACTTATTTTTTCCACCTTACAATTCCTATCCTTCAACTCCTCTTAATTATTTCTTCCTTTACTTTTTTCACTTCTCCGACTATCCTTAATATTCTTTTCTTCTCTTCAAATTATTTTATCTCCTTCCTTCTACCTATTTTCTTTTCCAAATTTCAAAACTTTTCTCACGTATCTGCCGTATCTATTGATCTTCTTTCTTCTACTTATTTTTCTCTCCAAAATTCTCAAATTTTTAATTATTTTCAATCTTATTAATCCCTCACCCGTATCTATTGATTTTCTCTCTTCTTTTTTTTTCCTTCTTTTTTCTTTTCAATCAAGAAGCCAAAGTTTTTGTTAAAACAACTAAATTTAGATTATGATTACAAACCTGACCCCTTCAGCCCAAAATTAGAATTTTCATTGTCAGTGTCATTAAATTATAATAACCTCAACATATGACATAAAAACTATAAAACAAATTCCCTAACTTAAAAACAGTTCTACCAAACTACAACAACTAAATAACAATTCAAAATATTTCAATTGCCTCATCAGATCTTTACCAAATCTGGAAGACATGAATAACTCCACAACACAAATATGCAACATTGCAAATACATAGCAATATATATATATATATATATATATATATATATATATATATATATATATATATATATATATATATATATATATATATATATATATATATATATATGTATATATATATTAGTTCAAGAGCATGCTTCTAGAGGGCAGAATATATTAAAACAAAATATTTCTGTCTATCACTATGAATCCTTATTTTCATAAGGATAGTAAACCAAACTGCAACGAATTGCTAGTCTGGCTGCGTTAAGGATAAAAATCACATTTTATCACAAAACGCTTGGTTTTGATTGAAACAAATACCAGCCGAAAGATTTATACCTAATTAAAGGCAACTCTCGCACCAGTCATCTCGGGCCACTTGCAGACTGCAGTTTCGCGCTGGTGGCGCTCGTCAGTGCAAGGCTTCCCGAGACGACTGACACGAGAGTTTATTGTTCCCAAGTGAACATTTCGCCGTTGCAAAACGACGAAATGGGGGAAGCTCCATCTAGCGGTCAATATCTGTCTCAATCAAAACAATATCCCGACATGGGGTGCATGTAATAGTTCAAGAGCATGCTTCTAGAGGGCAGAATATATTAAAACAAAATATTTCTGTCTATCACCTCTATGAATCCTTATTTTCATAAGGATAGTAAACCAAACTGCAACGAATTGCTAGTCTGGCCGCGTTAAGGATAAAAATCACATTTTATCACAAAACGCTTGGTTTTGATTGAAACAAATACCAGCCGAAAGATTTATACCTAATTAAAGGCAACTCTCGCACCAGTCATCTCGGGCCACTTGCAGACTGCAGTTTCGCGCTGGTGGCGCTCGTCAGTGCAAGGCTTACTATCCTTATGAAAATAAGGATTCATAGAGGTGATAGACAGAAATATTTTGTTTTAATATATATATATATATATATATATATATATATATATATATATATATATATATATATATATATATATATATATTAAATATTATATTAAAAATTTTTAATTTAACTTCAGAGGGGGTTGGCACCCCCTCTCTCTCTGCTCCAGTCCTGATATTTCGTGGTTTTTTGTCAACATTCCGCTGCTTTTTTCGAATTTTCATAAAACGTAGTTGACTGATATCTGTTCAGTTTTCGAAGTGGCTGATGCAACTTCTCGATTAAGGATTTTGCTTTTAACTAAGATTGAATCAAAATATAGTGTTTTAAATTGTAATAGCAATGTTTTCTATAGTCCTTAGGACATGCCAATTTTATTTATAACCTCAATTTAGTAAGTACTTTTCACATTTTTTAAATAATATAATTACAATGTATAAACATTTTTGTAGAATTCCTGAGGAAGAAACAATAAAGTTTCGAAAGCTTGAATTTAAAAAAGTGTCTTCTTTTTTGAACCCAGTGACTGCATCCCTGAAGTTAAATTAAAAATTTTTGTTTTATACAGGGTGTTGCATCATGAGAGGGACATAGCTTAATAGGAGGTAGAGAACATCAGTGGTAACCGGAACCTCCCATAGAAATGTCTCATTGGGCCTTCACTACGAAATTACAGGGTGTTAAATAATTTTTGGCCAAATCTGTTTTTTGTCATAACTTTGACAGGAAATGAAATAACGGATTCATATTTGGTACGGCTAATGTACAAACGAGCCCCAAGAGGTACATGTATAAAAAAATATATATCCAGGTCCGGACTCACTATAATTTATGTTTCTTCTTTGCATCAATAAAACATCACCCTGTATATATTTTTTTGAAATTTCGATACGATATTCGAAAAGAGCAAGAAAAAACAAACAAAATGGCGTATTTCATTTTTTTGTTACACCTTCGTGGTTATTTAAATACGTTGTTAAATGTGCAAGAAAATGGATTACAGAACCCTATTAAATGAGAGGCACGTGAAATAAATAGTTTTATAACTAAAATTTGCAAAACGTCTATTGAGCCTAGGTGGTCTGGGTGAATCCTAATTCCGGCACGTTTTAAAGGTCCATTTTGGTAAAAAACTGTGGTCCTAATAAGTAATCGGGTATGAAATAACAAAATTTTTAATCAATCACAGTAGGCTTGTTCAAAGTGACAGATAATAAAAAGAAATCTCCTAAACAGTTGAATAATTGTTTGTTAGTAATTTAATGTGTCAATAATCCGCATTTAGTTAGTGAAAACTTGTGAAAATATTTTAACTATGCCAGTAAAATTTACAAACGGGGAATATGCTGACATAATATTCATCTATGGTTTCTGTAATGGAAATGGTAGGTCGGCGGAAAGAGAATATCGGCTGCGTTTTCCTGGTCGTCGATGCCCTAATCATAAAACCTTTAGTACGGTGTTCCAGTATGCAAGACAACACGGAAAGTTTCCTACTTCTGCAGTTGTGGAGCGTGTTTTACAACAAGGTGTGCAGGAACAAAACAATATTATAAACGTAGTTCAAGAAAACCCAAATATGAGCACTAGACGAATCAGTTTGGCAACTGGTATTCCTCATTGGCGAGTATGGAGAACCCTAAAAAGAGAACGTTACCATCCATATCATATCCAGCAGGTACAGCGTCTTCAACAAGGCGACGATATCCCCCGCCTGGCATTTTGTCGTTGGTTGTCTAATCATCGCCCAGTCATTTACAGAACCTTATTTACGGATGAGGCACAATTTACAAGGGATGGAGTAAACAATTCACGAAATAATCATAAATGGGCACAGGAAAACCCACATGCGGTACGCCAACGCCGTTCGCAACACAGGTTTTCTGTAAATGTTTGGGTCGGACTTGTGAATAGACATTTGATAGGGCCACATTTTTTTGAAGAAAGATTGAATGGTGAAATTTACTTTGATTTTCTTCAAAACATTTTACCGAATATGTTAGAAAATATCGGTATAAGAGGCATGTTGTTTCAGCATGATGGGGCTCCACCACATTTTAACCATCAAGTAAGAGAACACTTAAACAATGTGTATCCTAATAGATGGATTGGACGCGGGGGTCCACATGAATGGCCACCAAGATCTCCTGATTGTAACCCTTGTGATTACTTTTTATGGGGCCACTTAAAAAACGAGGTTTATAGCATTGAAATTGAAAGTAGACAACATTTAATCCAGCGCATCGTTACAACCTGCGACGAAATACGGAATAATCCAGAAATGATACGTCGAGCAATTGGTGACCTTTCTAAACGCGCAAGAAAATGCACAGAATTTGGGGGAGGACATTTTGAAAATTTACTTTAGTGTCAATTACGTTTTATTTTTAAACACATTTAGTTATTGTTTTGTTATTTATTGTTAATTGAATGGAAAATATTTTATTTATTTAGATTTTAGTTTGTTCTCTTACTCTTCCAATTTTTATTAAGTATAAAATGTTGATGATTTTCTTGATCAAAGTAACTGGTTGCTTAGGCCTAAATGGTTTAAATTATCTGTCACTTTTATTCTTTGAACAAGCCTACTGTGATTGATTAAAAATTTTGTTATTTCATACCCGATTACTTATTAGGACCACAGTTTTTTACCAAAATGGACCTTTAAAACGTGCCGGAATTAGGATTCACCCAGACCACCTAGGCTCAATAGAATTTTTGCAAATTTTAGTTATAAAACTATTTATTTCACGTGCTTCTCATTTAATAGGGTTCTGTAATCCATTTTCTTGCACATTTAATAACGTATTTAACTAACCACGAAGGTGTAACAAAAAAATGAAATAGGCCATTTTGTTTGTTTTTTCTTGCTCTTTTCGAATATCGTATGGAAATTTCAAAAAAATATATACAGGGTGATGTTTTATTGATGCAAAGAAGAAACATAAATTATAGTGAGTCCGGACCTGGATATATTTTTTTTATACATGTACCTCTTGGGGCTCGTTTGTACATTAGCCGTACCAAATATGAATCCGTTATTTCATTTCCTGTCAAAGTTATGACAAAAAACAGGTTTGGCTAAAAATTATTTAACACCCTGTGAGACATTTCTATGGGAGGTTCCGGTTACCACTGATATTCTCTACCTCCTATTAAGCTATGTCCCTCTCATGATGCAACACCCTGTATATATATATATATTGTCCACGTAAGTTAGCCTTTTCCGTGGCGTACGGCTGTGATTCGTTACGTGCAGTAATGGGTGGCCGGCAATTTTCTTGCTGCCGGGTAATGGAGGCTAGGTTTGAAGTGGTCAGAGCCAGGAGTTGCGCTAATTGTTCATAGCTGGGTAGTCCCAAGCTCGGTTGGGGTTGGTCCGTTATGGCGGCAGAGGGGACTGGGATCGTTCCAGTCGTTTGGTTTTGGAGCACTATTTGTCTTTGGGGCGTAGCACTAGGTCTTGCCGTCTGGTACGGCGGGGTGACGTGGTAGGCGCCGGCCGACGAGGTAGGCGTGACGAAGTACTGTGCGTTGGGCGGCGTGCTTGGACTTGGGCTGGTTGCTGTTAGTGGTACCATGCAGTGAGGGGTGGCCAGCTGGCGGCGAGGTGTCAGCGAGGCGTCGCTGAAGAGTTGGGGCCAGTCGGGTGTGGCAGCAATGGTGTACTGACCGCTGGGCAGCCCTGAGCCAGAGTGGGAGGCTTCCCCATGTGTGGAAGCGAATCCAGCGAAGCGGCGATCTCCCAGCGTCGAGGAATCGTCGTTGGCCCGGGATGCTGTTGGGTCCACCATACAGCGAGGGGGCATCACCATATCCTCATCACCATCCAATCTCTGTTCCATCGCCGAGTTTCCGTGCCACGATGCTGCGTTGCGCTCCATGCAGTAATGGGGCATCGCCTGAGAATCGTTGCTACTCCATTCCATATTTGTTGCCTGGGCTTCATGCCAGGTGGCTGCGCTGCGTGCCATGCAGCGAGGGGGCATCGTCGTGATGACGTCATGCGTGACCCCAGTGTCGTGTCCTATGTTGGTGGCGAGTCCTGCCTCGCTATGCCTGGGTGCTGAGCCCGGCGACGCACAGTATTGGGGCGCCGTCGTCGCGACGCCATGCGTAGCACTTGTGCCTGTGGAGAAATCAGAGGACATGCTTACCTCGCCGAGCCGGGTTGCTGTGTTGCTTGCTGTGCAGTGTGGGGCCACCGTCGTGGAGACGTCGGGCGTGACCCCCGTACCCCTTGTCAGGGCGTCGTGTTGGCGGAGCACTTCGTGGTCAGATGCTGTGAGGGGCGTCGTGCAGTGAGGGGGGGCCGACGTGGAGACGTCGCTCTCGACCCCAGTGCCTACTGCCTTGCCACTCCGGGTATGCATTGCCACTTGACACTCAACACAATAAAACTCAATTAAAACACACTGTCTGGTTACAACACAAGAGGAAGGGATAACCTCATCAGCATTGGCGTTGGCGTCTGTGCTCAAATGACTTCTGTTTCGGCAGAAGACTATTAGTTGCTGAAGGCTGGAACATTACTACTTGAAGGATCGATCACTACTTGCTCGCTGAGAAAAAGTGTTCTCTTATATAGACTTTCTTGTGCTCAAATGACTTCTGCTTCGGCAGAAGACTATTTTTTGTGCTCAAATGACTTCTGTTTCGGCAGAAGACTAAAACATGAGCACAGCGCGCTAGACAAGTCATAACTTGTTCGCGACGCCGACGCCGATGACACCACCCCCCTTTTTTGTGACTTTATTGAACATTAATAAAGGCATACAGGTTATGTTTCAGTTCAATAATTTCAATTATATAATGTAAGAGTGAGTGGATACAATATTTTCAAAACTATAAACTAAGAGTAAGTGTTAAGATATTTCAACAACTAAGATATTTTAACATATATAGACTAAGATTAAGTGTGGTAAGATATTTTAAATAAGTAACTAATAATAGGTCCACTAAGATATTTTAGGTAAAACAAGATATTTAAAATTAAAGTATTTTATGTGACAAATCATAAATGTATTCTAGTTTGAACAAAGTTTTCGCCCTGTGGCGTTGAATTATTTACAATGGTATATTATCGCACGTTTCGTTTTTCTGGACGTCGTCTCCGCGACGCCCGGGGCTGCCTGATCCTGTTGTGAATTGGGGGCTGCTAAGTCCTGCTGTGTTGCTCGCTAAGGCAACGGGATTCTGGAGCGAACCTGTGAGGCTGCAACGTCCTGCTGTGTTGCTTGCTAAGGCAACGGGAGACTGGAGCGATTTATTGAGGCTGCAACGTCCTGCTGTACTGCGGGCTAAGGCAGTGAGATACTGGAGCGCCTCGTGGGGGCTGCTAGGTCCTGCTGTGCTACGTGCTAAGGTAGCGGGATCCTGGAGCGGTGCGCCGGAGCCGGCTGAGCTCGGGCTGGCGTTCGAGTTGACGAATACTCGTGTCCGGACTGGGACAGGCATCTGGCTGGCGGATGGCTGCTGTCGGTCGTGGCCAGGCGTGGTCACGGCCTTCGCCCAGAACGGCATCGGGAACAGTATGGGCGTCGTGTCGAGCGGCTGCTCTTGTCTTGACGTAGAAGGCCCAGGGTCTGCTGGCGGCGGCGGTGCGGCTGACAGCGCCGGGGACTTCTCATTCTTGTTTCTTTGTCTCCTCTTGGCTGAAGTGGATGGACCAGGCACGACTGGGGGCAGTCGGCGGGCTGGAAATTTTGGTTTAGCGGCGGCTGTGGTGCTATGTCCACGTAGATAGTCGCCATGTCCACGGAAGTAGGTACCAGGTCCACGGATGTAGACTTGTGCGTTGGCATCTGGCTTTGGGGCAGCGGGCACTACTGATCCTGTGATAGTAGGCGTGACTGGCTTCTGGGCAACGGGCGCTACTGGTCCTGTGACAGTAGGCGTGGTTGGCTGTTGGGCAGCGGGCACTACTGATCCTGTGATAGTAGGCGTGACTGGCTTCTGGGCAACGGGCGCTACTGGTCCTGTGACAGTAGGCGTGGTTGGCTGTTGGGCAGCGGGCACTACTGATCCTGTGATAGTAGGCGTGACTGGCTTCTGGACAACGGGCACTACTGGTCCTGTGACAGTAGGCGTGGTTGGCTGTTGGGCAGCGGGTGCTGCTGGCTCTGGGGCAGCGGGCGCTACTAGTCCTGTGACAGTAGGAGCTGCGAGCCTTGGTGGGGCTGGATGACCTGGATCCTCGGGATCGTCATCCTCGTCGTTGCTGTCATCATCTTCGGTATCGTCATCTTCGGTATTGTCATCTTCGGTATCGTCATCTTCGGTATCGTCATCTTCGGTATCGTCATCTTCGGTGTCGTCATCTTCGGGATCGTCATCTTCGGTATCGTCATCATCGGTATCGTCATCATCGATGTCGGTGGTCTGTTGCAGAGATTGTCTGGGTAGGTCAGTCTGGCTGGACTGAATCCTGGGAGGCGGCTCGGGGCCTGGCAGGCCGAGTGGAGGTGACCTCGGGGGAGATGGCTTCGTGCTGACATCTCGGGTATGAGTTGGCGGGAATACCTTGTCGAGGAATACAGAGGCTATTAGTGGGGCAGTGGTTGGCAATACTGACCTTTTATCCTTCCAGGAAGGTCCAGCGTCCTGCTGGTCCGGGAAGGCGTCCATACTCGCTACTTCCTTGGGTTCCTGCTCACCTGGCTGAGGCTGAGGAATGAGCGTGGTTGACTGGGCTGAGCTGAGGGAGGTAGCATCTTGCGTCACGGTGTTGACTGGTGACCGCCTGTCCAGGCGGCCCGGGCAAAGGAAAGCAAAGGCGGCTGCTCTGTTGCTTTGTTGCCGTGGTGTCAACGGGCGTGGTTGATACGTGTCCTGTTCCTGCTTGGCTGTAGCTTCGTCGATCTCATTCTTCTTGGTCGGTGGTGGAGACGCCAAGGTTGTGGCTTGTTGCTGGGCTTGTAGTTGCAGCACTGCGTCCTCTGTCTGGATCGGTAATTCTAGGCTGTTAATTTCCAGCGGTGGGGCCGGGCGCCCTAGTTCTGCCCGACCCATTGGGAGTTTCCCGATGGCGGTGCATTACGGGGTTCTTGCCGTGTGTTTGGCTGACTTCTTGTCTGTGGTGGTGCCGTGGATGTCTGTCCTGGGCCTGAGTTATTGGTTGGACCTGCCTGTTGGCTAGGGTTGTTCGAATTGGTGCCATGCCCTCGGAAGTTGTTACCCCCTGTCTGGACATTTTGTTGGCGGAAGTTAGGGTTTCCCTGCTGATTGGAGTCGTGTCCACGGAAATTGGGGTTGGCTCGCTGGTTGGAGTCGTGTCCGCGGAAATTGGAATTTCCTTGCTGGGGCTCTGACTGAGTTTGGTTGGTGGGGCAGTCTCGGTGATAGTGAAATCCCGGGCACTTGCGGCACTTTGGTAGACTATTGGTATTATTACTTGCAGGCGGGATGGTGGCTGGCCTCGGCAGCGGTCGGAGTTGCCTCTGAAATTCCCTGTAGTCACCCTCGGCGTTTTCAGCCACTCGGCTCAAGCTTTCCATCGTGGCCACTGGGACATTTCTAGTTGCGAATCTTAGTTCCGGTCGCAGGAGCTCGCGCACCTCCATAACCATCTCTTCTTCCGGCGTATACCGTTCTACCCTCAGCCAGAGTCCAATTTTGCGTTGTATAAAAACGGCGGCGGGTTCGTCGTCTTTTTGTCTCTCACCGTGTAACCTGGAGCGTAGCTTCCCCAATACGAGACAGTTCATCTGCGGCTATTTTTGCCGTCTTAAACAGTCCTGCACCTACCCCTGCATTTTCGTGATCTCTCACTAATTGCAGAAACGGGTCTGAGCTCCTTAGGATGCTGCATGCCATACTTAGTGCTACTCTGCCATGCAGACACTCCAGGCCCAAGAGTCCTCGGCCCCCCTGTTGACGTGGGAGGTACACAGGAGAAATTGTTATTATTTTTTTTTCTTTTCGGTTAATCCGTTGCCGGACAGGGCTTCCGTGTTTTGCGACCGATACCACACGGTAGCCGCGCCGGCCATAATTACAGCCACTCCGTGACCTGTGGGGTTAATGACTATAAATACCAGAATCGTGTGCCCTAAGTAGGTGGAGAGACCCCAGGATAACCGCCTTCTGCATTTGGCCTGCCAGCCATTCTGCTGATTTCTGGCAGACAGGTATGGTCTTAAGTTCCTAGAGCAGCGTAGGCTTCATACCACCGAGTACACCGATTATTAGGACTACCATCTTAACTGAGTAGCCTGGGTATAGCACTTGGAGCTCGTACCGGAGATCACGGTATTTGGTCCGTTTTTCCTCCTCTTTCAAAGCGATGTTTGGCTCAGCAGGTGCCGAGAACTCGATCACAAACATCACCTTGTTTTGATGGTCGAGGAGGACTGTCAGGCTTGTTGGCCTGAATTAGCCTGACTGTCGGAAACGAGTAGTTCCAATAAATTCGGCACCTTCGTTTTCAACAACGGACTCAATATCTCCGGGGACGTAAGGCAGCACTGGTGTTTGGTCTATCCCGTAGGAGTGCCGTAGATGATGGTACAGCACCCGTAACGCCGCGTTATGGCGTTGGATGTAGGCCGAAATCACATATATCGGACATGCAGAAAGTTAATGCATGAGCGACTCCGGCGCCTGATGGCAGGTCCTACAGTTCATATCAGGTACCTCTACACCCATTACGCGGCTTCGGTAGACCAACGTGTTAATTACACCATCTTGGCAGGCCACAATGAATCCCTCGGTCTCCGACTTTAGCCCGGCTGACCTTAAAAAGGCAAATGTCGGCCTGGTCGATAAACCCAGTGTTTCTACGTTCTTATAGTATACACCGTGCATGGGTTTATCGACGTGCTGCCTAAACACGCGAAAGTAGTAAAATAGGACACCCTCCTCTTTCCCTGCTATGAACGTAGCAGCACCTCTTAATGGAGAATCGATGTTGGGAAATTTCTACTTGCGTTTAAAAAGGATCTTGGGGGGCCAGAGGTGTGCACTCAATGCCGGAGTACCTACCGCAAAGCGGTTTAACCTCCGATCGAGTGGGATGTTACATATGGCCAATTATGAATAATAATAATCTAATGAGGTTTTTTTTTTTTTTTTTTTTTTTTTTTTTTTTTTTTTTTTTTTTTTTTTTGGGGTGAGGAGGGGAAATCCTCATGGACACCCGACGCCCTGGTCTGCCGCGTCGGGTAGTGCCGGACTTTTACACCCCTCCCCTCTTCGACCCTGCCCTCTGGTACCGCTCTCGCATCATCTTCAGAGGGGGGCCTTCGGTCTTTACGTTCATTTGTCACCAGCTCTCGTCTCTTTCTTCCTCTTCTTTGGCCTTCAGCGTGTCCCTTATCATGGCCTCTATTTTCTCCCAGTTTCCCTCTCCTTCCAGCATCAGAGGGACCAAGTTTTCCACTCTGATAGTCGTTTGTAGCCTTTCTTCACAGGCGTTTCTAAAGGTAGCCCATCTTGGGCACCAGAAAATGGTGTGTTCGGGAGAGTCCTTTTCTCCGCAGTAGACACACTCGTCGTCGTCTATTTTTCCTATACTTCTGACGTATGTGCGGAAGCTGCCATGACCGGATAGTGCTTGGGTGAGGTAATATCCGACCTCGCCGTGAGTCCTTTCGACCCATCTTCTGATGTCAGGTATTAGGATTCTAGTCCAACGACCCTTTGTGCTGGCCTCCCATCTTTCCTGCCACCGCTCGTATAGCAGGCTTTTGGGAGTCTACTGTCTGTTCCTTCGAAGGTTTCCTTTCTCTGCAGAGCTAAAAGGTCGATGGGGGCCACGCCGGCTATCACGTGGACCGCCTCTGCAGAGATGGTTCTGTAGGCGCTGGCTATTCTAATGGCTGCCTTTCTGTGTACGCTTTCGAGCTTTTTCCTTGATCTGGCAATGTTCATGGCCCTTTGCCATACTGGTGCAGCATAAAGCATGATGCTTTGCGCCACTGAGCCCAGAATTTTTCTCTTGCTGGCGCTGGGTCCGCCGACGTTAGGCATTAGTCTGCCTAGTTGGGCGACCTTTTCGCCCGCCCTGATTGCAGTCTCGGAGATATGCGTCGCGAAGTTCAGGTACTTATCCAACCAAACTCCGAGGTATTTGATACTACTTTTCGGGGTTACTGTAGTGTCCTGTATGGTGAAGGATACGTGTCCTAGCTTCTTGCGTCCCGTTACTAAAAGAGCCTCTGTCTTCGATGGAGCCAGTTCCAGGAATCTCCGCTCCATCCATCTCCGTATTTCTTCCAGGGCCCTATTTGCATTTGCCATTAGTTGAACCTCGCTACCAGCTACGACTACCATGGCAAGGTCGTCCGCGAATCCTACAAGTGTGACACCTGTCGGTAAGGGAAGTCTTAGGACTTTGTCATATGCGACGTTCCACAGCGTCGGTCCTAGTACAGAGCCTTGTGGAACGCCACTACTTATATCCATAGTAGTGTTTTGCTCGTCTCCCAGGAGGATTTTTCTGTCTTTGAGGTAGCTCCTTATCATTCGTTGGGTATGGCCATTTACGCCTATCTCCCTCAGATCGTCTAGGATTGTCTGCCACCCGGCGGAATTGAAAGCGTTCTTGACGTCTAATGTTATTATTGCGCTGATCTTACGTCCAGTACGTGCCTGTGGGACCTCCGTTGCTAGGAAGATTACTTCGTTAACGGCGTGGACCGTCGATTTGCCCTCTCGGAAGCCGAACTGTCGTTCCGAGAGTCCACCTCCTCTCTCAAGGTCTGCTTTAAGTCTGGCAAGGATTAGGTGCTCCAGTAGTTTTCCCAGAGCATCGAGAAGGCAAAGTGGTCTGTACGACGAGGCCTCGTCCAGGGGTTTCCCAGCCTTCTTCATAAGTACGAGCCTCGCTATTTTCCAACGGTTCGGGAAGCATCCTGACTGAAGAGCGTTGTTCATGGTTCTGAGTACTTGATCTGACTGATTCTTGACCGCAAGTTTGATGATTTCTGGGTAGATTCCGTCTATGCCCGGGGCCTTTTTATTCTTTAGCTTGTCTGTTGCCGCCTCGAGCTCGCTCTTTGTGAAGGGCTCTATTTCTCCGAGTTCGGGGGGTTCCCAGACGACTTCTGCGTGGTCTGGGAACAGGGCCTGTGCGATCTCCACCACTCTATCCGATGGGATGCGCGGCGTAGGTATGGTCCGTAGTCTCTTGGTCGCGATCCTGTAGCCCTGTCCCCAGATATCATTGTCGATCTCTTGGATAATATCATTCCAATGCTTTCGCTTGGACATGGCTATGGCATCCCGCAGAGCCTTCCTGAGCTGGGAGTACTCTTCATTCCTAATGGCCGTCTGGTCATGGGAGTCTGATCCACGTTTAGACTTGAGGAGTCGTCTCCTGGATGCTATGCATTTCCTACGGGCAGCCGCAATGTCTTCCGACCACCAGTAGCACTGCCTCTTCCCGTTGGGCTGCCTTCTTTTGGGCATTGAAGCGTCACAGGCTGCGGTCATGGCTTCTACTAGACTGTCTGCGGTCCCCTCCGGTCTCCTTTCCAGTTCCCTGTTGAGGGTACGGGTGAATCTTTCGGCGTCTAATTTCCTGAGTGACCAGCCCGTGGTGGTCCCTCTCTTAACGTCGGCTTTTCCTCCCACACCGAAGGAGATGTATCGGTGGTCGCTGAGGGTTTCGTCATCTAGGACCGTCCAGTCAATCACAGCTTTGGCCACTCTCTGCGTGGCGAAGGAGAGGTCGACCACCGAGGATCTGTTTCCACTTACAAAAGTGCGGGCATCACCCTCGTTCAGTAATGCCAAGTCCAGCTGTGCTGCCCACTCCGTTACCGCCACTCCCCTTGCGTTTGCTTTCTCTCGTGCCCATTCCGGAGCTTTGGCGTTGAAGTCGCCGGCGATAATTGCCTCCTTAGTGCGGCTTCTTATAGACGTCGACAGCTCATTTAGAGCTGCATTTAGTACATCAAGCGCTGCATTTGGTGAGAAATAGCAGCTGTAAAATACAATGTCCTCGAGCTCGACCCACACAAAACCCGGGCCAGAGCCGGTTCGGTGTACGGTGGTCCTCTTTCCTGGCAAGATAATAGCGGAGTCCTTGTTTCTGTCCGTGAACCATCCGGCTCCTTCCGCGATCTTATGGTTCGGTTCGCTCACGATGACGACATCTAGATGTCCTTGCGATGTCGCCGCGTAAAGGAGGTCGTGGGCAGCCCGGCACCTGTTCAGGTTTATCTGCAGGACTTTTAGGTTGGTTGGTGGTATTTCCGCCCTGCTATGTGTGTGTGGTGGTCTGGGAACTTTTCCAAGTCGTCTCTCTTCCTTGTCCGTACGTAGTCATATGTGGCTACTAGGACCTGCGGTGTTCGTCCTCTTCGGGTCCTCGGCTTCTTGATTGCTGGGCCCGGCCGTGTCCATCTGTTGCGGGGCCTCAGTGTCGCTCCGCACGGCATCCTTCCTGTCTGTCGTACCCACAACTTGCGTTCTAGGCGTTGTGTCCCTGCTTGTTCTTGAGTTGGGTTTGACGGTTACGGGTTTGCCGTAAACATGTTGCCTGTACAGTGGGCATTTTGTCGAGTCCGATCTGTGATCCTCTTTGCAGTTTCTGCAGTGTGGTTTACCCTTGCAGACTTTGGCTATATGTCCCGGTTCGCCGCAGTTCCAACATTCGCCCGATCTATCGGTCTCTGACCTGCACGCATTGGTCGCGTGCCCAAAGTCTTGACATTTGAAGCATCTCTGTACAACTGTCCTTTCCCTTACTCGGCAGCTGGTCCAGCCTATTCTTAGTCTTCCTCTCTTGAGTAGCGCGGTGGCCTGGTTGCTAGGAACGCGGGCTGTCACAATGTTGTTGCCATCCCGGGACGGTCTGAATGGGCTGATGGTGATGTCCTCAGCATCTGTGACGCCGATGTCTGCTTTTATGGCTTCTAGGACTTCTCTATCGGTAGCAGTCGGATCGATGTCCATAATATGTATGATGGTCTCCTTGGTTGTAGCCTTTGCATTTACGTCTTTAATTTTGTCCGTAATTTCGTTTCTAAGTTGTATAGCCTGGGTGTGTTCCCCCTGAATCCGGAGTGATAGGTTGCCGCCTCCTGTCTTCCTTACTGAGTTGACCCTAATGCCAAGGTCGTCTATCTTGACATTTTCTTTAATAGATTTGAGAAGCTCGGCGTATGACCTGCCTTCGCTTCTCACTATAACCTCTTCGTCCCTCTTCCTGGTTCCTCTGGCTTTACTGCTATCTTGCCTTGGTTTATCGTCCACGTTGGCCTGTTTCGCGCTCGACGCCGGGAGGCAGAATTTTGCCTCGATGTTGGTGCCCGCGAGGGCGCATTCAGTCACTTTTCGTATGATCCTAGTCCAACTCTTTTCCAGAAGATGGGCAAGGGTAATCTTATTTCTGCCATTGCGCATGGCCATGTTCCTGAGTTTGCATAGTACGGCAAACAGACCCCTGATGCTCTCTTCCTTATCGTCAAGCTTTTCTACCCGTCCTAGGAAGGTGAAGTTTTTGTCTTCAGAAGGTGTTTCCTCATCATCCAAGGTGATGCTATTTGTACTCGATAGGCATGCGACGCTACCTGGCTTTATATTTTGGCCCTTAAGGACGTGGCCAACCTGTGGGTTTCGTTGGATCAGTTTCCTGGCTATAAAGGTCTTCTCTCCGTCGTCTTCCGAGAATAGGAGTACGATGTCGTACCCCTGTGCGGTGGCGAGGGTACTGCCTATTTCAGCGTGCGTTCGTAGGAATGATTGTTCTGGCCATTCCCTAGCCACAAGCTCGCAGACATTCTCATGATCAACACCCTTCTCGATTGCGGCCAGGATTTCCTCGGCCTTTTCCTTTTCCCCGTAGTCCTTTATTGGGGCTTCCTGCCCCTGGCTTATTGCGTCCGTCTGAGTGCCCATCTCTCTCAGAAGGGGTTTCGCTAGTGAGTGTATGTCCTGTTTATGGGTCTCTGCAGCGATCGCTCTTTGCTTCCCTAGCCACTCCTTGATGATGGGACCGCCCAATGTAGCGGCTCCCTTTCTCAGCTTAACCGCTACTTCTTTGATTTCTTTCTTAGTGTTGGGATTTTCAGCAATCCTCTGGTCCAGGTAATGGCTACCTTGGATAACCATTTTAATGGCCTCCTCCAATATGGTTGCCGCAGGGTCTTGCTCGCTGGCTTGAGTTTCCAACGACGTATCCAGGATTTTTCTTTTCTTACTACCGAGGGAGTTACACCTCTGCAGTTGGCTGACAACGTTCAGTCTGCTATGCTTGGGGGTCTGTCTGGCCGGGCTGGCATCGTGCGTAGTGACATTGATGGTCAGAGATTCCGCAGGAGTGTTTCCTTTGGGTGCATTTTTCTCTTCCGGTCTATCTATGTTACTTGTCGAGGAGGCCCTGCTCTAATGAGGTTAGTAGTAGCTAAGTTATAAGTTAAAAATAAGGGTTAGTAATAACGATTAAAAATAGTAAATGGACAGGACAGTAGCACTTGACGAACAAACACAGTTTTGACTCTGGTTTCTCATCTGGTTTGCGAAAAAGTGCGTTACAAACATTTGTGCAGTAGATGGTTAAAAGCGGCAGCTAGATGGAGAGCTACTACTGGACAAGAGATTCCCCCAGGGGTGCAAAAAGCAGGGGATTTCGAAGCAGATATTCAGGGAGAAGCTCTGGTCGAGCGGGGATATCACCCAACTGAGTGACCGTGTTGGCGTAAGTCGTCGAAGCGACGGCAGTGCAGAATACGGTGGATCGGGTCGTCGGACACCAGGCACTGTTCACAATAGTCAGTGAGGGATTTACCCACTCTCAGTAGGTGAACCCCAAACTCGCCATGTCCCGTGAAAATTTCAACAGTCCTGCGAGAGAGGACGGGCTCATCCGTGCCCAGCCAGGCACCAATATCAGGTATGAGCCTGAAGAGATGCCTGCCCTTGGTGGATTCATTCCACTCCACTTGCCAACGGCGAAGGAGAAGATTATCAATATGCCGAAGAGTATCCGGCATATGTCGGAACTCAGCAAGTAAAACTCGCTCGCCCAAAAAGACGGTTTGGCCTGTGGCTCGGAGTTGCACGGCAGAGTGTAATCTGGCTAGCTCCAGGTGGACAGGGGGGATCCTACATAAAATACATAGTGCTTCTACAGGTACCGTTCTATAGGCCCTAACGATGCACCTCAGGCATAGTGCCTGAATCTCTCTCAGCTTTCGGACCACTCTGGAGTGTTGGAGTCGGTGGCCCCAAATAGGTAAGCCATAACTTAGTATTGGCAGGACAGCACGTTGATAGATGGTGCGGATGGCGTTTTGTGGGGAATTCCACGAGTGATGGATGAGTCGGCGAAGGACAAGAAAGATTTTCTTGACCTTGCCAACTATATATTTAACGTGCTTGAGATAGCCGAGACGGTCATCAAGCATGATACCCAGATATTTCATAGTGTCAGTCCTAGAGATCGGAGAGCCCTGTAGGTGAACCGTAGGGTTCCTATCTAAACGTCCGCCGAAGACCATATATTTGGTCTTCTCGACGGACGCAGCCAGCTTACAAGAAGAGGTCCAGTTGCTGAATATGCGCATACAGGCTGCAGCCTTCTCCTCGAGGGAGCGCCTAGAGTTTCCGCCAATCATGACGGCTACATCATCGGCATAGGCGATGGACTTACAGCCCATCGGCAGGACAGAAGTTAGGAAATCATCAATGACCAGGTTCCAGAGGAAAGGTCCCAGGGCAGAGCCCTGAGGACATACCTTAGTGAGTCGCTTCTCTACAGAGTAGTGAAGCGAAGCGTAACTGACAACGCGATCTGAGAGATAGTTGGAAATAACTCTCAGTATGGAAGATGGGAAGTTTTTACTTCCCATGGCTAAGACAATGGAAGGCCACCATAAGTTGTCAAAAGCGCCTGCGATGTCTAAGTAGATGACAAGTGTGTACTTGCACTCATTGCTGCTGGCGGTGGTAGTTAATTCCCTAAGTGGGTCTATGGTAGACAGTCCGGCGCGGAAGCCGAACTGTGAAGGAGAGATAATGTTAGGTCCAAGGGACTCATAAGTAAGGACAAGCAGGGTTCGCTCAAAGAGCTTGCCCAGTTCTGGCAATAAGGTTATAGGCCTAAAGGCCTTAGGATCAGAGAGATCCTTGTCTGGGGTTTTTAAAATTGTAATTAGAGTCCCTCTTTTCCAAGCAGAGGGGAACCAGCCAGCAGCGAGGCAGTCATTGAAAAGGTCAATGTAAAAACCACCGAGGATGTCCTTAGTAACGACAATAACGCGGCCAGGGATGTTATCCTATCCAGGTGCTTGATCTTGGCGAGAGCGGGGCCTCCGCATTTCCTCCAACTAAGGCAGAGCGGGCTCGGGAGTCCGCTTGGAGCGGCGAGTCGAGAACAGGATCATAGTCAGGCATGAGGCGATTTATGATTTCCTCGAGGGTGCATGGGAGAGTACGCGTACAGCGGCCATCAGCCACTACGGCGTGTATGGCCTCTGATGGACGCACCCCCCCTGAGGCTATCTTGTAAGTGTACCCCACGGGTCGGACTCCAGGTCATTTGACACAAATCTTCGCCAGCTGTCATTTTTGGCCTGTTGAATGGCATATTTGTACCTTCCTCTAAGGAAATGGTACCTTCGTGTTAAGTAAGGTAGATTTCTACCATTATTACGTAGAGCATGCTGGCGACGGTGTCTCGCGATGTTGACCTTGTCCTTTAAGGACTGGAGTCCGGCCGACCACCACGATGTTTTGTGGGGCCTGCAGGGTCGCTTACAGAGTTGTGCCTCGCATATCGCCGACAAACCTGACGTGAGCCTCTCGACTCTAAGCTCGATGTTGTCTATGTCTGCGTCCCGTGGCAGGAGTTGGAGTCCCTGTCGGAGAGAGACGGTCTCGGTGCGAAACCTCTCCTCGTCCATTCTCGCCAGATCGTACCCATACTTCGCAGTCTGTCTGGGCTGGCCCGTCTGGGAGTAAGAAAACTCTAACAGACGATGGTCGCTATTGACAAGATCTGGCAGGACTTGCCAGTTAACAATCTTATGTGTGGCGGAACTATTAGCCATCGTGATGTTAATGTTACTCTCACCATTAGGGCTGGAGAAAGTTGTAGGAAAACCCGGTTCGTTGACGATGTAGAGGTCGTTGGCGGTGACAAAGTCTTCCACCAAGGAACCTCGCTCATCCTCCATGACCGAGAACCACGACTCAGCCTTCGCATTAAAGTCGCCAGCGATGATGATAGGAGAGTTCCCAAGCGCTATAATGATATCAGTCAATCTCAGGAGAAAAGGATCAAGCTCTTGACCCGGCGGGAAGTACACCGAAATAACATAAAACCTGGAGATGTCACCAGAAACTTCAGCCACAGAGATGTATAGATCAGTAAGGTCCGGAAGAGCCAGCACATCCAAGTTGTCGTTCATAACGACTATGGCAGAGTAGAATCTTGCGTGGAACATGTGCCTAACGATTCGTGTGTTGCGTCCAAAGCCAGGAATATATCTGGGGGAATTCCCCGAAGAGACCGTAGTATACGGCTCTTGGACTAGGAGTATGTCAATACCCCGTTGTTCTTCAACAACACGAATTTCGGATGTTGGAGTTTTGGCACCCTGAAGGTTCACGCAGCCCAATTTGAGCTTAGATGGTCTACTCACCATAATCGATACTCGAGAAAAGATTGGATATTCGCTTGGCGTAGAAAGGACATGTCTTAGACGAAGCCTCATGTTTTACATCTTTAAAGCCAACGGTGTTGCAGTTCGCACATTTAATTTTGGAGTCAGGCTGTTTACAGTCTTTGGTCTCATGAGACCCGGTGCACCTAGCGCAGGTCAGCTCGCTCTTGCAGTTCTCCTGCGAGTGGCCGAATTTCTGGCACTTGTAGCATCTCAAAATGCGGAGATGGTCTTCTATACAGCAGCCAGCGAAGCCTACGTACAAGCGGCCTTTTCCCAGAAGGATAGTTCGAAACTTGGGGGTGGTCTCAAGGATCCAATGGGCGTAGTTTTTGCCCTTCGGGCCAAATTTAGCAATGATTTTGAGCTCGTCATCAGATGGAGTTTGCTCAGCCTCCTCAAAGTTCTGGCAGACAATGGCCTCCCTGACCTCTTCCGAGGAAAGGGCATTGTCGACCCCGAACAAGGAGAGGCGAGGTTGTAGCTTTCCTACTTGTTTGACTATGAGACCAGCCTTGGTGAACTGGTCTAGTTTCATTTTTGACAAATCAGTTTGACGGCTCAATTTTTACTCCATTTTTGAAAATCTTTACAAGCTTGTCTACCTTGAGACCAACCTGTGTGGGATTAATAGATTTTACTAGGACACGCTTTGTATCTTCGCTGGTGCGAAGTTTGGAGTTCTCCGGAGCTGGGTAGACTAGAATGGCAGAAGTTTTAGTCGGGTGGATAGTACGGCCAGCTGGGGTTCTCACCGCTCGTGTAGTTGATGGCGCAGAATTAGCAGCGGCAACCGCTGCAAATGTGGGTTGCGTTGGTGGCTTAGCAACAGCAGTAGATAGCTCTTTCAACTGAGCGGCGAGGGATTCCAACTTTGAGTCGACTTGTCCACTTGACTCCTGCTTAGCCGCGGCAACGGTCATGGCATTGAACGAGGTGAGGAGGGTCGCCATGTGGGTGCCAATCTCTTGACGCCGCACAACGGAGACCTCCTTCAGGCTACATATCGTCGTAATGAGCCAATTGTGGACACGGAAGAAATCGTCGGAACACCGGTCGATGGGGGAAGCCGGGCACTCATCGTCCCGATGTCTTCTTCCGCTTGCAGGGCTGCGGACCCCTGGGCCCTGGGGTGTGCTGGGGGGATCTTTGCATCCTTTCGAGGCAAACTCTTAAATCCAGACCGGAGTCCAGATTTTCGAAAGTACCCCGAAATTGGAAAAGCACAACAAAAAAGCCGAGCCCTGGAAAAACCAGAACCCGGCTAGGTCTTAAGTCACTCTTTGCCCTACAAGGACCTTATAGCACGAGTTACTGGATATACGATCAAATGAATGATGGTACACCCAGCAGAGCTGCGCGACTGATAGCCTTGCTTGGTTACCGCCGTTAATCACGGGGAGGTGGTGACAGGTTCCCGTGGAGACTGCTTTAAGACTTGTGCACAAATAAATTTGTAACACAGACGAATTGTAAGCAAACAGAAAACCTTATAAAGACGAAAGATTTTTTCGCTTTGAAGAGAAACCAGAGTGCTGCCTAAACAGAAGTTCCTGCTCGGCAGCTTTTATTTGGGCCTTCAGACGAGTTGGCTGTAGTTCAGTGACTGACTCTGGATCAGCACGGCGCCGGCCACCTCGCCTATCGTCGAGTACGAGACCAAGTTCGTCTGCGGCTCTTTTTGCTGCCTTAAACAATCCTGCACCCACCCCTGCGTTTTCGTGATCTCTCACTTATTGCAGGAGCGGGTCTGAGCTCCTAAGGACATTACATGCCATGCTCAGTGCCACTCTGCCATGCATACACTCCAACCCCAAGAGCCCTCTCCCCCCGATTTCGTGGGAGGTACACACGAGGGACGGACGATCTAGGATGAATGCTCCTATGGATATTCATCATCTTGCGGGTACCTCTGTCCAATTGGTGCAGCTCATCTACAGTCCATTTGACTACTCCAAAGGAGTAGAGCAGAACAGGAACGGCAAGCATATTAGTGGCAGATACCTTGTTTTTCCCCGAAAGTTCGGATGACCAAATCTTTCGGAGTAGGCTTCTGTACTTGCCGCGGAGAGATTCTTTCACTTGTTGCACATCCTGGATGTGATGTTGCTCCACACCCAGGTATGTGTAGGTCTCTCCGGCATCCAGATGTCTCAGGATGCTTCCGTCTGCGAGTTGCGCGTCTTCAGCAAAGTCCCCGCATCGTCCTTTTGAGGTGAACGACCGCGCACTTGTCCAACCCGAACTCCATACCAATGGCTCGCGTGTACTGCTCGACCACCCTTAGAGCATTTTGGAGTTCATGCTCTCCGGAGGCATACAGTTTAAGGTCATCCATGTAGAATAGATGAGTGACCTTATGCCTCCGGTTGCTGGGTGGTCCACAGTGATACCCGCGAGTTTGGCGGAGCTCAACAGATAACGGCAGCAGTGAGATGCAAAAGAGGAGGGGACTCAGAGAGTCTCCTTGGAAAACTCCTCTTCGGAATGCCACCTGCTCTGTTGTAACCCGCTGAGCACCGGATGTTGTGGTGAAGCGAGTTTTCCAGAGAGGCAGCAGTTGTTCTATGCATCTCACTAGTGGTTCTGCTACCGCAAGACACCTGAGCAAATGCAACAATAGTTCGTGCGATGTTGTGTCAAATGCCTTACGATAGTCAATCCAGGCCATCGATAGATTCCGCTTGTACTGCACAGAATCCTGCGTAATACAGCGGTCTATCAGCAGGCTGTCTTTACAGCCCGCCATGCCCTTCTTGGCACCACGCTGCTCGTAAATCTGTTGGTATACCGGATCAACCTGCCGTAATGTCCTAGCATACAAGATACGTGTAAATATCTTGTAGCAGGAGTTCAGACAAGTGATCGGCCTATAATTCCTTGGGTCGGACAGATCTCCCTTTTTGGGGATTAGCACGGTACGTCCCTCGACAAACCAGTCAGGAATCTGCAGCCCCTCGTTCAACCACGTGTTGAAAACTCGGGCCAGACGACGGTGGGTGGAAGGAATTTTTTTCCACCACCAGTTGTTTATTCCGTCTGGGCCCGGAGCAGCGAAGTTCTTGGCTCCAACAAGAGCTTGTTGAACTTCCTCTGAACTGATTGCCGGGCACACCTCTTCTGGCTCTTCTAAGGTTCTGTGGCAAAGAGCCTCGAAGTGTGCTATTGCTGGAGTGTTGCTATCGAACGGACGTGTCGTTTCGTAGATTCCCTTCCAGAAGCGTTCGACATCGGCTACAGCTGGCGGATTGTCGACAACACGCTGTGGCTCTTGAAATAGGCGGGAAGGATTCGTACGGAACAGTGTATTTTGCTCCATACTCCTTACCCGCCTTATTAGCGCTTTTTTTGATAGCCATGAGCGCTCGAATCCGATCTAAACAGTGTTGCTTAATAGTAAGCATCACTGTTAGATTCAGTATGTGGTGCTGGCGTCTTAGGCCGGCTGCTGTTTGCCGGACTTTAGGCGTGAATGCCTTGCTAGCTGTTACATTCCACTACACTCTGGATTCGAGAAGCGTGTTGTCTGGCCAACTTTATTTTGCCTTCGATCTTTTGTACACGCCGCTTAGCCTTCTCGATACCGCTTGGGGCTCTGGTTGCCCTTTCGCGGGGGCCAGTTGGCTAGCAGCGTTGTACACGGCGGTGTTGATCTGCCAAATGTCGGCGTCTTCTGGTAGTTCCTCATCGATAACAGCGTCCATCCGTGCCAGGTCTTGTGGCTTTAGGGTAGCCCTACTGTTAAGGCTAACCCTCGTCCTTAAGTCAACATCAGTGTACTCTATGGGATGTTCCTCGTCAGCTGCGATTTGCCGCGGTGGGAGTGCGGCTGGCACATGTCCCTGCTGACGAAGCGCCCTTACGTAGCCTGATCTGCGCAGGAAGGATACTTGATCTCTGAGCTGTTGCTCAGAGAAGGCGCGATGCTCTGGGTGCAGATCACACCAGATTTCATGCAATCGCGCCATGTGTCTCCTGCGCGCAGGTTCGCTACTCTCGTAGCAGGTCAGCAAGTCATCCCGAAGTTCCCTCGTCCACTTAAAGCGTCCATGTCCATTGCGTGGGTTGTTACCATTGAGACCATCCGGTATGGCCCCTCCAACTTGTCTCTGACCCCCATTCGTATCGTGTCGGTTGTGAGGAGCCCTTTCTCTGCCCGTTGGAACCAGAGATATGGGTCACAAAGTGGTTAGCCCTGAGACCCACGTCCGACATCTGTCAGGCAGAGTTACCTCTGCCTGTCCAGGTACACCGCGTGGAGGCTGCCGGTCCGCTTTCCGTACCCTTATTATTATTATTATTATTTTTTTTTTTTTCGCGTTAGCGATGCTGGACAGTTCTCCCGTGTCTCCGATATTCTCACAGGGGAAGCGCCAGCGAATTATCTACAACCACTCCCCACATCCCGCAGGGTTAGTGGTGGTAGATTCCAGAATCGTGTGCCCTAAGTAGACGCAGGGACCCTAAGACGACTGCCTTCTGCATTTGGCCTGCCAACCATTCGGCTGGTTTTTGGCAGGCCGGTATGGTCTTCAATGCTGAGAGCAGCGTAGGCCTCATCCCACCGAGAACGCCGATTATCAGGACGACTATCTTGACCGAGTAGTCTGGGTATAGCGCTCGGAGCTCATACCGGAGATCTCGGTGTTTGGTTCGTTTCTCCTCCTCCTTCAAGGTGATGTTTGTCTCGGCAGGTGCCGAGAACTCGATGACATACATCACCTTGGTCTGGTGGTCGAGGAGGACTATGTCAGGCTTGTTGGCTTGAATCAGCCTGACGGTCGGGAACGAGTAGTTCCAATAAATTCGGCACTTCTCGTTCTTTACAACGGACTCGATCTCCCCGGAAACATAAGGCAGCACTGGTGTTTGGTCTACCTCGTACGAGTGCCGTAGATGGTATTACAGCACTCGTAAAGCCGCGTTATGTCTGTGGATGTAGGCCGAAGTCGCGTAAATCGGACATGCAGATAGTAAATGCATGAGCGACTCCGGCGCCTGATGGCAGGTCCTACAATTTAGGTCGGGGACCTCTACACCCATAACACGACTGCGGTAGACCAAGGTGTTAATAACACCATCTTGGCAGGCCACAATGAATCCCTCGGTCTCCGACTTTAGCCCTGCTGACCTCAGGAATGAGAAGGTCAGCTTGGTCGATAAACCCAGTGTCTCTATGTTGTTGTAGAACACTCCATGCATGGGTCTATCGACGTGCTGCCTGAACAGATTTCTCTGCTCGGCAGCTTTGATTTGGGTTGTCAGGCGATTTGGCGGAAGCTCAGCTACTGACTGTTCATCAGCACCTCGCCTGCCTCTTCGCCTTAAGTCGAAAACGAGACCGAGATCATCTGCGGCCCTGCGTGCTGCCTTAAATAAAAATCCGCCCACTCCTACGGTTTCATGATCTCTCATTAACCGCAGGAGTGGATCTGAGCTCCTCAAGATGTTACATGCCATACTCAGCGCTACTCTGCGATGCATGCACTCCAGGCTCAAGAGTCCTCTGCCCCCCCGTTGACGTGGGAGGTACACTCGAGGAACGGACGATCTAGGTTGAATGCTTCTGTGAATATGCATCATCTTGCGGGTATCCCTATCCAATTAGCGCAGCTCGTCTACTAGAGAGTAGAGCAGAATCGGAACGGCAAGTATATTATTCGCAGACACCTTGTTCTTTCCCGAAAGTTCGGAAGACCAAATATTTCGAAGTCGGTGTCTCTACTTGCCGCGGAGAGTGTCCTTAATTTGTTTCACGTCCTGGATGTGATGTTGTTGCACACCCAAGTACGTGTAGGTCTCTCCGGCATCCAGATGTCTTAGGATGCTTCCGTCTGCCAGCTGCGCATCTTCAGGGAATAGCCCGCATCGTCCTCTCTTGAGGTGGACGACTGCACATTTGTCCAACCCAAATTCCATGCCAATAGCCCGCGTGTACTCTTGGACCACCCTAAGAGAGTTTTGGAGTTCGCCCTCTCCGGAGGCATACAGTTTTAGGTCATCCATATAGAATAAATGGGTGACCTTATGCCTCCGGTTGCTGGGTGATCCACATTGGTATCCGCGGGTTTGACGTAGTACTACAGACAACGGCAGCAGTGAGATGCAGAATAGGAGAGGACTGAGGGAGTCGCCCTGGAAAACTCCTCTCCTAAATGATACCGGCTCTGTCGAAATCCGCTGAGCACCAGATGTTACGGTGAAGCGGGTTCTCCAGAGTGGCATCAGTTGTGCAATGCATCTCACTATTTTGGCAGGTACCGCAAGGCATTGGAGCAGGTGTAACAATAATGCATGTGATGTTGTATCGAATGCCTTACGGTAATCGATCCACGCCATTGATAGATTACGCTTGTATTGCACAGAATCCTGAGCAATACAGCGGTCTATCAACAGGTTCTCTTTGCAGCCTGCCACACCTTTTTTACTGCCTCGCTGCTCGTGTATCTCTAGGAATACAGGCTCAACTGACCTCAAAGTCCTGGTGTACAAGATACGTGTAAATAACTTGTAGCAGGAATTGAGGCAAGTGATCGGTCTGTAGTTTTTCGGGTTGGACAGGTCCCCCTTTTTGGGGATCAGTACAGTTCGCCCTTCGGCAAACCAGTCCGGAATCTGCTGCCCCTCGTTCAACCACGGGTTGAAAATTCGAGCCAGACGGCGGTGAGTGGTAGGAAATTTCTTCCACCACCAGTTGTTTATGCCGTCTGGGCCCGGGGCAGCGAAGTTCTTTGTGCCAACAAGCGCCTGTTGGACTTCTTCCGTACTGATCGCCGGACACACTTCGTCTTGCCCTTCTAAAAGTCTGTGACAGAGGGCCTCGAAATGTGCTGTCGCTGGAGCGTTATTGTCAAATGGACTCGTAGTCTCGTAGATTCCTTTCCAGAAGGCTTCGACATTCTCAACAGACGGCGGATTTTCGACAACACGCTGTGGCTCTTGGAACAGACGAGAGGGGTTTGTTTGGAACAGATGGTTTTGTTCCATGCTCCGCGCTCGTCTGACCAAAGATTTTTTAATGACCTTAAGTGCTCGAATCCTATCTAGACAGTGCTGCTTGATGGTCTGCAGCACTGTCCGATTGAGAGTGTGGTGTCGTCGTCTTAACCCGGCAACTATACGCCGGATTTTCGGCGTAAAAGGCTTAGCTGCCGTTATATACTCTACCACACTCTGGATTCGAGACGCGTGTTGTCTCGCCGATTTAATTTTTGCCTCGATTTTTTGTACGCGCCGCTTAGTCTTCTCGACCTTGTCCAACACGCTTGCCAGGCGTTGCTGGGGGACGAGTTGTCTGGCGGCAGCGTACACGGCACTGTTGATCTGCCATATGTTGGCATCTTCTGGAAGTTCCTCATCGATTAATGAATCCATTCTTGCCAGGTCTTGTGGCTTTGGGTTAACCCTGGTGTTAAGGTTAACCCTCGTCCTGAGGGTGACATCGTCGTACTCCAGGGGATGTTCTGCGTCAGCAGCAGGTTGCCGCGGTGGTAATGCGGCTGGCAGTTCTTCCTGCTGACGGGGTGCCCTTTGATAACCTGTTCTACGCAGGAAGGATACTTGATCTCTCAGATGTTGTTGAGAGAAGGCGCGATACTCCGGGTGCATATCGCACCACAACCGGTGTAGTCGCGCCATGTACCCCCTGCGCTTAGGTTTGCTGCTCTCATAGCAGTCTAGCAAATCGTCCCGTAGTGCCCTTGTCCACCTAAAGCGTCCTTGTAACGTAGCCAGGTCGTCATCGATGAGACCATCCGGTAAGGCCCCTCCCACATGTCTCCGACCCCTATCCGATTGGGGTCGATTGTGAGGAGCCTGATCTCTGTGCTGGTCGAAAACCAGAGACTTGAGTCCCCAGGATGGTTAGTCCTGGGAACCCACGTCCGACATTCGCCAGAGAGGGTTTCCCCTCTCTGCCCAGGGTGCACCGCGAGGAGGATGTCGGTCCACATTTCTGCACCCCCTTATTATTATTATTATTGTTATTATTATTATTATTATTATTATTATTATTATTATTATTATTAAACAAATGCCATGGTGCAAGATCTCAGATTTTCACAGTTTCGCCTGTAGATCAAAAAATGGAATTCAGTCGGACTGGTGGCCATGGAGACTTTTAATCAGGGTGCCCAGGATAATATTTGCCCGAAGTTTCAGAACAATCGACTGAAACCCATTTTCCTATAACAAACTGGGGGGTCCTTTTTGAGAATACTTTATATATTTTCAGTGGTGCAATTTGGTATAGACACTCAGCTTAATTGTCATATTTTGTCTTGATCTACATGTACTTCCCTTCCAAAAATGGCTCATAGAAACTTATAAAAAAAATATATACGAGGATCTATAAGATTTAAGTTGGATAGTGAAACCGTAATTCCAAACAATCTCTCATTGAAGTTTACCAGTTTCAAACAGACATTGCCTATACATCTTTAATTAGCATAAAATGGTTATTCCATATATGACTGCTATATGTCTGTATAAGTTAAGTGCTGGGCAGGTAACAGCAATTTCTTATATATTCTTATGTAAAAACAACAGGAAATCCATATAGACTAATTTTGTAGTTTATTCGAATTTTCCTATCTAATAATTACGAGATCTTTTGAGAACGTATGCGGAAAAAACAATTCAATTAGTTGTTATTTATGAGACTTGATGTGACCTCAAAATGATATGTATGGGAATTTACCTGGGAATTAAGGCCCAAATGATCTGCATCTATTGGAGTCTATCAGTCCCTCTAATGGTAATCATGAAATTTTATGAGAATACATGTGGGAAACATAATGGAATGCATGAGACTTGATGTGGTTCCACAATGGTTTATATGAGGGTCTATCTGGGAGTTGAAGGCTAAATGATCCAAACTTACGAGATTGTATGAGTCCCTTCAATAATTGTTATAAGATCCTATGAGAATATATGCAGAGACCATAATGGAGTATGTCTGGATGCATGAGCCTTAATGTGGCTTCAAAGTGATATTTATGAGGATTTACTTGTAAATTGAAGCCAAACGATTTGCACCTATTGGATTGTATCAGCGCCTTTTATGGTAATCATGAAATTTTATGAGAATACATAAGGGAAACAATGGAATACATGAAACTTGACGTGGTTCCACAATGGGTTATATGAGGATCTACCTGGGAGTTGACGGCTAAATGATCCAAATTATGAGATTGTATGTCTCTTCAATCATTGTTATAAGATCCTATGAGATTATATGCAGACACCATAATGAAATATGGCTGGATGTATGAGTCATGATGTGGCTTCAAAGTGATATTTATAAGAATGTTCTTGTAAATTAAAGCTGAAACGATCTGGCATCTATGAGATTGTATTAGCCCCTTCTATGGTGTATGGCCATGAAATTCTAATATAAGTGGGAACCATAATAATGGAATACATGTGACATGACATGGTATGGATGAGGATCTATCAAAGATTAGAAAACCAAATCATCTCAATCTATGAGTTTGTTTCAGTTCCTTTAATAATTGTTATAAGATCCTATAAGAATATTAGCAGAAATCCTAATGGAATTTGCCTGAATGTGTAAGCTTTAATGTGGTTCTAAAATGAATTTATGGTGTTTTATAGTAGAACTTAACTACTAGAGACAAAGAAAGTAATAAAAATTTACAACCTTGTTATAAATAATATACCATTAAACTGTGACCTGGGAACTGAAGCCCAAATAATATGCATCTATGACATTGTATCCGCTTCTTTAATGGGAATCATATAATTCTATGAGAATATATGTGGGAATCATAAATGCAAAATATGAATGATCTGAACCTGAGACTGTATTAGCTCTTTTAATGATACTTATGAGATCCTATGAGAATGCAGAAAACAAAATGGATTTTTTCTGATGGTATGGTAATTGAATCTTAATGACCAGTATCAATAAAATTATATAATCTTTTAACGGTAATTATGAAATTCCTTGAAAATATAAGTTGCAACCACAGTGGAATAATATAAGACTTGACTATATTTCAAAATAATATGTAGGTACGAGGATCTATTTGGGTTTAGTGTGAGAACTCTTGTCAAACTGCAAACTCGTGTGTTGTTTTTCTTTCCTGTCAAATAAAACATTACCTACCTGTTAAATACGACTGTAAGAAATAAAAGATACATAAAAAATATTGTTTGGTATTCTTTTCTTTTATAAGGACATGACCATACTGCAACTAACAGCTATTCTCCGGACTGCTTTCCCACCGATTACAATGGACATCGATCACTAGATTTAGATTCCTAATTATGCTGCATTTCGGAATCTTAAAATTTTAATTTACTAACTGTACCAATGGGCATTAAACTATATCATAGGTATATAGTATAGTATTCTCATACTCGCATTGTCTTGATTACTGTGTTATTTGCTGGGGAAATTGTTCTAGCATAGGGGAACTTCTTGTAATGCAGAAGAAAATAATTAGTGCAATGACTTTTAACGTGATTCTTACAAAACTTTATTTTCAGAACTAGATACATTTATTGCACATATATTTTTATCTGTCTATATTTTAACACGTAACTCTTTACTTACTATTAAATTTGAGAATTATTGTTATTATACATTTAAGGCTGTGTTATCAATGTCAAAATACCGCGTTCACAGTCGTAAATCTTTCAACATATTGTTCTCAAAAACAAACCAACAAAAATCGAATTGGATTTAAATATTATAACTAGTTAACTTAAATCTAGTACGTATCATATGTTATATTTGAAAACTAAATGAAATTAAGTATTTCCTTTGGATTGTTACACGCGAACGTGCCACTCAATCGTCCGTAATTCACCATTAATTTTTTTATATTTTTTAATGGGACTCAAATATTCAAATAAAATATGATACGTACTAGAATAAATATATTAAATGTAAAAAAAAGTTAAAAATCGGCATAATATTTGCTCCTAAGGGAGATTAATATGTTAGAAAAAATGTATTCAATTTTGCCAATTTAATTGAACGGTTTACTAATAGAGGGCGAAGTAGTAGCTATTCGAAGTACCAACCATGCTTCAAATCACTAAAAACTGCAGGGTTGAACTTTTTGTTTTCTCTACCATTTGAAATGTAGTTTAAAATAATTTAAATTTACTTACCAATTGAATTGTTGCATTTCTAGTTGCCCGGGAGGCAGCGACAGAATTTTCGCGTTAATATCTATAAAGCTAGATTTTTTTTCCAAAGAGAGTTTAGATAGCATCTATAATGAAGGTGCAATTCTACCGAACTCTTAGTGTTGCATAAATAAGTAAAAAATTAAACATTTAAAATTTCGTTTTTCGAATTGTCACCAATTGTCAAAAAATGATGATTCGCCTTCGCACCTGCCGGCCCCAATTTTCGATTTTCACCTCGCGATTCATGTTGTACGGTCATTTCCGACCTTCTCCTCGCCATCGAGATATAGAACGGGTCTCCGATCGCCGTATTTGTTCAGTTCTTACGTTTGGAAAAGTGACTTGCGGTCGTGCTAATCGGCGATTATTTTTAAGTGGTTTCCCGAGTTCGAATCCCGCCCGCGGATATTTTTTTCTTTTCGTTTTCAATTTTTTGGCACATATTTTTTATTCTATAATTGCGATTTGCTCCGTTCTATTGCATTTCTCGGAGACGTTTTGCATTTTCCGCCGCGGAATGATAAGATGCTCTATTTGAATTAAAAATCACATTCTACCTCCGGGTGGCTAAATCTTTGGTAGACGTTGCAAAAACGGCAATACGTAGTCAAATCACGACAATTATATTCCTCATTAGTATTAATGAACAGACAGTATTTTTATAGATCTGTTAATAAGCTTTTATTTACTCCATTATATTATATCATTTTGGTAAGGAAATTTCTAATTTTTAATCGAAATAGTGCAGATTAATATTTCGCGGCGGAAAATGCAAAACTTTTCAGAGTAATGCAATAGAACGGAGCGAATAGCAATTATAGAATAAAAAATATCTGGCAAAAAATTGAAAACGAAAAAAAAAGTATTCCTGGGCGGAATTCGAACTCGGGAAACCACTTAAAAATAGTCGCCAATTAGCACGACCGCAAGTCAATTTTTTAAACGTAAGAACTGAATAAATACGGCGATCGGAGACCTGTTCTATGTCTCGATGGCGAGGAGAAGACCGGCAATGACCGTACAACGTGAATCGAGAGGTGAAAATCGAAAATTGAGGCCGGCAGGAACGAAGGCGAATCGTCATTTTTTGACAATTCGTGACAATTCCAAAAACGAAATTTTCGTCCATCTGTTTTTTTCTGTAATTTTTTACTCATTTATGCACCACTAGGAGTTTGGTAGAATTGCACCTTCATTATAGATGCTATCTCTCTTTGGAAAAAAAAATCTAGCTTTATAGAAATGATTTCACGAAAACTGTCGCTGCCTCCCGGGCTATAGTTTATTCTACATCTTCAATAACTTTTTGTTAGTAATATTGCTAATAAATCAGGAGCATATCTAATTATTATTAGATATGCTCCTGATTTATTAGCAATACATATCATTACTGTAAAAAGTAATTTTTATATGGACTAAATGTACCTATTTTTAATCCAGATTGTGAAAAATCAATGCCACGCGGGATTAAAAAGAACTTTGATCTTGTGGCATATAGACAAACTATCTTTGCATACACTCTAATAGTGCAGATTGTAGATAATCAATTATTATTTTGAAAGAGTAAAATGTCTCTTTTACTCCCTGAAGGAGAGCTTACATTCTTTCTGGGAGCAAAAGTGACACGTTAGTCTTTGAAAATGATAACTAAACTAGCAGTACAGAAACATTGTTTTGAACAATTCCGATTTCCTCATTTCCTCAAGTACGCAAAATGTCTTTCCATTGTTTTCCTCTGGTTTTTGTAATTTCCTTTTTCAATCATTATAATTTTATGGTTATTCATGGCTTGTCGTGTGTATGTGTTTTCGTGATATTTCACTTTCGTGATCATCACCAGGTGACAAAAATTTGATGTTTAAGGAAAAGTCTGCAAAAGTTCGCACCCGTAGTGCGTAGGAAGACGAGAGAAATCGATTGGCGGACACCCGAGTGTTCCATCTGCGTTCTTCTTCTGAATAGGGCCTTCAGAAATTTGAAAATTTGTCACATTTTCCATGTTTACGTGTTTTTCGTTGAATTTTCCTTTCTGTGTGAAAGTTGTCATCATCGGGTGACAAACAATTTGATGTTTTAGGAAAAATAAAAAACCAGGTATACGCAGTAAGCGGAGAAAAATAGAATAGTGAACACCGGAGTTTTCCATCTGTGCTCTTTCTCTGAATAGGGGCCTTCGGAACAGTTTCCCAATGGAAAATGTCAAATTTTCCGTGTTTACGTGTTTTTCGTGATATTTTACTTTCGGTGTGAAAGTGTTCATCATCGGGTGACAAAAATTTCGATGATTTAGGAAAAAAGGTGAACAATTCAGGGGTAGGTATGAAGGTGAGAGAAATCGAATGGCGCAAATCGCTCTTTATCTCGTTTCGTTTTAGAGATATGATCGCGAGAAGCGGCCCTTAGTTTCCAAGATATGGCCGCTCAAAGACTCCGGAAGGTAAAAATCGAAGAACTAAACAAGATAAAGAGCTGTTGTTTACGCCATTCGATTTCTCTCGGCTTCCTAGTTACTAGTCCAAATAGGTAGGTTAAATCGCAAAAATGTGACCGGAGGAGGATCTCTACGGGAAAAGTTGTATTGAGCTGAGATGTAAAATAAAAAGTCTAATATACTATTAGTCCCACACTTTCCTTAAGGGTACAAAAATGACGAAATGGTTTATTTTTGCGTATAAATCGAGAACGATGAGAGATATGGAAAAGGATAAAAAATGTAGAGCTAATAACTTGGCTTACGAAAGGTCATATGCGTTTACATCCTATTTCTGATTGTTTGGCTGTAAGATCTGTCTGACTTTTAGGGAATTAATGGAATAATAAAAAAATTGTTTAAAATCGAAAAGTTGATACTTTTTGTTATTTCTTTTCTGAATCTCCTTAGAATAATTTCAACTTTCTTTGCAGAGATAAAGTTCCTCTATCTGTTTAGATAGAAGTTATAAATATTTGAATTTTTAAATTCACGACTTTTCAGGGCTAAACGTTTTGGTTTAATTTTTTTCAAGCAACACTGACCTCTTAATGAAATTTCCTTAAAAAAATTCCATTACAGTTTTTTTTCTCACACATGCCAACGTTGATATCCAAATATAATTACTACAATTCCTACGATTTTTATTTCACTCGACACCACTGCAATATAGTCGTTGTAAATTTTTCCAGAGAAAATTGATCCCTCTTGTACTCTTAATCGTCTGCTGATTAAATTTCCATCCCGACGATTTTCCGGTAATTTTTGAGTGAGATATGGACCGCTAAAGTGAGAATTTCGAGGAATTCGCTCCTCGCGCTACACGGTCCAGCTTCGAGGACCATTTCTCCCAAACAAAAATCTTACGAGCTCCATGGCATATTTTGTTATTTAAAATCGAACTAGAAATCGAGTGGTGCAAACCGAAAGTCGCTGCGGTCCTTCGTTTCCGAGATACGGCTACTCAAAGTCAGCGGAGAATGAAAATCGAAGTTTTTCACCGCTTCCACCGAGAACGAAACGAGACACAGAGCTGCGCGCTTTGCGCCATTCCATTTCTCTCACCTTCCTACGTCCTCCTGAATTTGTTTAGATTTTTGCTGAAACGTCGAAATTTTGTCACCCGACGATAAACACTGTCATTCCAAAAACGAAATGTAACAAAAAACACCCACTCACGAAAAATGTGACATTCTTTCACGTTCCGAGGGTCCTACCTACATAAAGAACACAGAAAGGGAACGCCACTGTACTCTATTCGATTTGTCTCCCATTACTGCATACCCCTGAATTTTTTCAGATATTTCCTAAAACATCGAAATTTTGTCGCCCGTTTTTTCACTTTCCGAGGGCCCTATCCACATAAAGAACGCAGACTAAGAACGCCACTGCATGCTATTCGATTTCTGCCCTCTTACTGTGTACCCCTGGTTTTTTCAGATTTCTCCTAAAACATCTAAACATTGTCGCCCGATGATGACCACTTTCATACCGAAAGTGAAATGTCACGAAAAACACCTACACACGAAAAATGTGACATTTTTTCACTTTCAGAGGGCCCTGTCCACATAAAGAACGCAGACGGAGAACGCCACTGAGTGCTATTCGATTTATCTCCCATTATTGTATACCCCTGATATTTTTCATTTTTTTTCTAAAACATCAAAATTTTGTCAACCGATGATCACTTTCATACCGAAAGTAAAATGCCACGAAAAACACCTACACATGAAAAATGTGACATTGTTTCACTTTCCGAGGGCCCTATCCACATAAAGAACTCAGACTGAGAACGCCACTGCACGCTATTCGATTTCTTTCCCCTTATTGTGTACTCTTGGTTTTTTTCAGATATTTCCTAAAACATCTAAATATTGTCACCCGATGATGACCACTTTCATACCGAAAGTGAAATGTCATTAAAAAAAAACCCAAAAAGTGGGAGATTTTTTCACTTTCAGAGGGCCCTGTCCACATAAAGAACGCAGACGGAGAACGCCACTGAGTGCTATTCGATTTGTCTCCCATTATTGTATACCCCTGATATTTTTCATTTTTTTTCTAAAACATCAAAATTTCGTCAACCGATGATCACTTTCATACCGAAAGTAAAATGCCACGAAAAACACCTACACATGAAAAATGTGACATTGTTTCACTTTCCGAGGGCCCTATCCACATAAAGAACGCAGACTGAGAACGCCACTGCACGCTATTCGATTTCTTTCCCCTTACTGTGTACCCCTGGTTTTTTTCAGATTTTTCCTAAAACATATAATTTTTGTCGCCCGATGATGACCACCTTCATACCGAAAGTGAAATGCCACGAAAAACTCCTACACACGAAGAATGTGACATTTTTTTACTTTCCGAGGGCCCTATCTACATAAAGAACGCAGACGGAGCACGCCACTGAGCGCTATTCGATTCGTCTCCCATTATTGTATACCCCTGATATTTTTCATTTTTTTTCTAAAACATCAAAATTTTGTCAACCGATGACCACCTTCATACCGAAAGTGAAATGCCACGAAAAACTCCTACACACGAAGAATGTGAAATTTTTTTACTTTCCGAGGGCCCTATCTACATAAAGAACGCAGACGGAGCACGCCACTGAGCGCTATTCGATTTGTCTCCCATTATTGTATACCCCTGATATTTTTCATTTTTTTTCTAAAACATCAAAATTTTGTCAACCGATGATCACTTTCATACCGAAAGTAAAATGCCACGAAAAACACCTACACATGAAAAATGTGACATTTTCACTTTCCGAGGGCCCTATCCACATAAAGAACGCAGACGGAGAACGCCACTGAGCGCTATTAGATTTGTCTCCCATTATTGCATACCCCTGATATTTTTCATATTTTTTCTAAAACATCAAAATTTTGTCACCCGATGATGATCACTTTCATACCGAAAGTGAAATGCTACGAAAAACACCTAGTACACATGAAAAATGTGGCTTTTTTTCACTTTCCGAATGCCCTATCCACATAAACAACGCAGACGGAGAACGCCACTGTGCGCTATTCGATTTTTCTCCCCTTACTGCGTACCCCTGATTTTTTTCAGATTTTTCCTAAAACATCGAAATTTTGTCGCCCGATGGTGACCACTTTCGTACCGAAAGTGAAATGCCACGAAAAACACCTACACACGAAAAATGTGACATTTTTTCACTTTCCTATCCACATAAAGAATGCAGACGGAGAACGCCACTGTGCGCTATTCGATTTCTTTCCCCTTACTGCGTACCGCTGATTTTTTTCAGAATTTTTCTAAAACATCGAAATTTTGTCGCCCGATGATGACGACTTTCATAACGAAAGTGAAATTCCATGATAAACACCTACACACGAAAGAAGTGAAACTGTCCTATTTTGCGAGGACCCTACCCGAAGAAAGAACGCAGATGGAGAACTCCGGTGCGCGACATTCGATTTCTCTCCCCTTACTGAGTACCATCCCTAATTTTTTCAGATTTTTCCTATAACATCAAATTTTGTCATCAGATGATGACCACTTTTACACTGAAACTGAAATGCCACAAAACGCACCTACACACGAAAATCGATGAATAACCATTAAAATTTGAAAAAGAAAATCACAAAAAACAATATCTACCTAACAATAATTGAAACTATTACTGCGTTATTAGATTTTGTAGATAATTGCGGTGGCTGCCGCCTAACGTAACCATGAATTGTTTAATTATTTACAATCATCAAATCCTATTTCAAAAGTTACAAAGTAGAATAGGAACTGAATCATTTTTTATTCACTGCTGTAAATCTAGTCAAGGCTTCCCAATGGTGCCCGTACGGCTCTGCACAATTCTGTTGCCAACATCTGATGATGAAATCACTACTTACAGCTAGCCAATTTATGGTTCCTGTTATATCGGCATAACCATTACTTCGCTTTTTCTATATACGAATTTACTGTGGCGTGCAAACACATCCTTAAGATCCTTTTTTAACATTTCCTTTGTTTTTTTTTACTAGATTTCTATACTTTGCAGTCTATGAAAATAAAATTATTATTATAATTATTATCAGTAAGGCTGTATCTTTGTTGATACACAGGCGTAGAGTGGCAGAAGTCACGGTTATACAATGCAAGTAACTTTCTGTCTACAATTAAGTTAATTTCTTGCAGTTATATCATGCTTTGTAGTGGGGTGTATCGAAAAAAACTTTTTTTAAATTTAAAAGTTCAAATTGATAGAAAGTTGTCAATATGAATCCACATACACCACTTAAAAAATTAGCCCAATTGAAAAAAAGTAGGTCTCTCGCAAGAGGCGTAAAGTTTATAATTTTCTTCAAAAAACTAAATGTTTTCATATTTTTTTTGGATTAAGGACCTGACTTAGGATAGAATACTTATGATGATAATGAAGAATAAAATATTTAACCGCCTAAAAAAAAACTTTGATCGACACTTTAAAAAATCTCTTAAATTAGGATTATTCTAAAAATTCTTAAGTTTAAATAAAATGCGGGAGACCTAAACATTTCATTACAGTAATATTTTTATACTTTCATTTCACCTTCTATTGTTAAAATCTTTCAACTTGAAAAATAAAATCACTTAATCCTTCATTCCAAAATAACATGGAAAATTCAGTTTTTTGAAGAAAATTAAAAACTTTAGGCCTCTTGCGGGAGACCTAATTTTTTTCAATTGGCTAAATTTTTTTGTGGTGTATATGGGTTCATATAGACAACTTTTTATCAACTTGGAATTTCAAAAAAAAGTTTTTTCGATACACCCCACTGTCACTTTATAATTATTGAAAATAATGTTTCACTACTTTATATTAATTGATAGGCATGATGTAAATGATTTATTTATAAAACATTATTTATTTATAGTAAATAATGTTAGTTTAATGAACAACTTCGAAAATGATTCAATAAAATTAAATATAAATATCATTTAACCTACGGCTATGCAACTGACATAAATGAAATCAGGCATAGTGCCTGCAATGGTGAGTCAGGTAAACAACGGACTCCTTTCGTTTGAGGTAAGCGTATAACATATCTGTTAAACTATATTTTTATACGGATATCGTTTGCAATATTCAAGTATGCACCAGTACGTGGTCCCGCATGTTATTCTATCACGAATAGGCTTTGTAATGACTTATCCTGGTAGCAATGCTTTAGATTGAATTTACAAATTAATACTAGAAATACAGGCATTGTAACTATGAAATTTGCATAATAATGAGTTGGTAGTCCATACTCTTCTATAAAAAATAAATGTTTAATTAAATAAAAACCACAATGTTTGAAGTGATCAAAACTTTATTTAAATCTTTACAATTAATTGAGAGCTGAGTGAATGAAGAAGTGTCACATTTAAATAAAAAAAGGCAATGATGCCAACTATTATCAGATGTTCCATCAACACCCTAGAGAGCACGAAATGCAGCAAGGTTCCATGACACAAAAGTCTACGTCACCGTACTACTAAAATTTTCTTTGTGAATTTAACAGAAAATATGATAGAGAACATAGGATTAATTCAATTATTTTTAATTAAATTAATTAGTAGGTAAACTTCAGTATGTTCAATTCGATGAAATTTATAGATTATAGAGAAATATACATATTCTTGTAAAGGATAGTTCCAAACTTTAAATTGAAAAAGCAAGAAGTTTGTTTGATGGCGTAGGTGACTGGTCTTTTTGGAATAGTCTACCAAGTATCGCAAAATAAGGCAAGTAGACCAAATAATTATTTCTCTATAATCAGTATAAATTTCATTGAGTTATATATGATATATTGACATTTTCCGATTAATTTAATTAAAAATTCGTAAAGAAAATTTTAGTAGTGTTACCACGCAGACTTTTGTGGCGTGGGAGGTCAACCTATGCACAGCATTACTGATATGTAGAAAGAGTGTCATCGGCGTCGGCGTCGCGAACAAGTTATGACTTGTCTAGCGCGCTGTGCTCATGTTTTAGTCTTCTGCCGAAACAGAAGTCATTTGAGCACAAAAAATAGTCTTCTGCCGAAACAGAAGTCATTTGAGCACAAAAAAAGTCTATATAAGAAAACACTTTTTCTCAGCGAGCAAGTAGTGATCGATCCTTCAAGTAGTAATGTTCCAGCCTTCAGCAACTAATAGTCTTCTGCCGAAACAGAAGTCATTTGAGCACAGAAGCCAACGCCAATGCTGATGAGGTTATCCCTTCCTCTTGTGTTGTAACCAGACAGTGTGTTTTAATTGAGTTTTATTGTGTTGAGTGTCAAGTGGCAATGCATACCCGGAGTGGCAAGGCAGTAGGCACTGGGGTCGAGAGCGACGTCTCCACGTCGGCCCCCCCTCACTGCACGACGCCCCTCACAGCATCTGACCACGAAGTGCTCCGCCAACACGACGCCCTGACAAGGGGTACGGGGGTCACGCCCGACGTCTCCACGACGGTGGCCCCACACTGCACAGCAAGCAACACAGCAACCCGGCTCGGCGAGGTAAGCATGTCCTCTGATTTCTCCACAGGCACAAGTGCTACGCATGGCGTCGCGACGACGGCGCCCCACTACTGTGCGTCGCCGGGCTCCGCGCCTAGGCATAGCGAGGCAGGACTCGCCACCAACATAGGACACGACACTGGGGTCACGCATGACGTCATCACGACGGTGCCCCCTCGCTGCATGGCACGCAGCGCAGCCACCTGGCATGGAACCCAGGCAACAAATATGGAATGGAGTAGCAACGATTCCCAGGCGATGCCCCCTTACTGCATGGAGCGCAACGCAGCATCGTGGCACGAAAACTCGGCGATGGAACAGGGATTAGATGGTGATGATGACATGGTGATGCCCCCTCGCTGTATGGTGGACCCAACAGCATCCCGGGCCAACGACGATTCCTCGACGCTGGGAGATCGCCGCTTCGCTGGATTCGCTTCCACACATGGGGAAGCCTCACACTCTGGCTCAGGGCTGCCCAGCGGTCAGTACACCATTGCTGCCACACCCGACTGGCCCCAACTCTTCAGCGACGCCTCGCTGACACCTCGCCGCCAGCTGGCCACCCCTCACTGCATGGTACCACCAACAGCAACCAGCCCAAGTCCAAGCACGCCGCCCAACGCACAGTACTTCGTCACGCCTACCTCGTCGGCCGGCGCCTACCACGTCACCCCGCCGTACCAGACGGCAAGACCTAGTGCTACGCCCCAAAGACAAATAGTGCTCCAAAACCAAACGACTGGAACGATCCCAGTCCCCTCTGCCGCCATAACGGACCAACCCCAACCGAGCTTGGGACTACCCAGCTATGAACAATTAGCGCAACTCCTGGCTCTGACCACTTCAAACCTAGCCTCCATTACCCGGCAGCAAGAAAATTGCCGGCCACCCATTACTGCACGTAACGAATCACAGCCGTACGCCACGGAAAAGGCTAACTTACGTGGACATGGCGACCAACAACGTGAGGCCAGATCTTTCCGGAGGGAAGAGGATCCACGACGACCCGACTATACAGATTCTGGGGAAATGGACCCCCAGTGGCGCCCAACACAAAACCTAGCAGAGAGCATGACAAGACTAATGGAGGGAAGCGTTCAAGCCGCAATACACGCAATACAAGGTCATCACAGGATGCCCACAAGAAGAACGAGAGCGCTGCCCACTTACTCAGGCCTGGAATGGGAGGATCCAGTCAACTTCCTGGATGAGCTCGAGGAGGCGATGCTCCATGAAGACATCCACGGCAGGGATAAAGTGAGAGTAGCTATAGAACAGCTCGAGGGTCAAGCCAGACGCACCCTGGAGATGTGGAAGTCCCACAACATCACATACGAGTTCCTAAAGGAAAAGCTCCTGCGGCAGTTCAACGACACTGCCACCCTGGGGAAGCTACGCTCCAGGTTACACGGGGAGAGACAAAAAGACGACGAACCCGCCGCCGTTTTTATACAACGCAAAATTGGACTCTGGCTGAGGGTAGAACGGTATACGCCGGAAGAAGAGATGGTTATGGAGGTGCGCGAGCTCCTGCGACCGGAACTAAGATTCGCAACTAGAAATGTCCCAGTGGCCACGATGGAAAGCTTGAGCCGAGTGGCTGAAAACGCCGAGGGTGACTACAGGGAATTTCAGAGGCAACTCCGACCGCTGCCGAGGCCAGCCACCATCCCGCCAGCCAGTAACAATACCAATAGTCTACCAAAGTGCCGCAAGTGCCCGGGATTTCACTATCACCGAGACTGCCCCACCAACCAAACTCAGTCAGAGCCCCAGCAAGGCAACTCCAATTTCCGCGGACACGACTCCAACCAGCGAGCCAACCCCAATTTCCGTGGACACGACTCCAACCAACAGGGAAACCCTAACTTTCGCCAACAAAACGTCCAGACAGGGGGTAATAACTTCCGAGGGCATGGCACCAACTTAAACAACCCTAGCCAACAAGCAGGTCCAACCAATAACTCAGGCCCTGGACAGACATCCACGGCACCACCGCAGCAGAGAAGTCAGTCAACCACACGGCAAGAACCCCGCAATGCACCGCCATCGGGAAACTCCCAATGGGTCGGGCAGAACTAGGGCGCCCGGCCCCACCGCTGGAAATTAACAGCCTAGAATTACCGATCCAGACAGAGGACGCAGTGCTGCAACTACAACCCACAACCTTGGTGTCTCCACCACCGACCAAGAAGAATGAGATTGACGAAGCTACAGCCACGCAGGAGCAGGACAAGTATCAACCACGCCCGTTGACACCACGGCAACAAAGCAACAGAGCCGCCGCCTTTGCTTTCCTTTGCCCGGGCCGCCTGGACAGGCGGTCACCAGTCAACACCGTGACGCAAGATGCTACCTCCCTCGGCTCGGACCAGTCAACCATGCTCATTCCTCAGCCTCAACCAGGTGAACAGGAACCCAAGGAAGCAGCTTGTATGGACGCCTTCCCGGAACAGCAGGACGCTGGACCTTCCTGGAAGGATAAAAGGTCAGTATTGCCAACCACTGCCCCACTAATAGCCTCTGTATTCCTCGACAAGGTATTCCCGCCAAGTCAAACCCGAGATGTCAGCACGAAGCCATCTCCCCCGAGGTCACCTCCACTCGGCCTGCCAGGCCCCGAGCCGCCTCCCAGGATTCGGTCCAGCCAGACTGACCCAATCCAACAATCTCTGCAACAGACCACCGACATCGATGATGACGATACCGATGATGACGATACCGAAGATGACGATCCCGAAAATGACAATACCGAAGATGACGATACCGAAGATGACGATACCGAAGATGACGATACCGACGACAGCAACGACGAGGATGACGATCCCGAGGATCCAGGTCATCCAGCCCCGCCAGAACCAGCAGCACCTGCTGTCACAGGACACCAGCCCGCTGCCCCAGAGCCAGCAGCACCCGCTGCCCAACAGCCAACCACGCCTACTGTCACAGGACCAGTAGCGCCCGTTGTCCAGAAGCCAGTCACGCCTACTATCACAGGATCAGTAGTGCCCGCTGCCCAACAGCCAACCACGCCTACTGTCACAGGACCAGTAGCGCCCGTTGTCCAGAAGCCAGTCACGCCTACTATCACAGGATCAGTAGTGCCCGCTGCCCAACAGCCAACCACGCCTACTGTCACAGGACCAGTAGCGCCCGTTGCCCAGAAGCCAGTCACGCCTACTATCACAGGATCAGTAGTGCCCGCTGCCCCAAAGCCAGATGCCAACGCACAAGTCTACATCCATGGACCTGGTACCTACTTCCGTGGACATGGCGACTATCTACGTGGACATAGCACCACAGCCGCCGCTAAACCAAAATTACCAGCCCGCCGACTGCCCCCAGTCGTGCCTGGCCCATCCACCTCAGCCAAGAGGAAACAAACAAACAAGAAGGAGAAGTCCCCGGCGCTGTCAGCCGCACCGCCGCCGCCAGCAGACCCTGGGCCTTCTACGTCAAGACAAGAGCAGCCGCTCTATACGACACCAATACTGTTCCCGATGCCGTTCTGGGCGAAGGCCGTGACCACGCCTGGCCACGACCGACAGCAGCCATCCGCCAGCCAGATGCCTGTCCCAGTCCGGACGCGAGTGTTCGTCAACTCTAACGCCAGCCCGAGCTCAGCCGGCTCTGGCGCACCGCTCCAGGATCCCGCTACCTTAGCACGTAGCACAGCAGGACCTAGCAGCCCCCACGAGGCGCTCCAGTATCTCACTGCCTTAGCCCGCAGTACTGCAGGACGTTGCGGCCCCAATAAATCGCTCCAGTCTCCCGTTGCCTTAGCAAGCAACACAGCAGGACGTTGCAGCCTCATAGGTTCGCTCCAGAATCCCGCTGCCGTAGCACGCAGCACAGCAGGACTTAGCAGCCCCCAATTCACAACAGGACCAGGCAGCCCCGGGCGTCGCGGAGACGACGTCCAGAAAAACGAAACGTGCGATAATATACCATTGTAAATAATTCAACGCCACAGGGCGAAAACTTTGTTCAAACTAGAATACATTTATGATTTGTCACATAAAATACTTTAATTTTAAATATCTTGTTTTACCTAAAATATCTTAATGGACCTATTATTAGTTACTTATATAAAATATCTTACCACACTTAATCTTAGTCTATATATGTTAAAATATCTTAGTTGTTGAAATATCTTAACACTTACTCTTAGTTTATAGTTTTGAAAATATTGTATCCACTCACTCTTACATTATATAATTGAAATTATTGAACTGAAACATAACCTGTATGCCTTTATTAATGTTCAATAAAGTCACAAAAAAGGGGGGTGGTGTCATCGGCGTCGGCGTCGCGAACAAGTTATGACTTGTCTAGCGCGCTGTGCTCATGTTTTAGTCTTCTGCCGAAACAGAAGTCATTTGAGCACAAAAAATAGTCTTCTGCCGAAACAGAAGTCATTTGAGCACAAAAAAAGTCTATATAAGAAAACACTTTTTCTCAGCGAGCAAGTAGTGATCGATCCTTCAAGTAGTAATGTTCCAGCCTTCAGCAACTAATAGTCTTCTGCCGAAACAGAAGTCATTTGAGCACAGAAGCCAACGCCAATGCTGATGAGGTTATCCCTTCCTCTTGTGTTGTAACCAGACAGTGTTTTAATTGAGTTTTATTGTGTTGAGTGTCAAGTGGCAATGCATACCCGGAGTGGCAAGGCAGTAGGCACTGGGGTCGAGAGCGACGTCTCCACGTCGGCCCCCCCTCACTGCACGACGCCCCTCACAGCATCTGACCACGAAGTGCTCCGCCAACACGACGCCCTGACAAGGGGTACGGGGGTCACGCCCGACGTCTCCACGACGGTGGCCCCACACTGCACAGCAAGCAACACAGCAACCCGGCTCGGCGAGGTAAGCATGTCCTCTGATTTCTCCACAGGCACAAGTGCTACGCATGGCGTCGCGACGACGGCGCCCCACTACTGTGCGTCGCCGGGCTCCGCGCCTAGGCATAGCGAGGCAGGACTCGCCACCAACATAGGACACGACACTGGGGTCACGCATGACGTCATCACGACGGTGCCCCCTCGCTGCATGGCACGCAGCGCAGCCACCTGGCATGGAACCCAGGCAACAAATATGGAATGGAGTAGCAACGATTCCCAGGCGATGCCCCCTTACTGCATGGAGCGCAACGCAGCATCGTGGCACGAAAACTCGGCGATGGAACAGGGATTAGATGGTGATGATGACATGGTGATGCCCCCTCGCTGTATGGTGGACCCAACAGCATCCCGGGCCAACGACGATTCCTCGACGCTGGGAGATCGCCGCTTCGCTGGATTCGCTTCCACACATGGGGAAGCCTCACACTCTGGCTCAGGGCTGCCCAGCGGTCAGTACACCATTGCTGCCACACCCGACTGGCCCCAACTCTTCAGCGACGCCTCGCTGACACCTCGCCGCCAGCTGGCCACCCCTCACTGCATGGTACCACCAACAGCAACCAGCCCAAGTCCAAGCACGCCGCCCAACGCACAGTACTTCGTCACGCCTACCTCGTCGGCCGGCGCCTACCACGTCACCCCGCCGTACCAGACGGCAAGACCTAGTGCTACGCCCCAAAGACAAATAGTGCTCCAAAACCAAACGACTGGAACGATCCCAGTCCCCTCTGCCGCCATAACGGACCAACCCCAACCGAGCTTGGGACTACCCAGCTATGAACAATTAGCGCAACTCCTGGCTCTGACCACTTCAAACCTAGCCTCCATTACCCGGCAGCAAGAAAATTGCCGGCCACCCATTACTGCACGTAACGAATCACAGCCGTACGCCACGGAAAAGGCTAACTTACGTGGACAAGAGATTCAAATGCTTTTATTTGTTTATTTCAAAAGGCTACTAAGACTAAAGGAATATAGTTAACATGCTATTTTCTATGTATTGTACTTAAATTAATTTCCAAACGTATATCTTGAAATGATCATCGCAAAGATATTAAATTAAATAATTATAGCACTAACCTCTTTAGTTCTATTTCATATTACACCACAATTTAGAATTTTAGAATTGCTTAATTACAATAATTGACTACTTCTAAGTTTTCTTAGGTTTCTTCATCCCTAGGCTTTGTCCAAGTATACTCCCATTTCTCTAGCTTGAATACTGATATATTTATCAAACAGCTTTACAGGGCACCTGCAACACAAAGCAGATAGGAATAACATATATATTGAAATTTATTAAATACCTGAGTTGGTTTTTTCGATTCAGTGTATTGATGTGCTTATAAGCGGACAGTTTTTCTTGGTTAAGCGGTGACGTTATCTATGAATGCGCTTTAGTGCGCTATATAGCACTCGCGTCTACGGACAAGAATTCCACTTTTCCGCCAGGGCTTCGACCACCTGCGCGCGCATTGTCAATTCAACCACAGGTTAAAGAAGACTCTATAAGGTAGCTTTGATTTTCGTTCTCTTATTACTGTACAAGTGTACAGTATAAGACAACAATAATGCTATTTTTTTATTATTTAAAATTTCTAAATAAGCCTTTATATTTACTGTACGGTATAAAACAATGTTTCTTGTTTTATTATTTAAAATGAAGAAATCTCTAAATAAGCCTTCATATGATAATCTAAAATTGAGGAGTTTATAACTTCCTGGTGATTTGTTCCTCTTTAATATTTTCGTGGCTTCATATTATTATGTTTTCTCGTTTTAGATAACGAAAATAACCTAATCATTATTGAGTGAAAATTCATAGTAATATTCTTGTTATGGTTCTACTTAGGTACTCTTATAATTTTTTTAAATATACGTACCTACTAAAAAAAAAAGTTATGGCCAAAAATAATAAATATTTCCCTATCGGATGTCTCTTTCTAGGGAATGACCACCTTAAAATAATTACATATTTACATATTAGGAAGGGGGATATTACACTTACATATTTTAACATAGGTACCATCGAAGTTTCCGAATTCAAAGCCTATAGGCATTTAAGCACACATTTAATGCTAAAAATTATTATTATTTTTTTTTGAATTATGAATGTGAATGTCGATATTTTAAATTAATTGAAAACTTTTCAGTCTAAAAAAACTTCTAACTTTAAATAATAAGTGATACAATAAAACACTAATTGTGATATTGCACGCGGCTATAAGTAGGAGTTCTTAAAATAAATGCAGCAATGTTTTTTTTGTGTAGTGGTAAATTGTAGTAATGCAGTCAGGGATCAAGGAATTAAATTGTTCTGGTAAATAATTGCAATTTTTTAATTACATGTAATATTTTCTAGGCACTTCAGGTACCTAATATAAATTATTGAAAAATGTTTTTTGCCTCTTCATTTTTTTCTAACTAACGTGTACAAACTTCCCCAAGTTCAATAACAGTCACAGTGTGCACTAACGAGGTTACTGTCTCTTTTACAATTTCACAAAACCTGGTAGTTCTGTAGAACATTCTTCTAAATTAATTATATACGGATCCACTGCTAATAGAGATATTTTTGATAAATTTATTTTTTGATGTACTTCATCGAGCTTTGCATAGTAGGAAATCCGATCCATTTTCTATAATAGAAAATATTTTGTTTGTTTTAGTAACATATGTAGAATAGAACGTACCTCTTTGAAATTATTAAAAGATCGTTATATACTCGGTTATATAGAAATAAAAATAGAAAAACACCAAAACCACAATGTAAACTATATAAATATCGTCTCTTATCTATGATGTAAACATACACAAATTTTAAGGTTATTTATTATTTATTTTACCTTCAGGTTCAGGGTAGGTTGATGACGTCACGTGCGCTGGATTGCACACATCGCGCATGCGAAGCCCTGGCGGAAAAGTGGAATTCTTGTCCGTAGACGCAAGTCTATATAGCGTCCTCCAAGGCCGCTTCAAATACGTATTCGGGATTAAAGTGGGGATAAATGTCACATTTGTTGTTTCTTTCTGAATTTGAGGTTATTTATTATGTATCTTGACAGTGTACAAATAAAAACGGAACAAGGGCTAGTCGAAATTACAATAAAGGCTTACTAATCACAATCGATTACGAGACTGCTCAAATTTTGCTGTTATTTGAGTAACATACATATTATTGGAGTAACGTCTTCAATGCTATTTAACAGATGATGCAATAATAATAAATTGCTCTTGGTTTGATCATTTATTAAACTAAGATAAAGGGTTAGAGAGTCTAACTCCATTTCAATACACTATCCAAGGGCCAAAGACTTAAAAACAAAACGAAAAAACCAATGGCGACAAGGTCGAAGATGTCAAATCGAAGCGTATGCATTTTCTGCAGAATTCGTTTTCGTGACGTCATCGTACAATGCGCTTATAAGCGCTCCATTAATACTCTCAATAAAAAAAAAAACCAGCTCTAGTAGCTGACAACATTTTGAGTATTTTGTTTACGTAAACATCACATATAAAACAAAGCTGGGTGCCTTCTTAATTATACACAAAATACCAGTTTTGCAAGTCATCAAGGTACTTAATAATTTTACTATAAAATACAAATATATACGACCAGAGTTAGTATTAGAAACATATCAGTATATAATCATTGTCTAATTTAGACAATAATTAGAATGAAACAATGACTACAGCAGTTTGGCAGTTGATTTGAAATTTAGACAAAAAATCTTTAAATTCATTATAGTATAAATGGGTCTGAAGTTAATTGCCATTATGATACGTACAATAATAGATTATGGAGATGTGTATAATTATGTATAAATTGATTCGTTCTTTAATATATGAGCCATTTTTATAGCCAAGCGAGCTTGCAGGCAGGGTTAATAAGAAAAGTAAGTCAAGTAAAATTTTATTATGTATGGGTTGTTTACTTATATAAAACTTTATCCAAACTCAATTCCGAAATTCAGTTTAGCAAGTATATCTTTTCTGTCAATAAAATATTTGATATACCTATTGTCATACAATAATACGATGTCGCAAAGTATCCTTTTGGTGTTACTAATAATAGCTGGAGTGAATAAAAATAACATGCATTGTATGATTGATATTAATCGCATAAGTAAACAACTTAATGTTAAAAAAACCTATTTTATTAAATTTTATTTTTTATTCCATTCTGTGTTAAAATTTGGTAGCTTTTTATTTCAATAAAACGTTCACGACAAAATTTTAATGCTATTAATTGAAGTACAAATTTGACATTGCTTGTAATTTTTTAACAAATTTGTTATTGACGAGTGAATTCAATTTACCCACATTACGATTAAGGTTCAGTTATAAACACATCATTATATAGAAACTCCATTGTATATTATAAATAAAATATCATTTACCTGGGTATAACTGCATAAAACAATTTCATCACAGAGAAAGCTCTTGTTTATGACCCAGAAGGGCTATTACTGCTCATATTGTACTATCAACGGTCTACTACTCTGCTCAAAATTTTTCTAATACATTCTTCTTTGAAATAATTTCCTCCAATTTGAAAAGGACTTTTTACCTGTAAAATTTATTTACCTAATACATTTTGTCATTGGAATTCAGAGAATTAGGATAACGATTAATTTGAGTATATGTTATTGTTTTGATTAAGGTTATGGTCTTGTAAACAAGCACCAGTAGGGTAGATTCTTTACCGTTAATTATACTTCAAATATTTATTATTCTGAACTTCCTTTGGTACACCTTTTCTACCAAGCACTACTTGCTTGGATACTTTGGTTTATTGTTATAAATGATACCTATAAGCAAATAAAAATGCACAAGAAATATTAAAAATAAAGTATGTAAGTACCTACCTTGTAATGACGATTCATGTTGATAAGTGTGTATTAAAAAACTTCTTTATTTTCAACTTTACATCAACAGCTAACAAAACAAACAATTAGGTATTATTAAAAACTTTTACGACACAAATTACAACGAACAAATGGCGTCAGCGTTCAGCGTGCATAAACAAAACAACTCTCAACCTGTTGTAGGGAGCGAGGGGACGTATTTTCTACAAGTGCGCAGGCGGTAAATTCAAATTTTCAGTTATTAACGTAGAAAAATGAAACTGTATGTACATATTTACCTACTTTAATGGATAGACTCTGAAAAATCCTCAAACATTTTATTCGGAAAATTAGCTACATTATTCTGAATCGTGTTGTATAATTCAAAATTAAGTTATATTAAAAAAATCATGAAAAAATTTGATGAATACAGAATTTAACATATATGCAAATAGTTCACTTCGTAACAATTATTCTTAGAATTTTCCTGTAATATGATATCAAATGTATTCTAATGGGAATAATACTGAAATATTTCGCAAGGATAATTTTGGGATATATTCGGATATTCATATTCCGATGACACGTAGGTATACTTACATTCCAGGAAAATGTAAGGATTATTCAGATATTTGGGTATATTAATGTGAGAAAGGAGATTTACAAAAACTCAAATTAGAATGGTATTTGTCTTACAAAAACTTGAAAATTCAAAAAAAAAAATTCATGTGTGATAAAAACTTATAGGCTTTGATCAAATATTAATACTGTATTATCATCATCACAACTCATAAACCCGTACCTATAGTCTGATAAAAAAACTAATAGGATACGATAGAAATTATAACTGTAGTTTCAGTTAAAAATTCATAAATCCTTAAGTATTTTGTGCCAGATAAATACTTATAGATGATTATAAGAATTTGATCTGTGTTGTCTTATTCGAACTCGTTTATCCCCCAAAATGTCTTGCCTAATAGAAACTAATAGAATACGATAAGAATTAAAACTGTGTTGCCTCATTATAACTCACAAATCCTTAAACAACGCTCTTCTCGTAAAAGCTCATAGAAACCAAAAAGAGTTAATAAGAAACTCGTATATAGTATATATTCTTAATTATTTCTTTTACCGGATAAAAACTGTTGGGATACAATGTAAACTGAAATTCTGTTCTTCAATAAAAACTCATAGGTAACTCCCCATGCAAGCACATAATCTGTCGTACAACTCATAGAATATGATAAAAATTAGAACTGTATTGTCTTACAAAACTTGAAAATCCAAAAGAACTTCATGTCTGATAAAAACGTATAGGGTTTCATAAAATATTAATACTGTATTATCATCATCAAAACTCATAAACCCGTAGCTTGATAAAAAACTGATAGGATACAATAGAAATTATAACTGATGTAGTTTCACTCAAAAATTGATGAATCCTTAAGTATTTTTTTCCGGATAAATACTTATAGGTAATTATAAGAATTTGATCTGTGTTGTCTTATACGAACTCATTTATCCCCCAAAATTTCTTGCCTAATAGAAACTAATAGAATACGATAAGAAATAATACTGTATTGCCTCATTATAACTCGCAAATCCTTAAACATCGCTCTTCTTGTAAAAGCTCATAGAAACCAAAAAGAGTTAAGAAACTCGTGTACTAATATAATCATTTCTTTTACCGGATAAAAACTGTTGGGATACAATGTAGACTGAAATTCTCTTCTGCAGTAAAAACTCGTAACTCCTTAGGTCGCACAACTCATAGAATATGATAAAAATTAGAACTGCCTTACAAAAACTTGAAAATCCAAAAGAACTTTATGTCTGATAAAAACTTATAGGGTTTCATAAAATATTAATACTGTATTATCATCAAAACTCATAAACCCGTAGCTTGATAAAAAACTGATAGGATACGATAGAAATTAAAACTGTACTTTTACTTAAAAATTGATAAATCCTTAAGTATTTTTTTCCAGATAAATGCTTATAGGTAATTATAGGAATTTGATCTGCGTTGTCTTATGCAAACTCATTTATCCCCCAAAATTTCTCGCCTAATAGAAACTAATAGAGTACGATAAGAATTAACACTGTATTGCCTCATTATAACTCGCAAATCCTTAAACATCGCTCATCTTGTAAAAGTTCATAGGAACCAAAAAAAACTAGAACTGAATTGCCTTATGAAAACTGGTATTTTCTCATTTAGCCCTAGAAACCTTATTAAAAATCATGAAAATTCTTAGAAAATGTGTAAGTGACAGATCACACACTCATACATTACAGGTTTGGCTCATAGATCCTTAAAGAGACTCTTAATTTGTTTATATTTTTTTATAAGTCTGTATGGAGCATTTTTGGCAGGTTTGTTCTATTTCCAGTTACTTGTGAGATCCCTTCTATATGTATTCGTTATTCAATGATTCAAATATATAACTAGAAATAAATGTTGTTTCAGATTAGTAGACGTAATACACAAATGCCTTCCATTAATATTACATCAGTGGCTGACAGCCCTTACGATAGCGAAGATGATGTACTTTCCTCACCTGAAAATAAAGTTCATTGTCCATTAATAGAAGATATATCAGCCACAGAATGGATAGGTGTTACAACAAATAGTGAAGATTGTAGCTATAGCTCAGATATAGAGAATATATCTGAAAGTAACTTAGAGCCACATGATAATAGCTACATGGTTTTTGACAGTGATTTAGCTCCAACAGCAATATTAAATCCTCCATCTCTTAAAGGTATGATAAGATATAAGATGAAATAAATTGACAAAATATAAGATAAAATAAATAATAAGTGAACAAGTGAAACTTACAGTAACATGTTGAAAATTCGACCGTATAGATATTTGAATATTTGTGGACAACTACCTGGCAGCTTACGTTTAATTTCAAACAAAATTGTCATAGCACAATTTTGTAAAGAAAAATAAACAATTAACATGATATTTTCGGACTCGGACATTGTTTTAAATAAAATTTCAATAGTCTTTAATATTGCTGAAATTTTCAACTCTAGGTTTTTGGATAATTTTGAACAACTTTCATTAATAAAGTTTTTCGATAAAAAAATGCCTAATATGATTTCTTTATTTTTTTTCCATTTATTTTGGTACCGCAGGTGGCTTTGCATTTGTAAGACGCGAATGTTTTTTTGGTCATAAGTAGATCCTAATTTGTTCTATCTTTTGGTAAATTTGGTTCAAGTCGGACAAAAAAGGAAAAAGTTATAAAGGTGCCCGGTTTTAAATGGGTTACTCTGTATATGTAAAATTGATTTAGAAAATTTCAAATACCTACTTTTTCCCAGTTTCCAAGCATGGAAGTTACAAATTTAACGTTAGATAACAGAAATTTGCGATGGCTTGTCTAACATAAAATATCATATACTATTATTGTTTTATAATTATATTTCTAGTATTTTTAGAAAAAATTTACCTTGTAATATCGTTGATGTGTCTATTTAAGAAGTATAAATTATTGGGTAAACATTGAGTTTAATAAATTTACAATATATTGTTATGAAATAAAAATGAAAAAATTAAAGCATGAATAAAACTGTACACATATTCAAGAAATTACGCCGCTTACCTAACGGCTCGTGGGCTCAAACATCATCTTGAATAATGGCTATCATAATCGATCATATAGTAATATGCTAAATTATTTAACCAACTATTGTTAAAAAAACTGGATATGTTAAGCTCAACGTGTTATTACGCAGCTACTTACCGAAAGAAAATGTACTGTTTTGAGCTGAATTATAGGGCTTGCTCACTCTAGATACAAGAGAACAGATGGTTTTCTCCCTTCCCAGAATATACATCAAAAGTATACATCCTACATACACGGGTCAGGTCAGCTTCCATTGAATTGCCCTGCGCTAGTTGTAGAACTACTGAAAACATGTATATTTTAACTATTTACTCCTCATTTTGTTTCCCAATTGTTTTTACATAAAAAAAATATATCCTTCAAGGTTTATATGTCAGCTACCACCTCCATGTGTCAGTGTTATTTTTTTTTGTAACAACAGTTTATTTATAATGCAATTTTCAGACTTTTGGAGTATACATTTTTTTTCTTTTTCATTAATAAAACTTACTAAAAATTATAATTATCATCAAACAAATTTTTGTATCTTAAAGTACACATCATAAACTTTAATTTAACCCCCTATAGAGTGCCGACATCATTTTCCAATACTTTATTATTTACAATCAAAGTTACAAAGTTAATGTGGAAAAATGCATTTTTTTGTAAATCGACCAACTTTGAGGGTCCGATTTTCGTAAAATAGATTTTTTTGACGAAAGGCGTATTTTGGTAATCCCTTTAAGTGCAATATCCCGCTGTTTGTTTATTTTTTTGCCTATTTTATTCCAGTAACGTTAAATTGTACCGTCCTAAAGTTCCAGGACGCTACTGAATAAATATAATTTAATTATGGGGTTCTTAAAACCACTGTAATAGCAGATGCTCTAAATTTATTTACATTTTGTTCACAGGATTCCTAAAGCTGCCGAAGTTGTCAGTTCCACTCGAAGATTTATCAACCTGCTCTATCGCTACCTTATAAATATGAATAAAAGTTTAACACATACACCGAGCGCCATCTGTTATTTTACAAGCAAACCCACCGATTCTTAACAAGTAAATTTTGATTAAATTTAGAACATACACCGAGCGCCATCTGTTATTTTACCAGCAAACCCACCGACTCGAGAAGCTCATTAGAAATCTAGATAATATTGGCAAAAATTTAACAATAAGCTTTAATTAATAATTTAAATGAATAGAAATTTAGTAACTAATAATGGGAAGTAAAATAGTGCAATAATTAAGTAGATTTTATAATAAAAACAGAATTTCATGTAAGCACTTTTTATCATTTTAAAGTTGGCTGCAATTGAAATCTAATTTAACCAAGGCAATAAAATAATCATTTCCTATTTCCGAACCGAGGAACGCAGACGTTCTAGAACTGTACTTGCCGCAGACTTAAAGCCTCAAATTCCTGGAGATAGGTATGAGGTGTCAAGTACCGGCTTGAAGTCAATGTTAATGACCAGCCAAATTTAAGGACCGATTTGACGACAGTCTTAAGGACCGCTTTGACGTCAATGTAAAGACGGTTTATGGTGATGGTCATGTCAATGTCAATGTGACGTTAGGAAATTTGATTTAGCCCAAGAGGGAATTTGTATTGTTCATATCCACGGATGTCACTGGATATGGGAGCTTGAATAGCGACAATAGAAGCAATCGAAGTCTAGATTTCAACTAATATCAGTAATTGAAGGCGAACAGAGGAAGGGGAAGCGAAGGTTTGAGTGGGACGAGGCGGCTCCGGCAGTCCAAGGAAAAGATCTGTGGTGAGAGTATCATTCTCAGTTGACTATCAACACGCTCAACTTCTTATGAAATTTTTTATTAACACTATATAATTTAGAGCCTTCAGCACATGTAACATTTTATTATCTTTAACTTTTCATCGGCCGTCAGCCTTTCATAATTTTCTTCCTACATGTAACTTGTGTAAGGAAGGTAATTTGTCAATCAAATATCTAAAGTTCTAAACTAATCACAATTTCAACAATTTCAAATTTTTTGTCATTCAAATTTTAATATACAACTTATTTTTTCACATTGTGTTTTTATAATAATTTTTCAATTAATCCACGATACCTATGTAATCCATAAGGCCACTGAATAGCCACAGTTTTACATATTGAAAACAAGTAAAGCATAGGTATTGAGCATTGGCTATTGGCGCCCAAGAAAAAATACAAAATTTTCAATAATTTTCGAACCACGACCCAGCCTCCACAAACAAAACGAGAACCGGGTAGTTTCATCTTTCCTAAACCACCCAGGGGCAGGAATTGATGTTACAAAGTAGCGCCCCACTTCGGGCGCCACTTTGTAATGGAACAGAATTCTGAGGAGACGGTAACATTTCAAAATGAGCCGAGGACTACGATTTACTTACTAGAAGCAGATCTTTATGATAAATTGAATTTAAATGTAGTAGATAATTTAGCATTACAAGTAGGCACGGGTGTAAATATAGCAACTAGTCCTAGTACTAAGTTTGTACCTATCTATAAATGGGGTATCACGTTTGATGGCCAGCCTAATAATGTAATTTCATTTATTGAAAGAGTTGAAGAGTTAGCAATAGCTCGAAACGTCACTTAAAGAGAATTATTCCAGTCAGGGTTAGATCTTCTTTCGGGACCAGCTCTACAGTGGTATCGATCTGTTAAAGGTAGTAAGGAAGTTAGGCCTTACCTATAGGATGATATATCGTATAGACACGGGGAATGCTAAGCCTATCAGGCAGCGTCAATACCTTTTATTACCACATATGATGAATATTTTAAATGAAGAACTTGACAAAATGTTAGAACAAGATGTAGTTGAACCTACTTTTAGTGAATGGAGGTCGCCAGTTTTTTTAGTAAAAAAGGATAATGGAAATTATCGATTTTGTTTTGATGGTAGATCTTTAAATACAGTAACTGTTAAGGATTCATATCCTTTACCTTTTGTAGGCGGTATATTGAGTATGTTACGGGACGCTAAGTATATCAGTAGCATAGATTTGAAAAACGCTTTTTGGCAAATTCCACTTTCGGAAACTTCCAGACCCAAAATCGCATTTGCTGTTCCGGGGAGGGGCTTATTTTGTTTTAAAGTACTACCATTTGGTCTTGCAAACGCCGCACAGGCTATGCAACGGTTAATGGACATTATTATAACACCAAAATTATAAAATAAAGTTTTTGTTTATCTAGACGATATAATTGTCACCGCTTCTAGTTTTGAGGAACACGTATCAATTTTAAAAGAAGTGTTTGGCAGGTTGAAGGATGCTCGCCTAACAGTAAATTTTGAAAAATGTCAGTTTTTTAGAAAATCTCTAAAATATTTAGGTTATGTAATTGATACTGAAGGTGGACTACGTGCAAACCCTGAAAAGGTAGAAGCGATGATCAGTTATCCTCGTCCCACAAATACAACTCAGATTAAACGATTTATTGGCATGTGTTCGTGGTACCGGAGATTTTTACCTCATTTTTTGACTTTAGTTGCTCCGTTAAATGATTTGCTAAAAGGGAAACGTGGTAAAAGACAACCAATTAAGTGGAATGAAAATGCAGAACAAGCGTTCTTAGCACTTAAGCAAGCGCTTATCTCTATTCCAATCCTAGCTAGTCCCGATTTTAAGTCAAATAATTTTGTAATACAGTGCGATGCGTCTAGTACAGGATTAGGTAGTTGTTTGACACAAGTACAAGGAGGAGAAGAAGAGGTGATTGCTTTTGCCAGTCGCTCACTAAATAAGACAGAAAGAAACTACAGTGTTTACGAGTTAGAAGCATTAGCTCTATTATTTAGTTTAGAGAGATTTCGGCCCTTCGTGGAAGGTCAGAAGTTTAGTCATAACTGATAATTTAGCGGTTAGCTGGTTGCATAAGTTAAAGTCACCTACCGGCAGATTAGCTCGCTGGATGGTTAATTTGCAACAATATGACTTTAATTTAGTGCACCGTAAAGGTAATTTAGATGTAGTTCCTGACGCTTTATCCAGAGTGCCGCATGATGAACCGTCAGATAATGAAGAACAAAATTTCACAGTAGGTTCATTATCACTTAATCAGGAGAATCTAGATGATTGGTATATTACATTACGTAGAAAAATTTTGGCAAATCCAAATTTGTATCCACTTTTTAAGGTAAGTAGATATGGCCCCACCTGGGCCACCCCCCACCACTTTTTTTTCTGAGTATGGAGGGGGAATTTTAACGCATGCGCGTATGGTCAACGGCTGCGCCCTCTATAACGGACGGATATTTTCGGAACTACGAGAAAGGTTTGTATCCCGGCTAAAGGTTTGGATCTCGGCTAAAGCAAATATGGAATCTGTATTACCGACAGGAAATTTAAAATGGTGGGAAATTCAAATATGGAATCTGCATTACCGACCGGAAATTTTAATGCATATGTGTAGAGGTTATTTGAAGGTCACCGACAAGTCTCGACAAGTCTAGAATGTACGTGTGTATCAAATTACATTTCCTGCAATTTGCATGCAGGTGTGCGAAGGATAAAATTTCATTTCCTGGAATTTTAGAATTACGTAACTGAGCTACATGGTAACAGACATTCGAAGGAACACCCTGTATATGATCACATATAATCCCTGTATACGATTCAATCAATATGCATTGTAGTAATAAGTATATATGATTAACAATTTCCGTAGCCCCCTAATAATACAAAATGATTAATCCCAATCAGTCAATGCATGTACTAATAAGTATAGGAAATATAAAAATACCCTATAAGACAATTTCCGTAACCCCCTAATAATACAAAATGATTAATCCGAATCAGTCAATGCATGTACTAATAAAGTATAGGAAATAAGAAATACCCTGTATTCAACTGACAATCTCCATAGCCCCTGTATGTGACATTTTTTAAAGAACCTGTTTATCAGAATACATAAAAGATGAAATGAGTTACCCTATTCCGAATGTGAGTATGTATTGAGAAAGTAGAAAATACCATTCAAACAACTACTTTAGTTCCGGTCAATAAATGCAACAAAATAAATACCCTGTATTCAACTGACAATCTCCATAGCCCCTGTATGTGACATTTTTTAAAGAACCCGCATGAAAGTTTATCAGAATACATAAAAGATGAAATGAGTTACCCTATTCCGAATGTGAGTATGTATTGAGAAAGTAGAAAATACCATTCAAACAACTACTTTAGTTCAATAAATGCAACAAAATAATAAAATACCCTGTATACGACATTTTTCGTGCTCCTCTGTATATACAATTCGTGCAAGTCTCAATTAAAGAACAGACCTCGAGAATGCATTAAAAGCAAGCTAGATGTGTGCGATTAATGTCCATATCTTTTACAGTACACCGCGTAGGTAGGTTGGTATCATAAACATCGGGATAAGGCGGAATAATTCCAGACAAAATAGAAATTTGATTTATGTCTACTACATAGTATCACTCTATATATTATGGGAACACCTAGGGCATTAGACTTCATATTTCAGAATTCTCTGAATAAAATTTATCAGAACGCATAAAATATGAAATTAGATGAGCCCGACACGTCGCCAATCGCCTATCACCGTGTGAAAAGATATTTTGTGCAAATTTCCACAAATGCATACGCCATGTGAATAGGTACTTTTGCATAAACATGGTACAAGACACTCGTGATAAGAAAAAACGTTAAACCTGAGAACGCAAAACAGCGTGTTATCGGTGAGAAGAATTTTTCGTAAACAACTAAGGAAATCATATTTCAAGGCCAGACTAGAGACGCAAACTGAAATCCGAACTTACATGTCGGAGAGGAAAGATTCAAATTAATTTCAAACTCGATTATCAATGAAAACCTAAGTAACATATATTTAAGACTGGCCCACTAGTAATCAAATCAAAGCAATTAGCGCAATCTTTGTTTTTGAAACCTAATAGGTATCCCTGCTATTAACTGCATGCAAAAGACAAGATGCTGACGTACGCGTGCCTATACCGGGAGACAAATATGTGAAATGTACCAATTCAATTACATTACATTTGGAGTTATTCTTTAGATACATGCTTTAAAGTATGAAATATGCATATATTGGGGACAAAAATATGTGAAATATACCAATTCAATTACATTACATTAGGAGTTATTCTTTAGATACATGCTTTAAAGTATGAAATATGTATACAGTGGGAGACAAAAATAGGTGAAATATACTAATTTAATTACTCTGCATTTGTGTACAGGGGGATTTACATATATGGTTTAAAGTTTAAAAAAATATATACATTAGGGCTATGTGGTATGAAATATGTATACAGGGGTGACAGAAATATGTGATATACTAATTTAATTACATCGCATTTGTGTACAGAGGATTTGGATATATGCTTTTAAGTTTGAAAAATATACAAACGTCGTACGAGGAGTATAGTCATGTGAATCAGCAACTCAGGATGTTCCCACACAGGGTGCTATTTAGAGATAGCCAAAGGTTATTTAATTTTAGAATTGCAAACTGAGCTACCGATACAGGTTGGCAAAGGATCAAGTTCATAATGCACGTGTGTAGAGGTTATATGAAAGTTATACAGATTTCCAAGAATTTTAGAATTGCATAACTGAGCTACTACGAATCATTTTAATCTCGCCGTTGACAACTTTCGCAGCTAGATGGCACTTATGTTTAAATTTGTAACTCGCCGATACTTTAGGACTCTAATCTATATTTAATACTGGTAGTAGTATCATTTCCTCAGTCTATTGATTGCTGTTACCTGAACAAGTTGTGTTTGATACAGTATTTTCGATCAGTGCTAAAATGGAAAAGTTTATTATCGTGAAGGATACCCTGAAGAAGGCGAAACGTTTCAATCTGACGGGTCGCAATATAGAGTTTAAAATTAAACCAATGCCGGCTGATGAAGAACCTGTGAGCTGGGTGAGAACGGCCGTTAATCAGATTGTTAGGAAAGCTGCCGAAAATCTTCAGCCTAGTGACCTAGTTGGCTTTAGCTTCTGTAGTAAAGACTTTCAACGTGGTAATGGCTGGCTTCGTTTTCGTCCGGCGGCAGAAGTGACTTATGACGATATCTGGGATGTTATTAGCAGTATTTATCAATCCAATTCTACAGGCCTCAATACGGAAACCTTCTGTCTATCCGTAACGTCAGTAAGGTTACCAGTTGGAAGCGGAAGGTCGCGAACATATAATAATTTCGAAGAGGAATGCAATATGCGTAGTGGAATTGTTACTATAAACAATAAAGATAATATGTGTTTTCCTCGTGCCTTAGTGGTGGCTATTGCATATAGTAACAAGGACCCTATGTGGAATAAGATACGCAAAGATACCGGAAAACTCCAAACTCAAAGAGCACTTAGGTTGGTAGAGGAATCCGAAGTTGTTATACCTATTGAAGGATGCAGTATACCCGAACTGGAAAAGTTTCAGCATCATCTACAAAATTATAAAATTGTGGTTTATACAAAGGCCGAGATATAATGTTTGAAGGGGCTAATGAAGGAAATAAACTTAATCTGCTATTTCACAAGGGACATTTTAACGTGATTACGTCATTAACATCGGCCTTCTGTGCTAAATATTATTGTGAAGACTGTCATGTACCTTATGACCATAAGAACAAACATAGGTGTGAACGTACATGTCCCTGTTGCTTACAAATACCTAATTGTCCATCGACTTTGAACGTAAAATGCCCTGACTGTAATAGGTCCTTTAGAGGTGAAAATTGTCGTGATAACCATTTGAGGGAGGGATCTCTAGGAAAAGGAACCGTATGTAGTCAAATTAAACTGTGTACGGACTGTTTGAAAACAGTGAAGAACAACCGGAAACATACGTGTGGCGAGATATTCTGCAAAATTTGTAACACACACGTACCTCAAGATCATTTGTGCTATATACAACCTGATAGGGGAACCCCGAAAACCGAAAATACTCTATTTATATTTTACGATTTTGAAACGATGCAGGAAAAAGTTTTAGAAGACGGCAGTAAGATTCATGAGCCAAATTTATGTGTTTTTAAGCAATGCTGTGACGAATGTATTGAAAAAGATATTAAAATGTGTAAAAAATGTGGTGTTCGGCTACAGACTCTTAAATGTAGTGATCCTGTGCAACCATTCATGCACCATATTTTAACAATACGGAAGAAATTCAAACAAGTCATATGTTTAGCCCATAACTCTCAAGCATTTGATGGACAATTTATACTTAACTACATTTTGACTCATACAGACCTCAACCCTGAATTAATTATGAGAGGTTGGAAACGTAAAATTCATTGACAGTTTAAATTATTTCCCGATGCCTCTCTCGAAATTACCAAAAGCTTTCGACTTAGGCCCAGAACTTAGAAAAGGTTACTTCCCGCACCTGTTTAATACAGAAGCAAATAAGAACTACATAGGCAACCTACCACATATCGAATATTACAGCCCTGACACAATGAAAGCAGAAGATCGTGAAAAGTTTCTAAATTGGTACGACGTACATAAAAACGATATCTTTGATATGCAGCGGGATTTAGTGGAATATTGCGTATCAGATGTGGAAATTTTGACCCGTGCGTGCTTGAAATTACGTCAACAAATGCTTGAAACCACCAACGTCTGCGCATTCGGTGAAAGCTGCACAATAGCCGGTTGTTGCAACAAGGTGTTTAGAAGAAATTTTCTGAATCCAAACACAATCGGTATTATTCCTAAAAACGGGTACAGATGGAGGGACAATCAAAGCAAAATAGCCATTCAGTGGTTAGTATGGGAAGAACGCGAACGTCAGATTAATATTATCCATTCTTCTAAACGAAAAGAGAGCAAAATACAGGGTGTTAAAGTGGACGGGTATTGTACCGAAACAAATCAGGTGTTTGAGTTTCATGGTTGTTATTACCACGGATGTCCGGTATGTTTCAAACACAACAGAACCGAATCATCACACGACAACCCTACAGAAGCTATGAATTCAAAGTACGAATCTACCATTGCTAAAATAGAAAGACTTAGAGAGCTAGGCTACGACATAGTCGAAATGTGGGAGTGCAAATTTCGTAAAATGTTAAAGGAAAATGAAGAACTTTCCGATTATTCCAAAAACCATCCATTAGTTATCCAGGCACCGCTTATTGCGCGAGATGCTTTTTATGGAGGATGAACGGGAAATACATTTGAATATTACAAGTGTGGACCTAATGAATCAGTTTTATACACAGACATTTGCAGTCTATACCCATATGTTTGTAAATATGGAAAATTTCCTATAGGGCACCCTAAAGTCTTCGTCGGAAAAGATTGCGACCAGCTAAACTTAGAAAATACAGACGGGGCGATAAAATGTAAAATATTGGCACCTAGAGATTTGTATCATCCTGTATTACCTTTAAAATTGAACAATAAATTAATTTTCACTTTGTGTTATCCATGCGCAAAAGAGTCGCGAGTGGGTGTGTGTACACATAATAATGAAGAACATGGATTATCGACGAGGTATTAAAAGCCGTAGAAAAAGGGTACGAAATACAGGAAGTTTATGAGGTTTGGAAATATGACACTCAACAATATGGCAAAGACCACGCAGGACTATTTACAGACATGATGAATAGATTTATTAAAATTAAGCAACAATCATCCGGTTGGCCTTCTAATTGTGTAACGCAGGAACAAAAAGATCATTACATCGAAGACTTCTTAAATAAAGAAGGTGTACAGCTAGAGTCTGCTGAAATTATAAATAATCCTGGGCTTCGTTCTCTCGCGAAATTAATTTTAAACAGCTTTTGGGGAAAATTCGGACAGAGAGAAAACCAACCTAAGTCTAAGATTCTCAGAGATCCCAGTCAACTATTTGGTGTGCTTACAGACACCACTATTCATATTAATTCAATGCTACCAGTAGGAGACGAAGCACTTATTATCAATTACGAGCATAGAGAAGAGACATACCAACCACTATCAACTGTAAACGTAATGGTTGCAGCGTACGTCACAGCACAAGCGCGGCTAAAATTATATTCCTATCTGGAAAAATTAGGTGAAAGAGTACTGTACTATGATACTGACAGCGTCATTTATGTGTCAAGGCCCGGCGAATACGAGGTACCCACAGGCGAATTTATTGGTGATATGACTGACGAACTGGAATCATACGGTTCAGGTAGCTACATTACAGAATTTGTGTCGGGAGGTCCCAAAAATTACGCTTATAAAGTGTATTCTACTCATGATAATGATGAAAAAGTGGTGTGTAAAGTAAAGGGTATTTGCCCGAACTACGCGGCTTCTCAGCTGGTAAATTTTGATGCTATAAAAGACATGGTTCTGAACGACACAGCTCCTGTGTACATAGTGTCCAATAATATTCGAAGAACAAAAGACCACGAAGTGATAACAAAATCAAAAACAAAAGTGTACAGACCCAACTCTACTAAAAGAAAGTTCTTTGTTAATCACTCATCTGTTCCTTATGGACATAAAAAATCTACGCCTTAAATTATTGTTTCCTGTATACCTACTGATGTAATAGTTTTATATGTACCCTGTATATTTTTTAAATACATTGTGTGAATTATATATTACTTGTAACTCTTTTTTTAATATTGTTTACCTATTGATGTACCATGTATATTTTTAAAACACATTGTGTAAATTATATATTACTCGCAACTCTTGTGTAACATTGTTTACCTACTGATGTAATAGTTTTATATGTACCCTGTATATTTTTTGAAATACATTGTGTGAATTATATATACTACTTGTAACTTTTGTGTAACATAGCACTAATTTAAATATATTTTTATTATGTGTAATATAATTTTCTGTATTATACCATTCCTATGATTATAAAGTTTAATAAAATCATTTTATCCTATTACAACCGGCTATTGTGCAGCTTTCACCGAATGCGCAGACGTTGGTGGTTTCAAGCATTTGTTGACGAAATTTCAAGCATGCACGGGTCAAAATTTCCACATCTGATACGCAATATTCCACTAAATCCCGCTGCATATCAAAGATATCGTTTTTATGTTCATCGTACCAATTTAGAAACTTTTCACGATCTTCTGTTTTCATTGTGTCAGGGCTGTAATATTCGATATGTGGTAGGTTGCCTATGTAGTTCTTATTTGCTTCTGTATTAAACAGGTGTGGGAAGTAACCTTTTCTAAGTTCTGGGCCTAAGTCGAAAGCTTTTGGTAATTTCGAGAGAGGCATCGGGAAATAATTTAAACTGTCAATGAATTTTACGTTTCCAACCTCCATCGAAATAATTTTTGTGCCTCTCATAATTAATTCAGGGTTGAGGTCTGTATGAGTCAAAATGTAGTTAAGTATAAATTGTCCATCAAATGCTTGAGAGTTATGGGCTAAACATATGACTTGTTTGAATTTCTTCCGTATTGTTAAAATATGGTGCATGAATGGTTGCACAGGGTCACTACATTTAAGAGTCTGTAGCCGAACACCACATTTTTTACACATTTTAATATCCTTTTCAATACATTCGTCACAGCATTGCTTAAAAACACATAAATTTGGCTCATGAATCTTACTGCCGTCTTCTAAAACTTTTTCCTGCATCGTTTCAAAATCGTAAAATATAAATAGAGTATTTTCGGTTTTCGGGGTTCCCCTATCAGGTTGTATATAGCACAAATGATCTTGAGGTACGTGTGTGTTACAAATTTTGCAGAATATCTCGCCACATGTATGTTTCCGGTTGTTCTTCACTGTTTTCAAACAGTCCGTACACAGTTTAATTTGTCTACATACGGTTCCTTTTCCTAGAGATCCCTCCCTCAAATGGTTATCACGACAATTTTCACCTTTAAAGGACCTATTACAGTCAGGGCATTTTACGTTCAAAGTCGATGGACAATTAGGTATTTGTAAGCAACAGGGACATGTACGTTCACACCTATGTTTGTTCTTATGGTCATAATGACGTAATCACGTTAAAATGTCCCTTGTGAAATAGCAGATTAAGTTTCTTTCCTTCATTAGCCCCTTCAAACATATCTCGGCCTTTGTTACCATATGTATAAACCACAATTTTATAATTTTGTAGATGATGCTGAAACTTTTCCAGTTCGAGTATACTGCATCCTTCAATAGGTACAACAACTTCGGATTCCTCTACCAACCTAAGTGCTCTTTGAGTTTGGAGTTTTCCGGTATTTTTGCGTATCTTATTCCACATAGGGTCCTTGTTACTATATGCAATAGCCACCACTAAGGCACGAGGAAAACACATATTATCTTTATTGTTTATAGTAACAATTCCACTACGCATATTGCATTCCTCTTCGAAATTATTATATGTTCGCGACCTTCCGCTTCCAACTGGTAACCTTACTGACGTTACGGATAGACAGAAGGTTTCCGTATTGAGGCCTGTAGAATTGGATTGATAAATACTGCTAATAACATCCCAGATATCGTCATAAGTCACTTCTGCCGCCGGACGAAAACGAAGCCAGCCATTACCACGTTGAAAGTCTTTACTACAGAAGCTAAAGCCAACTAGGTCACTAGGCTGAAGATTTTCGGTAGCTTTCCTAACAATGTGATTAACGGCCGTTCTCGCCCAGCTCACAGGTTCTTCATTAGCCGGCATTGGTTTAATTTTAAACTCTATATTGCGACCCGTCAGATTGAAACGTTTCGCCTTCTTCAGGGTATCCTTCACGATAATAAACTTTTCCATTTTAGCACTGATCGAAAATACTGTATCAAACACAACTTGTTCAGGTAACAGCAATCAATAGACTGAGGAAATGATACTACTACCAGTATTAAATATAGATTAGAGTCCTAAAGTATCGGCGAGTTACAAATTTAAACATAAGCGCCATCTAGCGGCGAAAGTTGTCAACGGCGAGATTAAAATGATTCGTAGTAGCTCAGTTATGCAATTCTAAAATTCTTGGAAATCTGTATAACTTTCATATAACCTCTACACACGTGCATTATGAACTTGATCCTTTGCCAACCTGTATCGGTAGCTCAGTTTGCAATTCTAAAATTAAATAACCTTTGGCTATCTCTAAATAGCACCCTGTGTGGGAACATCCTGAGTTGCTGATTCACATGACTATACTCCCCGTACGACCTTTGTATATTTTTCAAACTTAAAAGCATATATCCAAATCCTCTGTACACAAATGCGATGTAATTAAATTAGTATATCACATATTTCTGTCACCCCTGTATACATATTTCATACCACATAGCCCTAATGTATATATTTTTTTAAACTTTAAACCATATATGTAAATCCCCCTGTACACAAATGCAGAGTAATTAAATTAGTATATTTCACCTATTTTTGTCTCCCACTGTATACATATTTCATACTTTAAAGCATGTATCTAACTCCAAATGTAATGTAATTGAATTGGTATATTTCACATATTTTTGTCCCCAATATATGCATATTTCATACTTTAAAGCATGTATCTAAAGAATAACTCCAAATGTAATGTAATTGAATTGGTACATTTCACATATTTGTCTCCCGGTATAGGCACGCGTACGTCAGCATCTTGTCTTTTGCATGCAGTTAATAGCAGGGATACCTATTAGGTTTCAAAAACAAAGATTGCGCTAATTGCTTTGATTTGATTACTAGTGGGCCAGTCTTAAATATATGTTACTTAGGTTTTCATTGATAATCGAGTTTGAAATTAATTTGAATCTTTCCTCTCCGACATGTAAGTTCGGATTTCAGTTTGCATCTCTAGTCTGGCCTTGAAATATGATTTCCTTAGTTGTTTACGAAAAATTCTTCTCACCGATAACACGCTGTTTTGCGTTCTCAGGTTTAACGTTTTTTCTTATCACGAGTGTCTTGTACCATGTTTATGCAAAAATACCTATTCACATGGCGTATGCATTTGTGGAAATATGCACAAAATATCTTTTCACACGGTGATAGGCGATTGGCGACGTGTCGGGCTCATCTAATTTCATATTTTATGCGTTCTGATAAATTTTATTCAGAGAATTCTGAAATATGAAGTCTAATGCCCTAGGTGTTCCCATAATATATAGAGTGATACTATGTAGTAGACATAAATCAAATTTCTATTTTGTCTGGAATTATTCCGCCTTATCACGATGTTTATGATACCAACCTACCTACGCGGTGTACTGTAAAAGATATGGACATTAATCGCACACATCTAGCTTGCTTTTAATGCATTCTCGAGGTCTGTTCTTTAATTGAGACTTGCACGAATTGTATATACAGAGGAGCACGAAAAATGTCGTATACAGGGTATTTTATTATTTTGTTGCATTTATTGAACTAAAGTAGTTGTTTGAATGGTATTTTCTACTTTCTCAATACATACTCACATTCGGAATAGGGTAACTCATTTCATCTTTTATGTATTCTGATAAACTTTCATGCAGGTTCTTTAAAAAATGTCACATACAGGGGCTATGGAGATTGTCAGTTGAATACAGGGTATTTTATTATTTTGTTGCATTTATTGACCGGAACTAAAGTAGTTGTTTGAATGGTATTTTCTACTTTCTCAATACATACTCACATTCGGAATAGGGTAACTCATTTCATCTTTTATGTATTCTGATAAACTTTCATGCAGGTTCTTTAAAAAATGTCACATTCAGGGGCTATGGAGATTGTCAGTTGAATACAGGGTATTTTCTTATTTTGTTGCATTTATTGACTGGAACTAAAATAGTTGTTTGAATGGTATTTTCTACTTTCTCAATACATACTCACATTCGGAATAGGGTAACTCATTTCATCTTTTATGTATTCTGATAAACTTTCATGCAGGTTCTTTAAAAAATGTCACATACAGGGGCTATGGAGATTGTCAGTTGAATACAGGGTATTTTTTATTTCCTATACTTTATTAGTACATGCATTGACTGATTCGGATTAATCATTTTGTATTATTAGGGGGCTACGGAAATTGTTGTGGTCATATACATTTTGTATATCCTATAATTATTAGTACATGTATTGGCTGATTCGGATTAATTATTATGTCACATGCATGGGACTACGGAAAATGTGTTATAGGATATTTTTATATTTCCTATAATTATTAGTACATGCATTGATTGATTCGGATTAATCATTTTGTATTATTATACAGGGGGCTACGGAAAATGTCTTATAGGGTATTTTGTATTTCCTATACTTATTAGTACATGCATTGACTGATTCGGATTAATCATTTTGTATTATTAGGGGGCTACGGAAATTGTTAATCATATATACTTATTACTACAATGCATATTGATTGAATCGTATACAGGGATTATATGTGATCATATACAGGGTGTTCCTTCGAATGTTTGTTACCATGTAGCTCAGTTACGTAATTCTAAAATTCCAGGAAATGAAATTTAATCCTTCGCACACCTGCATGCAAATTGCAGGAAATGTAATTTGATACACACGTACATTCTAGACTTGTCGAGACTTGTCGGTGACCTTCAAATAACCTCTACACATATGCATTAAAATTTCCGGTCGGTAATGCAGATTCCATATTTGAATTTCCCACCATTTTAAATTTCCTGTCGGTAATACAGATTCCATATTTGCTTTAGCCGAGATCCAAACCTTTAGCCGGGATACAAACCTTTCTCGTAGTTCCGGAAATGTCCGTCCGTTATAGAGGGCGCAGCCGTTGACCATACGCGCATGCGTTAAAATTCCCCCTCCATACTCAGAAAAAAAAGTGGTGGGGGGTGGCCCAGACTAAGGTAGAAAATAATTTAATCTTTAAAAATGTTGCTAATAAATTACCGGTGAAAACTAATTTAACTGAATGGAAACTTTTGGTACCACTTTCACAACGAAATAATGTTCTAAAACAATGTCACAATGAAAGTACAGTAGCACACTTGGAGTATTTTAAAACACTTGTGTTTGTGAAGACTACTATTGGCCTAAAATGCGTAAGCATATATTGAGTTATATCAAGTCATGCAAGACTTGCAGTTCGCAAAAAGTGTCATTTTCACGTTACGGTTTAATGGGGAAGGAAAAGAAAGTAGAATTTCCATGGCAAGTCATAAGCGTTGATATTTTTGGTCCGGTAACAAGAAATAAAAGGGGTTTTTCATATCTTTTAGTACTTTTAGATTGGTTTACTAAATATGTTCTCGTACATCCCATGCGTAATGCCACAGCACAGACTATATCTAAATTTATGGAGAATGACGTATTTTTGATTTACAGTGTTCCACAGTTCATTATGGTAGACAACGGGAAGCAGTTTGCTTCATCAGTTTTTAAGGAACTGGCCGATCTGTACAAAGTACAAAAAATTTGGTTTAATGCACTGTATCACCCACAAGTTAATCCAGTCGAGCGATCGAACGCTACGATAGGTACAGCTATACGCAGTTATATCCAAGATAATCATCAGGACTGGGATGTGGAAATTTTCAGAGTTGCTCACGCAATCAGAACGGCTACTCACGAAGTAACTGGTTTTCCTCCTGCTTTCTTAAATTTCGGCCGTAAAGTTCCCATTTCAGGAGACTTTTACGGGCAAGTAGAGTCAACATCGGGCATTCAACTAGCTCCGGGTGATAGGAATAAGTATTGTGATGACATATCGAATCTTTCGGATACATATAAATATGTAGTAAAGCGGTTAAATAATGCTTACAAAAGAAATCAGAAAACATATGACTTGCGTAGACGGGAAGTTAAATATAAAGTAGGTAATAAGGTATGGAAGAAAAAATAAGGTTTTGTCAGATGCTTCCAAACATTTTTCAGCTAAGTTAACACCCAAATTTGTACTTTGCACAGTTCGCCAGAAAATTTCTAAATTAGTCTATGCATTAAACCATGCAGACAGATCCGATGCAGACCATTGGCATGTTTCCGATTTAAAGATGTACTATGGATCAAATTCTGACGTTTCAGTCGGATAAACATTTTTATAATGCATTCTTTATTAAGTTAATTACCCATAAATTTAGATTAGGCGCACTAATTTTAATTAAGATACCTAGAGGGTTTATGTCTTGCGTTGGTAGTAGTTTTCTAGTAGTGTAGTTTGTTGTCAGTAAACTTCGGAAATTCGGAAATAATTTTCCGGCTGGATATCTTTTATCCAACGGTTGAAGGGTGGGCCACGTTTAGTGGGTGTAGCGCTTCAGCGTCTGCACGCCACGCAGTTGACGTGAACCAAGCAAGTGAAACTCAGCAAGATTTGTCTCAGGGATATGGAATTCGATGTAGTAACGGTTAAGCCTTTTGTGATTATACGACATTTTGGTGATTTTCATGCGCTTGGATAATATCAATAAATGACATAACAACGTCATACTTCTTTGTGTTGTCCTTATTTTCATCTATACTTTCTATTTTTCCACTTCTATCATTCTTTTGTGTTACTCTACTTAGGTTTATGTGTGAGGAAGGGTTAGCGCAGACTGAATTTCGTTAGGGAAAGCTGTTAGTTTTTATTATATTTATTGTATTGTATTTGCCAGTCTTGCTAAGGCATTCTCGTGGTCTGGTAAATAAATATAACTGTTCAGTTGTGGCTTGAAAGTCCATGCGAGGCAGGGGAAATTTGTTTGGAGGGAATATTTTTCCTGGATGGTCAATTTGCCCTTTGATAAACAGTGAGTTAGTTTCCTTTCGTTGTTCGGGGGTTACGTCTTCACCTGAGTCAAGAACATTATATGCTTTGCTTGTTATTCCTTTTGTATTTCTGTCGTTTCTGGATAACATTCTACTTGAAATCTTCTAGTATCTTAATTTTGTTTAAGTGTTCTGACTAACTTAGATCTAGTCTATCATATCTAGTTTTGGTCCTTTTTAAAAAACTTTAGTTACTTTTCGTATTATCTTTTCTAGATGTTTACAAGTAAACCTATAATCGTTATCCTAGTTCGTAGGATATTTAACGGCCATTAAAGGAACTTGTTCCGGGATGGGGATGGACTAGTTTCGGTCGGGCTGTCTTGAATGACAGGTGGTCAAGGAGGGTCGAGCGTAAACGTAGGTAAGGGAGCTTGTCAGTCAGGAGTGACCTAGGTCGTCTGACGTTCTTCGAGAGACATATCTTCCTCCCCGCTTCACCTCAGCCCTTGGCCTATCGCTCGATCGAAACACTGTTCATCGCACCTGAAGCAAGAGCTTTCCAGAACAATGGTCCTTTTTGTTGTTTAGTCGTCACGTACTTCTAGTTCAGCCCCTTGGAGCTATATCCAAAGTATTTTAGTTGATACGTACGTCTAATTTCAGCTCTTTGGAGCTACATCCAAAATATTTTTTGATTTATTAACAGTCTGGATATTTTATCCCACTGTTAAGGATAGGCAGAGAACTTGTTTCCTGTATCCTGGTTTAGATGTGCTTATGTCTACTCCAATTTCAGCACTGGCCGCCGCTACAACGCTGCTCAACACCACAGTGTCTGTGGAGACCGATGTTTGGGTCCTCTCCTAAAACATTTTGTTTCCTTTTCTAACTCTCTTCAAAGGGTTTCTTGTATGTGAAATGCTATACAAGTTTTATATCAATTTAATTCTACTTCCAATTTTGTGTCTGAATCAGTTCATAAGAGTATTTAGTATTCAGGGGATATTTTGTATCTGGTGGAATGTTGTATTAAATAGGTTATGTTTTTGGAGCCCCTCGGACTCTGAAATAAGTGAAATATGTATAGTGTATGCTAATATGGTTTGGATTAGTACTGCATTGACTTTACCGATTGTGTCTTTCCCAATTTTGTCATTATTGATTTTGTCGTTACTGATTTTGTCCCTGAAATATTAGGCGTGTAGTACGCGGAGCTACTATTGAGTACTAAATCCTCTCTTATAGCAGCATTCACTAGTAGTTAAGATATTTACTTTTAGTTATTTAGTAAGAAGTTAAGGTCTAGGAACCGTAGCTGTCTTATAGCTTAGTTAGTTACAATTCGGTTAATAATCATTTATGGTTAAGTAGCCATATCTCAATTCTTTTAAGTTAGCTTTAGTTGTATCCATCAGCGGATAAATAGAAATTGAAGTCTCAATTTATAAGAAAAAATGCATGTATGGTAGTACACATATTTTTTTATAGAGGGAGAGAGAAAGTGTACCGTCCTAAAGTTCCAGGACGCTACTGAATAAATATAATTTAATTATGGGGTTCTTAAAACCACTATAATAGCAGATGCTTAAAATTTATTTACATTTTGTTCACAGGATTCCTAAAGCTGCCGAAGTTGTCAGTTCCACTCGAAGATTTATCAATTTACCTGCTCTATCGCTACCGTATAAATATGAATAAAAGTTTAACACATACACCGAGCGCCATCTGTTATTTTACAAGCAAACCCACCGATTCTTACGAGTAAATTTGAATTAAATTTAGAACATACACCGAGCGCCATCTATTATTTTACCAGCAAACCCACCGACCCGAGAAGCTCGTTAGAAATCTAGATAACATTGGCAAAAATTTAACAATAAACTTTAATTAATAATTTAAATGAATAGAAATTTAGTAACTAATAAGTAACTAATAATGGGAAGTAAAATAGTGCAATAATTAAGTAGATTTTATAATAAAAACAGAATTTCAAGTAAGCACTTTTTATCATTTTAAAGTTGGCTGCAATTGAAATCTAATTTAACGAAGGCAATAAAATAATCATTTCCTATTTCCGAACCGAGGAACGCAGACGTTCTAGAACTGTACTTGCCGCAGACTTAAAGCCTCAAATTCCTGGAGATAGGTATGAGGTGTCAAGTACCGGCTTGAAGTCAATGTTAATGACCACCCAAATTTAAGGACCGATTTGACGACAGTCTTAAGGACCGCTTTGACGTCAATGTAAAGACGGTTTATGGTGATGGTCATGTCAATGTCAATGTGACGTTAGGAAATTTGATTTAGCCCAAGAGGGAATTTGTATTGTTCATATCCACGGATGTCACTGGATATGGGAGCTTGAATAGCGACAATAGAAGCAATCGAAGTCTAGATTTCAACTAATATCAGTAATCGAAGGCGAACAGAGGAAGGGGAAGCGAAGGTTTGAGTGGGACGAGGCGGCTCCGGCAGTCCAAGGAAAAGATCTGTGGTGAGAGTATCATTCTCAGTTGACTATCAACATGCTCAACTTATGAAATTTTTTATTAACAGTACATAATTTAGAGCCTTCAGCACATGTAACATTTTATTATCTTTAACTTTTCATCGGCCGTCGGCCTTTCAAAATTTTCTTCCTACATGTAACTTGTGTAAGGAAGGTAGGTACCCTCTAAATTTCAATTTGTCAATCAAACATCTAAAGTTCTAAACTAATCACAATTTCAACAATTTCAAATTTTTTGTCATTCAAATTTTAATATACAACTTATTTTTTTACAATGTGTTTTTATAATAATTTTTCAATTAATCCATGATACCTATGTAGTCCATAAGGCCACTGAATAGCACAGTTTTACATATTGAAAACAAGGAAAGCATAGGTATTGAGCATTGGCTACTGGCGCCCAAGAAAAAATACAAAATTTTCAATACTTTTCGAACCACGACCCAGCCTCCACAAACAAAACGAGAACCGGGTAGTTTCATCTTTCCTAAACCACCCAGGGGCAGGAATTGATGTTACAAAATATTATCAAATAATCGAAAATTCGTACAATACTTAACTTCAAGCTTATGTAAGAAATGTTTGAAGTTTGAAAATATAAAATTAAATACACGTAATACTTCAAAAAATTGATCCTTTTCAATATACATTTGGTTTTATGTCGTTTTCTTTAGGGCCGATTTTTCAATGTCCAGTTAAAAGTGCCAGATAGGTAGCTGCTAGTTACGTTTAGCTGGCAGTTATATCTATGGTAGTGTTTATCAACAGTAATTTAACTGCCAGCTACGTATTCATGAGTTGAATTATTTCTTAGCTATGTTGGCACTACTGATTCTATCCGAAGTTTCTTGCAATTGGTTTATTTCAAATTGCGCGCGTGTTTTAGTGACAGTTTATCTAATTTAACCTCAAAATTCAAGAAACGGCTAAAGATAGGAATGGGCTCTATAAAATACTCATGCGCAACGTTCTATTATATGCGCAAGCGCACAAATTTCCATTATATGTTGTATATCCCTCCCTAATCTATGATGTTTTGGTTATGTTATATGATTGTTTCACAACTTTATGAGAGAAATTAGTGTTTAATCAAAAGCTATATATTGCCGTAGGTACACGTTATTTTTTATGGGACTAAATATTTTCAACTTTCTTCAGTATATTTCTTAGATATTCTTAATGTGCACACGAAAATCACTGTCATGTCATAATCACCGATTTGTGACTGATATAATTCATTATTTTATTTAATCTTTCCTTATTAGAAATTAATGTGCCTCTATAATGTCTACAATAAATAATAAATATGTTTCCTTCTTATAGTTTAATGAACTATATTATTATAATTCTGTCATAATATGGTATACCATATTGGAAAGAGTATGCAATAGAGAATAAGTTTTTATAACTATTTTAATCTCGAAGTACTTATAGTGAAGAAAATTTTGTTCAAAATAGAAAAATGAATTCGACCCAATGTGTTTTAACACAAATAACAAATAGGTAGTCCTACATATTTTTTATGCTGATACTTCGGCATTTCCTTTTCTACTGTTTCGATAAAGTGCATATTAAGAATATAAAAAAAATATATTTAAGAAAGCTGATGTTATTTAGTACCACAAAAAATAACATGCATATTAATAACAATTCAACTATTTCTCAAAAATATCTAAAAACGCCGATATCACAAAAACGATGATACTTTGCATAAAGGTAAATGTGATTCATATAGGATCTAAACGATCCCGATCAGTGAAAACTTTCTATGGATGTACTAAAACACCATGTACATACAAAGAGGCCAGCATTAACTTATTCTCTGCAGGATCAAGTTTAATAAACACAAACATTGAAACCTATAATAGTAATAAATTTATACTCTTGTGGCTACCTGTATAAATACCAACAATTTTAAGAAATACCCACTTTGTACACGAAATCAGTCTGTCTACGCGCGCTTCCATACCACAGAGCAACTCTGAATTTTTGAATTTGAAATATCGCGGTTATGTTGGCGCGAATATGGCGCATGTGTAGATCTTGGAGCCTATTCCTAACTTTAGCCGCTTGTAAAATTCATTGCGTTGTCTAGCGTGTTGATAGATGTTCTCTTCTTAATTTTGTGCGTTTGTGTATCAGCAATAATTGCAATAGAGAGTGTAAAAAGGAAAAAAGGTGCTAACTACACTTTAAGTGATTGGAGAAACAGAATTATTCATGCAACTTCCTCTATCATCTCAACGATATGTAAAACAGTTTCCTTACGCAGTCGAAATCTTATTAAACAATCTTTATCATCATAATTCTCAAAATTATTTTCTCGTTCCCTTATGGTATATGGTCTCCTTTCATACTTTATAAATTGTATAATATCATTGTCATCATCACTCATATCCAGAATATTATTATTATTATTCATTATTGGCAATAATATATTTAATATAAATCACAAATTAAAAATGAACATATCAATCAATCATATTGGTTTTTAGGTTAGAATGTTTTAGAATTGTCAGAAATTGAACCAAATGCGCATGTGCAAATCCACTAACAGTAGAATAAATCCTTAACTGGCACTTTCAACTCTCTGCTAAATTTACTTTCAGATAGTGAGTTTAACTCTCCGGTAAATTCTTAGAGTAGGAAAGATATATATTGTAAGGAGTCGTAACGCTACTGCCAATGGTGAAGCCACCTGCCACCAGAGAGCAAGCGCCAGTGGCGGAACATATGTACAATATGTAGGTGTCAAGTTTATCACGTCAAAGGAATGAAACGATACAAAACTGATATTTTTCCAAAAACAGCTTCATAATACAATTAATGGGTGCAATGGATATTATTTCGACAAATTGTGCATACAGTGAGTCTGGAAAGTATGAAATAAATGAAGTGTTTGGGAAAACTATTGGGCATACGTCGATCTTTTTTATTTGGCATTGTGGATATATATTTTTGGTTATCCCCACTAGTGTCATTTATTATAAATTAATAAATTAAATAATATAAATAATAATAATTAAATAATAAATTTATATATGTGATAATTAAAAAGAAAAACAAAAATTAACGTGTCAGTCAAATACTTTTCCTTTCACTGTTAATGAAGTTATCACTTGAATATTTCTGAGACTGAATGTAGACCTACTGAAATTCAGTTAATTTATTTAGAATACATACCTTGATTATTATTAGTGCTACATAAAATATACGTAAACTTTTCACTTGTTTTTCAATTACCTGTGTGATAAAAATTAATACATAATGAATTGGGTAAGTATATTTATAGAAGATAACACCCAGCTAGATGCAAATATCACAAAACATTTATTTCAAAAGCACAAATACAAATAATTTTCCTACATTATTTCTTAGGAGCATTTTCAAATATACATTTAATATTTGATGTCATATGATGGCATCTCTTTGTTCTCTGAAACAAGACAAAAATATTATCTGCAAACAAAAAGAAAAATCAGATCACGACTGATTGCCTGTTGGCGTACATTGTTAAAAAAAGATTACTTGTTAAAGAAACGATGCTCTCTTTTTTACTTGCAAGTAGCTGGGTAGTTCTAGGAAAATTGTTGGCACGCAGCTTCATTTAATAATTTCATTTTATTTCCCTCTGGTAGAACCATTTCTTTTTAAAATAAGTACTACAAATAAGCCTATCATAACTTGGTGTTGAAGCTCAGAGTCTGCAATTTCATATTTTCTAACCATAATTTTCGTTACTCAGGATCGTTTGGAAACCTAAGAAAACAGAGTAATATAAATTCAAATGTAATAATAAGTTTTATAGCATTTATTACCAACATTTCATTAAAATAAATACATACGGGGTATTTGGAGGGTCGATGCAAACCCTTGCGAATGTGATAGAGGAGATCATTTAGACTGCATTAAGCCAAACATACCCTAGTAGAAAGTCTTACGGTCGAAAATCTCAAAAAATGTAAGACTGTACTAAGGTATGTTTGGCTTAATGCAGTCTAAATGATCTCCCTTGTCACCTCCGCAAGGCTTTGCATCGACTTGTCAAAAACCCTGATAGTAATGTATATATAATAGTAATAATTTATTATTCAAAAGTAATTGCACTGAGGTGTATTGACAAACAAATAAACAAAACAAATAAAACGCGCAGCTATTGTAAATATTTTAAAACGAAGCAAATACGGCCTGCGAATATTTTGCTTGAATATTTCAGAATTCACTTTTTCCTGAATGATGCCACTGAGATTGACTACACAAATGCCAAAACTTTTTCTAATTTGATTGCCCAAATATTTAAGACTATTGTGAAACGAGTGAAAGTTGATAATATATTTGATTTCACCATGTTAGAATTAAATGGATTTTTGTGGAAACTTTTTTATTTCTACACCATGATAAAAAATTTATCTCATTATAATATACTTTTACGTACTTATATCAAGTAGGTATAAAAGAAATACATTCAAAGAAGGAAACAATAAGCCAGCCACTGTAAATATGAACCTAACCTATACAGTCAGACGTTGGATTTATATTCACACAACAAGTTATAATTAATTTTGAATGTTTTTTTTTATCTCACTTTTATGATTTTCCCAGTTTTGTCCAGCGGGCGAAATTTTTCAAAAAAAAAAAACTGTTCTTTGCCAAACTTATTATTGCCTTCAGCCCTGTCGTAGGTTGACAGCTAACCATCTCACTATACCTATATTCAATAATTAAAAAAATGTTTGGATTACATGAGCATAGAATAATGGCTAGGTACTAGGTATATATTCACTATCACAAATATTATTTACTCATATCTTACATACTAGAATTTATTCTACATTCTACATAACACCATAATCGATATACCTACGCCCATGGAAAAAGTGTCATTTCGGATGCACTGTTCTATATTTAATGAAGAAAAGATGAATGAAAATTTCAATCAAATAACGTGCAAATTGCATACCAGAAAATGGTATACTCTGCTTCTCATTATCATTGCATGCACACGGACATAATTAAGTAAATGGACTCAATTAGTGTGACGTCACATAATTATGCAACCCCTATATACTAGTGTCATGACACACGGGTTGCCTGCCAAGCATACTGAAATTTGACCCTTAATGCATATGTTTATAAGGCGACATTTTCGGGGATAGAAACATAGCATACAATTTTATTTTATTTCTCCCGTGTAAGAAATATTTAAGAGATTTCAGTTATCATGTTACATGGACAAGGTATCGGTAAATATACACAAGTATAAAGTATTACAAAAACTGTAAACAAAAATTAAAATAAAGTTTTTATAACTCATACATAGATATATACAATTTAACATATTTTTTGAATGTGAAATAGGTATTCGAAGTCCTTAAATATTTATTCCACAGGAGAAATAAAATAAAGTTCTATGCTATGTTTCTATCCTCGAAAATGTCGCCTTATAAACATATGCATTAAGGCTCAAGTTCCAGTGTGCTTGGCAGGCAACCCGTGTGTCATGACACTAGTATATAGAGGTTGCCTAACTTGTGACGTCACAACTAATTGAGTCCATAATAGGCCTACAGTTAATTTAACTAGGTAAAGTGAAAACTGCATATATTTTACCTGCAAAGCGTTACTCCTTTCAATTTTTTCCCGCTGTGATTTTTACAGTAGTTTACAGAATATGATACCATCATGTAGGTACATTACATAAATTAGCACTAAATCACTTATAAATCACTTCTATTGGAAAATTTCATTTTGCTCTCTACCGTTTGTGTGCCACCACCGCAATGGCGTCTTAGGCACAACTTGTTTGCGTGGCGATTATGCGCTGTTACGAGTCCTCACCATCTATCTTTCCTAGTCTAGGGGTAAATTTTACCTGCACATTGAAAAACAGTATATCTGCCAGATAAATTTTATCTGACAGTTAGACTACTTAACTGGACATTGAAAAACCGGCTCTTAGTCAATTAAAAGTTACAGCTACGTTAGTGACGGGCGCGCCCTCGCGCCGGCCCACTTCCAGCGTAGCAGGCAGCTGACGCAGCGCGAATCGCAACGTTATTTAACAAATTACTGGTCGCTCAATTTATATTGAAAAAACAAGTATTGTATATGTTTCTTTTGTAAAATTTTCCGTTCTTTCGAATGACGCTACTCAATTTTTGATAAAAATAAAATTTAAAAAGTTATTAGCAACAAACTGCATTTTTCCATACAAATTGTTAAATACAAAATTTAGCACCCACTTTCTCGCGGAGACATTTTGATATGATATTCTACACACCTTCATGAACACGTTCCAATAGAAATCACCGATCGAGGAATTTTTCCAATGTAAAAATCTAACATGACTCCCCTACTAGTCCTGAAACTCAACATAATAAGTAGAGAGCTGGCAGATGTGTATTAGACATTTTTAATATGAATGGATACATCGGCTCAGTGGCGCTGTGCTAAGGTGTTTGACTTGCAACCACGGAGACCTGGTTTCGAATCCTGACCAGGGTATGGATGTTTAGTGGCGTTTTTATTGTATTAATTATAATAATAATAATTAATCTTTACTCTATAAAAGAAAGGGAAAAGCCAAATAGGTGTAGAATAAGTCAAATATAGTACATACAATTGGATGGCGTTAATTGAAAAGAAACCAAACGCTGATTAATGATTTCAAGTAATTGACTGTTAGAGATAAATTTAATATTTTTATATACTAGTCTGTTATTTTAAGACATTTTCTCATACTGATATTACAAAAACATTTATAAGGGGTCCTTAAATCATTCGTAATAGTACCTATTGATAATAACTATGCAAATTATGAATTTATTTTGACCCATAGTTCCTTTTCGATAAATAGTTCCAAGAAAAAAATCATTGTATTTTCATTCTGCCTCTTCTATTTGAACATCTGTATTTTGCCCGAATCCATCAACGTCATTCTCAAATTCCTCTATCTGGCTTACATTATAAAAATATTGAAACATATTACATACATTACATAAGTTTTATACCTGTAGTGTGTTAAACTTAAATTGATGAATAAAATTCTATTCTATTCTATTCTATTCTATTCTTTATAGGATTTTGCAAACATCAAAAAAACTATCTATGGGAACTAAAAGAAAAGCTATGTGTAAAAATATTAATGAAATCTTTGCATTCTTTCGATAACCTGACTTCTGGTTATGCTAGCAAATTAAAATTCCTTAAATGCATTTGTATAATTTCTTATTTGAAAATTCTCATTCAACAACTAGCATTCTTCACACAGTCCCCTACTGCCATGCAGGTTAAACTAGTATCTACATAACCCCTACGGTATATGAAGATTCAGTTAAAAATGAGAACAAAGGTATAAAATGGATTTATTTACCTACCTTTCTTAAAAAAATTTCGTTCTAATGGATTACATTTTCATGAAATCTATCATCCTCTTTTTGGAAATGCTTAGCCTTTGAAATGTTTTTCGTTCTTATTCTGAACTCATCAGAAAGGCACAAGGCCACTCATAATGATATTCCATTCATATACCGTAGGGGGTTATGTAGATACTAGTTTAACCTGCATGGCTGTAGAGGACTGTGTGGAGGCTAGTTGTTGAATGAGAATTTTCAAATAAATTATACAAATGCATTTAAGGAATTTTAATTTGCTAGCATAGCCAGAAGTCAGGTTATCGAAAGAATGCAAAGATTTCATTAATATTTTTACACATAGCTTTTCTTTTAGTTCCCATAGTCAGTTTTTTATGTTTGCAAAATCCTATAAAGAATATGTTTCAATACAATTAAAGCAAACAAATAATAATTCACTTTTAAATATTATAAAAAGTTCTAGCATCAACTGGTATAAATTTTAACAAATATTTTATATTTTCCCACTTTTTTCTTGAAATCGGTTTGCCTTCTGGGCATAGTAATTTTAATTTAAAAAGATTTTTTGTGGCTTTTTCCCCTTCCAGGTTTAATATCAAGTTCTTAAATTTTAAGTCCTTAAGAGTGTGTGTTTCGCTAAGAAAAATTGAACATGGTTTATCTTTTTCAAGCTTTATTATTTTAGTTTTCAACCAATTAATCTTTTCTTTTTCAATACTAACTTTTCTATTACATATTTTTTTTCCACATCTTCAGTGGAAAGGAAATCATCCTGATTCATAACTTGTACAATAAATCGTTTACTTTTCTTACAATTTTCTATTGCTAATACAAAGTCTTCTAAGGTATAAATTTGTCGTTTAATGGCCCGTTCAATTAGTCCAAAATCTCTGTATCATTAGGTAGGAAGCTGTGTCCTAATTCTAAATATTTTAGATAAATTGTTTTCAACGTAGGATGCTCCATTAAAATTGATTTTAACATTAGTACAATTTTGATATTGCGGTTTTGGCCGCCGCAACTGTCTGACCAAACTGTCAGCTCTTCAGCTCCTGGCTTCAAATGCAAATCAATATATTTTTTAATGCAAGAACCCACATCCACAGCATCTCTGCTACTCCTTTCTAGAAAAATGCAAAGGGTGTATTAGTTGTCCCTTAGTGGATTCCTTCAGTGTATATATTTAGCTGTCTTTTATAATACACCACATTTGTTGGCAGTTTAGGTAAACCTTTTCCATGTCATAGCAGATGCTTTCCAGAAGAAGGTTGTCACTTGCTTGTTATGTAAGCAACCCAGCGTACAATGTTGACGACGGACATCCCCGAGCAGACTCGACTAATGCCTTCATGATGAACCTAGTAGAAGACGACAGCCATTCTGGCGTGAATTCTCGCACCGTCCGGTTGTTCCAAATATTGTTGTAAAACTTTGTAAATCAATAAATATTTTTGTAGTGTGTTTTAGTAAAAGTGTTCAATAATTTTTTAAAAAGACTTTGTCTACATCGACAAACCTAACTGGCGCAGTCGTGCGGATCGGTGAAAAAGACTTTACATCGCGAATCGTCTTTTTTTGTGTCAACAATTAATCACCGAAAAGTCTTAGGCGAATTGAGTACCCTAAGTGAAGAACCAACAACCCGGACAATGAAGTGTGCCTTCTCTTTAATGTAAGTAGAAGTTTTTTCCATGTCAGAATCCTCAGCCCCCATAAAGTCCTTTTGTGACAGTGCGAAGGGTGAGCTAGATTTAAGCGATTTATATAATAGTATTTTATTAATTGAGAACCATTTGGGCGAAACATCAGTTACGGCAGCATCGAGCGAAAGTACTGAAAGCCACGTTGAACTTGAAAATATTCCTAGTAATTTAAATAAAGATTGTAGTTTACATAATAGTGAATTAAATCACGATATTTCTACAAATAGTTCTAGTTTAAGTAATAATATGAAATCACAAAAAAGCCAAAAAATGTCTTCAACTCCATCTTTTGACGTTAAAAATTTAAGTATAATTCCACCTTTCGATGGAAATCCATGCGAACTCTATAATTATCTTAAAGTCTCACAAACCTTTCTCACTATTTACTTTGATGAAGAAAACCCAGGGAATTTGCAAAATTTATTACTATTCGAGGGAGTTAAAAGTAGACTCACGGACAGGGCACGCGAAGTTATTTCCATTTACGGTGCCAGTACATGGGATGAAGTGAAAGCCGTCTTAACACAAAATTTCGGCGATCAAAGAGACGAAAATAGCTTAAATAGGGATTTGGTTAATTTAAAACAAAATAACGAAAGTCCGCAACAATTCTATGAAAAGGTTATGTCATTGTTAAATATCATTTGCAATTATATCGAGGTTCATAATACGGATGCCGATATTAAAACTAGTAAGAAAAAGTTCTTTACACAGCAGGCTTTAGTTACATTTTTAGCAGGGTTAAGGGAACCATTAGGCAGCACAATTAGGGCAATGCGGCCTAAAGATTTAGCAACCGCCATGCAATTCATAGTAGAGGAAAATAATATTCGATATTTACAAAAATCACATATTTCAGGTAACCTAAATAGTCCGCCAATATTTAAAAAACCCATAGTGCAACCTGTGGTCCAACAGAGACCACAGTTACAAAATTATTTTTTGCCTAATAACAACGTACCGCGGTTCGCGCAGCCAAATTTTCAAACGCAATATAACAATTTCCAACCCCCTAAATTTCCGACGGGGCCTATAAACATACAGCCAAGAACAAACTACCCTCCACAGAGGTTCCCTACGAATTCACAAACATTTAAGAAGCCGCATAATGTATGGAAACCAGGCCAAAATGTTCAACAGCAACAAAGCACCCCTATGAGCACCTCAACCCGAAACACATTCAGAAGACCCCAATATCAATATGGTGGAGATTTTCGAGCCCAACCAGGACCATCAAATAGGCCAGAATATCTATACAACGTCGAATATGAAAACACACAAGAAATGCCTAATAATGGCCAAGAATATGCAGAATACGCACCCGAGTACGCACTTGAATACGAAAATCAAGAACATCAAGAATATCAAGAAGAAGAATCTGGAAATTTTCAAACGGCCCCCGATCCGAACCAAGAAACATAATAGAACTTAATATAGTGTCCGATAAAAAAGAATTACCCTATATAGAAATTAAAAATCCACCTCTAAAACTGTTAATCGATACGGGCGCAACAAAATCTTTCATGAGTCCTAAAATTGCCGAAAATTATTACCCAAATTGTATTTTTGAGGAACCATTTATAGTCTCGACGATTTTTTCGCAAAGTAAAGAAACTAAATGTATGCTTATTCCCAGTTTTAAAGAATTCGGTTCAGAGCAAAAATTAAAATTCCATTTATTTAAATTTCATGATATTTTTGACGGACTAATAGGATTAGATATTATAAAATATTTAAAAGTTCAGTTAGATTTTATAAATTCAAGGTTCAAGATGCCGCATAAAGACAGAAATAAAATATCACTTATCAAATATAAATTCCACGTATCACGCAAACATAAAGTCTCACACGGGACAAAGAGTGCAAGTTCCTGTAACAGTAGATAACGGCTACGTAATCGTGCCTCAGCAAAAAGTTCAACACGTTGAGTTAAAAGAAACATTATCTATTGCTAGAAACGGATATGCTTGGGTCGAAGTTCTTAACGAGAATGAAAATGATGTCACCATAAACTTAGATACACCTTTAGAAGTAAAATTAATAAATCTTAACGAATATGATATATTTCATATCGACTTTAAATCCGATCAATCCAATACCGAAAATGGCAATCATCGCGAAATTAAAAATTTAATTAGAACCGATCACTTAAATTCGGAAGAGAAAAATTTAATAGAAAAGTTATGTATTAAATACTCCGATATATTTAAATACGAAAATGAACCTTTGACATTTACCAATCAAATTAAACATAGTATTAAAACCACTGATGAAATTCCCGTTTATACCAAGAGCTATAGGTACCCATTTATTCACAAACCGGAGGTAGAAAAACAAGTAAATTCTATGCTAGAGCAAGGTATTATAAGACACAGTAATTCGCCGTGGTCCTCGCCAATTTGGATCGTGCCGAAAAAAGCGGACGCTTCGGGCAAAAAGAAATGGCGGATAGTTGTGGATTATCGGAAAGTGAACGAAAAAACTATCGATGATCGATATCCGATTCCCAATATATCCGATATTCTCGATAAAATCGGTAAGTGTCAATATTTTACAACTCTCGATCTTGCCAGCGGGTTTCATCAGATTGAAATGGCACCCGAGGATATAAAAAAGACAGCTTTCAACGTAGAAAATGGCCACTACGAGTACGTTAGAATGCCGTTCGGGCTTAAGAACGCGCCCGCGACTTTTCAACGCGCCATGGACAATATCCTCAAGGGTTTACAAAACAATATATGTTTGGTGTACATGGATGACATTGTAATTTTCTCGGTATCTCTTCAAGAACATATTAATAACTTAACAAAAGTTTTTCAGCGGTTACGCGAAACTAATTTTAAAATCCAGCTAGATAAGTCAGAATTCCTTAAAAGGGAAGTTGCTTTTCTAGGCCATATAGTTACGGCGGAGGGTGTCAAACCCAATCCAGACAAAATTAAAGCCATTGTAAATTACCCTATTCCCAAAACTGTTAAAGAGATTCAATTCAATTCAATTCAATTCAATTTATTCAAATTAGTATATACACTACATTTAATACAATGGTAATAAACAATAGATTTATAGATTATTTTAAATTGGAGATAGGCACCTAAATGACTTAACATTTGCATGTGCCTTGATTTTTTAATTTGAATACATCTTACACTAGATACTAAAAAGGATTTCTAGGTCTTGTAGGTTATTACCGCAAATTTATTAAAAACTTTGCTAAGTTAACAAAGCCTTTAACCATTTGTCTAAAGAAGGAGTCAAAAATCGAACATAACGAAGCTTTCCTGAAATGTTTTGACGAATGCCGGCATATTTTAACCAATGATCCGATACTGCAGTACCCCGATTTCACCAAACCGTTTAATTTGACTACCGATTCGAGCAATTTTGCAATAGGCGCGGTTTTATCGCAAGGTCCGATCGGAAATGATAAACCAATAGCATACGCGTCTCGAACACTCAATAGTGCGGAGCAAAACTACTCCACAATTGAACGCGAGGCATTGGCCTGCGTCTATGGGACAAAGTACTTCAGGCCATACCTATTCGGCCGAAAGTTTAAGATAATTACCGACCACAAACCCCTAGAGTGGCTAATGAACCTCAAGGAGCCAAATTCTCGACTAATCAGGTGGAGATTGAAACTCGAAGAATTCGACTATCAAATTCAATACAAGAAAGGTAAAGCCAACACAAACGCCGACGCCCTTTCACGCGTAGAAATTCACATGAAAGAAATTTCGGATTCCGACGATAATGCGTCTCTTGTAAATCATATTGACGAAACCCCAAATCTTAATGACATCGAAAATTCGGAAAATTACGACTATGATACGATAAACGAACTAGACGAAATGCAAACAAACCCGGAACCCGGAAATAACGCGCCGATCGCGAGTGACATAAATCAAGTACAAAATAATTATATTCCGATGACGGATAATTTAAACCAAGCACAGGACGCAAACGAAGTAGAAATCCCCGAAAATAATGACGAAAACCAGTCTAACGAAACCGCCCACACTAGCATAGAACACCCTGTACAAACGATTCCTATATCCGAAAAACCACTAAATCTCTATAATAATCAGGTAATAATTGAATTCCTGTTATATTCCGAAATCGAACTTTATAAACGCGTAAAACTGAGAAATTTGTTCCATAACAAAAAGCGGATATTTGTAAAAATAGACAAATCCCGACTTAACATAGAAATAATAAATTTTCTTAAAAACTATCTAGACCCCAAACTAACATACGCATTATTATTTAAAACAGATGAATTCTATCCCGAAATCTGTAATATTGTAAAGGACACGTTTAAAAATTCAAGTTTTAAATTAGTAAAATGTAACACAGTTTTAGAAGACATTACTGACGAACTAAGACAACAAGAAATTATCACTCATCATCACGAGGGTAAAACGAATCATCGTGGTATACCTGAAACTGTACTCAGAATAAAACAGAATTATTATTGGCCCACATTAAACGCGGACGTAGAAGATAGGATAAATAATTGTGATATCTGTCAAACCAATAAATACGATCGCAACCCGATTAAGCAGCAATTTGCAATAACACCTACGGCTAAAAAACCGTTTGAAGTAATATATATCGATACATTTCATGCTTCTAATCAAAAGTTTCTAACTGTTGTAGATTCATTTTCAAAGTACGGCCAAGCGTACCCTCTAGAAACCCACAATGCTATAAACATAGTCAAAAACCTTTTAATTTTTATGACCCACCACGGAGCGCCGCTCAAAATAATTTCCGACAGCGGCACCGAATTTAAAAACAATCTCATGTTAGAATTTGTTAAATTACACGACATTGAAATTCACTACACGACACCTCTAAATCCGCAAAGCAAGGGTATAATCGAAAGATTTCATTCTACAATTATAGAACATTTACGAATTCTAAAATCAAAACAACCCAATGAAAATTCGATAACAAACTTAATGCCCTACGCAATATTAGGTTATAACAACAGTCATCATTCCCTAACCAAACAAAAACCTGTTAACATTATCAATGGGCATCTAGATACAAAAGATCCGTTTGATATCGATATAACGAACGTCTTATTAAATAATTACGTAGAAAATCACAAAGAAAAGACGAAACTAATTTATCAAAAAATTCACGAGGACTGCCATCAGCAGAAAGAAAAAACAATTAGCAAACGTAACGAATCTAGAGAAAAAGAACCAGACATTCAACCCCAAACAAAAATTTATAAAAAAATCAATAGTAGGAATAAATTAGCGCCGAGATGCGTTCCCGAAACCGCGCTAAGTCAAACCACTAAAATCATATCCACAAATAAATCCGCGGCTATATCTAAGCAAAGTATTAAACGCCCAAAACTAATTAGACAACCTTTGTTACAGAATGTCTCTGATAACACTGGCGAACCTTCAGGAAGTAAAGATAACTGACCTGTCAAAAAACCCAGGTATCCTTCCCTTCAAATTAGGTACGGCAAAAATAAAAACAAGCATTCACACATTTTTACATTATCTCGATTTAGAACCTATCGAAAATGAAATCAAAACACTAAAAAACCAATATGACCAAATTACGAAAGCAATTACGGACGGCCTAAGCCAACCTTATTTTATGGCACTTCAAAATTTCAATGCAGCAATATCTTTTCAACTAAAAATTGTTCAACAAAAGTTCACCTCAGTATACCCTATTAAGAGGCGAAAACGTGGTTTAATAAACGGACTTGGCAGTATAATAAAAAGCATATCTGGCAACTTAGATCAAGACGATGCCGATAAATTTAATCAAGCAATACATAATTTGCAAAAAAATCAAAACAATATAGCCAATAAGCTCAATAAAGAGATTTCTCTTACTACAAAAATTATCGATAATTTCAATCATACAATAACATTAATTCTACACAATCAAGATGTAATTGCAAATGGTATCGATTGTATTAGGAAAGATCTTAACAAATTTATATTCGAATTTAACGATTATCTACAAGTAAAAAATATTTTAGATCAACTAAATTTAAGTTTAAATATCATAATTCAGTTATTAACCGATATAGAAAATTCTATAACCTTTGCAAAATTAAATACTCTACATCATAGTATTGTCAAAATCGATGAGTTGGAATTTATTGTAGATACCTTAAGAAATAATCACCCTGTAGAACATCTATTATATGTAAACAAAATTGACATTCACAAGTACTACGAAATAGTAGAAGTAAAAGCATATTATTCGGAAAAGAAAATAATATTTGCATGCAATTTCCGCTAATACACCCGGAACACTTTTCGTACTATCACCTTTATTCAATACCTACCCCAAACCATACGACCATAATTCCTTCCAATACCTATCTGACTATGAGCGAAAACTTCTACCAATATCAACCAACGCCATGCAGGGAGATCGATACTGAATATTATTGCCAAGAAAGCCTTCTTATCGATGGATGGAAACAAAATGATTGTATATTTCAATTATTACAACTCAGCCAAGAAGACAACACATGTACCCAGGTTCCAATAAGAACAGTACATTCCATCGTCGAACAAATTACCGAAACTTACTACATAGGCATTTTCCCGAATGAAACAAAAATTCAAACCACCTGCAGGACGACAGATTTTACTATTCTACGAGGCACCTACCTATTCAATTTACCCCCTAAGTGTAATTTTAAAACATCAGAATACACTTACTCAAACGAAAAGGAATCAATCAGAGGACAACCCCTATTGTTACCAGAAATTAAAACGATGAAGACAAGAATTAACAATACCAGGAAGCTGAAACTAGAAGATGTTCCTCTGGACCAACTTCACATGCTAAAGAAAACCCAAGACGACATAGAACCCATCCAACTGAAGAAGGACGTCGAGACGGCCCACTACTGGACTCTACCCCTTTATGTTATTTTTGTCATATTTGTTTCAGTATTGGCTATTCATCGACTTAGGAAATGTAAATCCAAACAACCTACTCAACAAGTGCAGGCTTCCGCAGTTGAGGGTCCATCAAGGGACAACAAGGTCGAAACAGTTGACCGCCAATCAAGGGATAACAAGGTCCAAGGAGTAAAAGTTTTATTTGTCCCAAATAAAACTTCTGTCTAGCAAGGGAGGTGTTATGTAAGCAACCCAGCGTACAATGTTGACGACGGACATCCCCGAGCAGACTCGACTAATGCCTTCATGATGAACCTAGTAGAAGACGACAGCCATTCTGGCGTGAATTCTCGCACCGTCCGGTTGTTCCAAATATTGTTGTAAAACTTTGTAAATCAATAAATATTTTTGTAGTGTGTTTTAGTAAAAGTGTTCAATTATTTTTTAAAAAGACTTTGTCTACATCGACAAACCTAACTTGCTTCTTTTAGATCATTTTTCATGTGATGTGTTGCTAATTCTGCGTTCGCAAGATGCTTTTCACGTGCAGCTTCGAATAATTGCTTTGTAGTCTGATTTGAAGTATTTTTGATTTGGGAGTAAAATAAGCCGCATTTATTGCATGTGTCTTTTATAGGCGATTTTCGTCTCAAGTTAAAGTTTTTAGAAAATATATTTTTGTAGAATTGAAAGCAAACTTTTGGATTATTATCTTCCATGTATAGTTGATACATTTTACTCTGTCGGGTCATATGGTAAAAATTTTGAGTCAGTTTCTCCGCGAGTGTAATGTGATACATAAGTAGGAATTTTCTTTTTTATGTGATTTATAATTTTTTGAATCGTTTCTTCTTCTACTTTCTTTTTTCCACTTGCTTTTCCTCACTCATCTTTCACCTGACAAGTACGAATTTTAGTCATTGCAGTATTTACCTTCTTTGTGGATTCTTTGGATGGTTTTGATATACAAATTTCGACAAACACCTTCGAGCATATACATTCTAGTGTAAGTTTTTTCTGGACCATCTTTTGTACGTTTTCGTTTCACAGGGATCTCCTTAACTGCCGAACCAATAAAACTTGTTTGTAAATCATAAGATGCTAGGTTCCAGAGTTTTTAAAAAGGGCCTTCCTACTCTTTATTGTAATTTTTTGGTCGCACTTTTTTGGGCAGCTACATTCATAGTTAGAAAACTTCTTGCTTTCCTTTAACTTTCCTTTCACAGTATAATGTGTCTTGCTCGAATCTTTTAATTTTTATCTTGTTAAAAAAGTCTATCCCGGATATTTATTGTGCCTTCCGTTTTTGGGGCGTCCTTTCCAGTTTTTTCGTTCTTTCAGTTTTTTGTTTCTCTCAGTTTCTTCGTCATTCATCAATAGATTTTTTTAAGTTCATTATCGCTATTCCCAAAACTAGTTCTTATTTCATCTTCATCGGGAACATAATCTCGATCTTTAGGGCTGTCATCAGAATCCTGTTTCTTCAGAATTAATATTGTCTAACACAGTGCAACCACATTGTTCAGGGCTACCCTCAAACGTTTCCGAACTTTTGGGATCTGAGTAAATTTCAACAATCACTTTCGGATCTTCTGTGAGCAGAATAGAGCATTCATTTTGCTTTAGATTCTCTATATCTTCTGTATCAGAGCATTCCTGTAAATTTTCACTTTCTATAATGGCATTGGAGACAAACAAATAATTTTCTATATAATGTTAATTCGAAATTTTTAGCGAATCTTATTCATAAATTTTTCAGGAACATCAACTCTAATGCAGCTGCAATTCTGGTCCTGGTTCTGGGCAAGTATATCATAGCTACCACCATTATCGGCTCCAATCTAAAAAAATGGCGTGTTGTCACATGGCGGAGAAAAAACTTTAACACTTAGAGAAACAAAAATATAAAAAGAACCAACAACCAAATTTTCATGCTCAGGAGCATTTGGTTCATCTGAAAAGAAAATATGAATTCGTAAAAACTATGTAAAAAATTTATTTTGCATTGCATTTACTACAAAAGGCGCATAATGTCTTAAAAATGCTGATGGGAATAGAGTACAAGTCCCAATTTAAACTTCTTAAAACATAACCTATAATAATATACTTACTATTTCAGTGCTGAACTTTGCCTTCTGGTGTGCTGTTTCATTTATAATATTTATGTTTGTGTTAAAAGCCTTTTCTAGGATTCGTTTAGCCCTTTCACTCATTTTTGATCGTATCACGTATGTAAGAAACAAAGAAACACTTGTTCCGTCGAGTCATGTGAAATGTAAAATGTGCAAATAGAACCAAGTGCACAATATGGTTAATTTAAAAAGGTATGTCACTTGGATCTCTTCACATAAATTAGAAATCTGCCTATAACCAAGATATCGTTTAGGACTTTGCTCCATAGAGGTCACTAAAATATAAAATTGGAGCTTGATTACTTTTACACATATAGAATAATTCATTTCTGATTACATGGTTCCTTTAGTCGTATTTTTGGGATTTGGCGCTTGGTTCCTTCTAATTAGCACTATTTATTTATTTATTTATTCAATACATTTGTCCAACAGTACAAAAGAACCAATTACAGGACAAGAAAGCGACAAAATACAAAAAAAAATAATTACATAGCTACTTACATACATATGAGTGACACACAATCTAAAATTAATTACAAGTACACTACACGTTTGTATTATTATTAACACTATGGGACGCTGCTATTCTTAAGAGAAGTATAAATTGTATTTCTCGAACAGTCAAATATATCACAAGTATCACAAATTGAATTATAGGTAGAGCACATAACGAATATAGGAGATTGAAACATATTCTTTATAGGATTTTGCAAACAGCAGGAAAAATAATTATAATATTTTTTCTGCTGTTTGCAAAATCCTATAAAGAATATGTTTCAATACAATTATAAGCAAACAAATAATAATTCATTTTTAAAAAAGAATATAGGAGACTTCAGCATTATGAAAATAAAAAAGCACATAATATGTGGATCACAAGGGATATAAGAGAAAAAAGTAGGCAATTGAAGAATATGTTCTGGTTAGTGAAAAATACAAATGACGCTGATGTAGCAATTAGGTATAATGAAATGAAAAAGGAACATAAAAAAGGTGTTAACAGAGCCAAGTTAAATTATTATCAAAATTCACTAAGTAATATAGTTAATATACATGATAGACAAAGACAAGTATGGCATTTAGTGCGTAAAACGACCGGCAAAATTAAAACCGTACAGTCAATAAAACTTCAAATTAACGATGAAATTGTAAGTGATCCCGATAAAATTGTCAATTCATTTGCTGAGCACTACTCTACCGAGGTCCCAAATAAAATAAAGGATCACTTTGGTGATCAAGTAACAAAAAAATGTACTACAATGCCTAATAATAACAACACCTTTTTCTTTACGCCAGTCACTAGTGAGGAACAACAGGTGAGGAACAACAAACATAATATGTCAATTAAAAAACACCAACTCTGTAGGAGTAGATTGTGTGTCTACAAAACTTATTAAATCTGTTGCTCAGTTTATTGCCGAACCACTAGCTCATATTGTTAATCTGTCTGTAGAACTGGGGAAATTCCCGGAAGAATTGAAAATAGGAAAAGTAATTCCAATCTACAAAAATAATAACCCATATTTAATAGAGAATTACAGGCCCATCACTGTAGTTAGCGTCATATGTAAAATAATTGAACGCGCTATATATAATAAAATACTTCCCTATTTAACAAAATACCAAATAATTTCCAAATGTCAAAATGGATTTTACCCTGGCAGGTCAACCGAGAGTGCGGCGACTGACTTCTTGGAATTTGTGTACAATCGTATGGATAACAGGAAGTACGTTGCTGCCCTTTTCTTTGACCTTTCCAAGGCATTTGATTCTATAGAACCAACATTTGTGGCAGAAAAACTTTTTGCGATAGGAATTAGGGGTAACTTTCTTTCGTGGATAGTATCATATCTCAGCTTTAGAAAACTTATTGTGAAATTGGAAGAAACTAGTTCAGAGAAGTATGACGTTAATCTTGGAGTTCCTCAGGGCTCTGTTCTGGGACCACTGATTTTCCTTTTGTTTATAAATGACTTACCACTTCACATTAGTGCTGAGTGCATTGTGCTGTTCGCAGACGATATCTCCATAGCAGAAGAAGCAGACACCCCTGAGGAACTGCAGGAAAAGCTCAATACTCTCTTTGAACAATTTACACATTGGTGCGCTAATAATAAATTAATTGTTAACAAGAAAAAAACTGTATTAATGCAATTTTTTGGCAGAAAAAATTTTCACACTGAGATGAAGGTAATATTTAACCAATTAACACTTGTACCAAGTGCAACAACAAAATTTCTTGGTATACATATTGACAGTGATATGAGCTGGAAATACCATATAAGCAATGTTTGTCGAAAAATAAGTAGTGGCTACTATGCAATCTTGCAACTAAAAAATGTTTTAGACCAAACCTCATTATTAAATGTTTATTATGCCCTCATTAATCGGTACTGTCGTATAACGTCATTTTGTGGGGTGGCGCCTCTGAGAGCGAAAGGGTTCTAATTGCTCAAAAACGAGTCATTCGATTAATTTTTGGCTTACAGAAAACTCATTCATGTAGAGTATTTTTTAAACAACATGCTATATTGACGTTTCCTTGCGTGTATATATACAATTGTCTCATATATACAAAAAAGAATATCAGCAAGTATGAAACAACTTCTCAATTACATAATTACCCTACTAGACATGGTAATCTACTGAAAATACAGAGACGCAGAACAGCACTGTACGAGAAGTCTCCACTGCTGGCCGGAGTAAAATTTTTCAATTCCCTACCTCCCGAAATCAAAGAAAAAGCTTCCTTATATTCTTTTAAAAAGGAGTTGCGAAAGTATTTAATAAATGGTTGTTATTATTCAGTCGACGAATTTTTAAATAATAATTAGGTACTCATACACTTTTAGTACGTAGGAAAAATAATTGTTTTACGATATTTTTGACTATTTATTTCGATGTTATTTATGTATGTTGGTGCAATTATCGTCATGTATTATATTTTATATGTTTTATTTATTATTATTGTTTTTTGTTTATGTATTGACATGTCCTATATCATTATGCTATGATCGAAAGGATAAATAAATTATTATTATTATTATTATTATATTGGTTTGCGCCGGTTGATAATAAAATGTGAGCGGGTTGCGACTAGCGGCTCTTGGAACCAAGAAGTTCAACTGGCTTAATGCAGGAGGGCAATCAACCCTGTTGTGTATGAGCGAGTACAGGAATTTTACAGCATATAATTGCCTTCTAAATTGTAGTGACTGGAAGTCGAACCTATTTAACAGATACGTCTGGTCGCAGCCTCTGTTTGGATAACTACCATCAGCGCGGAAGCAGAGAAATTTAAAAAATTTTCTCAGAACGGACTCGATTAATTTAACTTGATAATCATAGATAGGGCTCCAGATAAGTGAGCAGTACTCGAGTTTAGACTGTATATAACAATAAAATAGTTTGATTAAGACGTCATTATCCCGGAAATGAACCTTAAGGTTTTCATAGACGAGGAGACCGTTAACTCGATATGCTTGGCAAATGATAATTTTTCATCGAAGAATACTCCTAGATCTCTTATTATAATACCACAAAATAATAACATACATAAAACAACAAATATACATATAAATTTTAAAAATCTAGAAACTAATAGAATTCGTAGTTGGGAAACTCGGAGATGGAATAAATGCTTTAGTTTTTATGAAATCGTGAACTGTTCTTTTAAAGTCTTTAACAGGTAGGTATTTATAATTATTGGGTAAGTTATTGTAAATTTTTATTAATTGATCTCACCAATAAAATGCACCAAGTGTAATGGACCACATCACCATACTAAATGTGATACACATCTTCCACCAAAGTGCACAGGGTGCGGGTCCGAGGATCATACTTGTTGAGATTACGTGAATTTGCTTGTGCAGAATAATCTCAATATGCTTTAATTAGAGTATTAAACGAAATCGATATACGAGATAAATGAAAATGGTTTATTTAAACAGAAATAACAGAATATATCTTAACACACGTCTGCTCTCTACAGCATTACACTAAAGACTGACTGTAACAAAAATGGTATCCAAAACGGTTCTTCAAGAAGGAACCGGATGTCAGTAGTGCCAACCTATCTTATTGATAACAGTGATACCAACTACATCACATATAAGAAACTAAGTAATTGAATGTTTTATTTCAACGATACTGTATGGTCATTCAAATGTCCTAAGAGATCCAAGAATCCAATTGAAGGCATACCAAATAATCAGATCAAATCTCTGAACAAAAAGTCAAACGAAATAGATCCAAAAATCACCAAAAACTTAAATATACACTCCTCAGTTACCATTCACGATATGATCATCAATACTTACGTAACTAAACTAAATAAAGAAAAATATACCGATAGAGTAGAATTAATTTCTAAACTTAGAAAACGATTTATAGTACAATACAATATTGACACAGTTGCTCATTTTACAGGAAGCAGAATGTATTGTTATGCATTACACCCCCTATGTTACGCCAATGACTACTAGAAGCTGAAAATTGAGTAGAAATGGTTATGCAACCAGTAATGCACCTCTTCTGGAAGTCTGTAGCTGGCTTTAGAGTTTTATATTGTTCTGGAATTGGAAATCTCTGGATGGATCTAGAGGCAATTTTAGGATATACAGGGTGTAATCAGTTTCATGTCATTAAAAAAAAGTGGTAATGGGGACAAGACAAACAAAAAAACCTTTATGACTTTGCCCTCTAAGGGCACTTTGAAAAATGAAAATAATTGAGAACTACTGCTTTTATTGGTCAATGGACTTGTAGTTCCCAATTATACGACTTTTAAATTGTCATAAAAAAGTACAGTCCTCGGCGTCACACGCGGTGTCAAAGCAAAGGCCTTGGATCATCGACCGCCTTTGATGGACCGCCTCAACCGAACTGAGGCAATTATAAAGAGGTAAATAATTCGTTATCTTTTCCTGCAGAACTGCAAGCAAATAATGGCCATAGAAGTTTAAACAGAGCATTTCTTTACATGTGTGTCTTTTAATTTGGAACAAAATATTGGATTAATGTTTATAATTTAGAATATTTAAATGTGATTTATTAACGTTTGTAACATAAATGAGTGTCCTAGGTTAAAAGCTTACCACCTAAGTAAATTATTCGAAGTCTCTGCATCTGCATCAATACACAGTTCGGTACGTCGAATTAAGGACATACGTACTCCATTCAACACTAAACAATAAACTATCAACTAACGTTGTCAATAAAGAAAAATAAAAGAAAAACGGAAAATTCAAAACGGAATGCAAAAAGAACGAACAAGTAAGTTGTGTCTGTACGTAATCAAGAATTTAACGACTTGAACGGTAAAGTCAATAAAATAAATCTTAACTGTAAATACACAGTGACCCGAAATTAAAAAATAACAAAAACAACGAACGGCGGGGCGGGTTGGACGTGTGTACATAACGAAACACCCACGGTAACTAAAATATTGCACAAGGGAGAGTCAAAATATAAGGTAAAGACACGCGCGACGGTCTAAACCTACCTCAATATTCCAGCAGTTCTCAAAAGGTTTTTTTGAAAATTTGCGAAATTTTTGTTTATTTTTTTTCTCCAAAACTATGAGCTTTAGACCCCATGTTATAGGTTTTTTTGTTTGTCTTGTCGTTCCCTACCACCAGTTTTTTTTAATGACATGAAACTAATTACACCCTGTATAAAGCGAAATCGACGGCGAAGAGGAAGTTTTATTAAAGTGAAGTTGAAAAGTGAAAAAGTAAGGTTAAATATCACGTAAACAAAGTGTAAAGGTTATTTTGGTTAATTAAGTATCGTATAGTCAGTAAATTATTAAATAAAGTGGTTACCCCTTGTTAAAATTATTTAGAACCCACGGATTTACACAGGGTGTTTCCTAAAAGGTAAAAACACGCAACAACCGATGTCAGAAGCGGAATTTTAACAAGAGGATTTTTCGGAAGCGTTCGAGAAAGTTTGGACAGTGTATTCTCGGAGTTGGTGCTAACACAGAGGACTGATTTACTGAACATTGTTCGAGGGTTATTTTCGAACAGGAAGATAGTGGTAAGTGCATTTTTGAGACATTTTTGGAACATTTTATTAGGACATTAGCGATAATAATTAAATCCTTTGAACTAAGAAGAGATAAAGACTCTGAACAATACTTTTTGTGTAGTTAATTAAGTGCATTTTCGTGAACTTTCTAGAACTTTTCTAATTGGACAGTGGTTGGATAGTGACAAAGACTTTAAATAAAAGACTTTTTCGTGCTGTTTTGCGATTTCTCTGGACAATTCCGTTGCCGACATTGACGTGATTATTAAATTTTGTTGATTTTGTCATAATTATATGCCGGTAACGACTAGAAGCATGGCATCCGAAAAACAAATACAGGACTTATTCGTACAAACGCAAAAAATGATGATGGACCAAGAAAAGAAATGTCAGGAAGAGACAGAAGAACAGAAAAGAAAACGCCAGGAAGAGAAAGAAGAACAGGAAGGAAAACGTCAGGAAGAGAAAGAGGAACGGGAAAGAAGACGACAAGAAAAAGGACGAAGACAACAAGAGGAGAAACGCCGTCAAAAGGAAAATGACGAATTAAGAAAAGCTATAGAGACGCATCACAATGCCTTGTTTACAGTCGTTGAAGAAACAAAAAATGAGATTAAGGAAGATATGGGTAGCGTAAAGACGAAAGTAAATGAGGTCGAAGTAAAAATAGGCAAGGTCAAAGAAGAAGTTGGTGAAGTCAAAGTGAAAGTAAACAAGTTCGAAGAAGAAGTCACAGGAGAAATAGACCAGCTTAAACTACAGTTGAGGGATAGAGGAGGCCAGCAAGTAGTATCATCAGGCCAGCAATTAAAACCTCCCTCCGTCGACGGTCAAAGTTCCTGGACAACGTACAAGAGACAGTTTGAGGCAGCAGCGTGTGCGAACAACTGGGATGACGAAGAGAAGGCTATGGCATTGGTCCTGGCTTTAAGAGGCCAAGCAACGGAGTTGCTCCAGACAATTCCAGTAGAGCAACAAAAGAACTTCAGAGTTTTGGAAGCTGCCTTGGATCTACGGTATGGCGATCAACACTTTGCCCAAGTATACCAGGCCCTGCTGAAATTGCGCGTGCAAAAAGCTGGGGAGAGTCTACAAGAATTTGAAGCTGCAGTGGAAATACTGGCACACTTTGCGTATCCAAATGCGCCAAGAGAATTCAAAGCCCAATTGGCAGTGGGGGCATTCTTAGATGGGATAAGGGACGAGGAAATCAGGCGAGTGCTCAGGCTATCCTGATTTAATAGTAGCAGCGAAGCCTTGGTGTATGCACTGGAAGTAGAAGCTGTATATAGGGATACTCCAAGGTCAGGAGTGCGTGCTATGATGCTCGAAGGATCGCAGCCAGAAGAGAGAGACCAGAACCCTATCTTGAACGAGATTCTCAAAATGAATAAAATGATCAGTCAATTACTGGCTAAATCGAATCCTCCGAAAAGACAGGAATCACAACAAAATAGAAAAAAGCCAAGCGGGGGTATTAAATGCTACAACTGCGGCAAGATAGGACATATGAAATGATACTGTCGACAGCAGAACTCGGACAGACGAGTAAATGCTGTAAATGTAGAAGAGCAGCAGGAAAACCAGACATAGCCAGCACCAAGGGGGCTATGCTGGCTAGGGAACACGGTGCCCCCAGAGAAATACAGATTTCCCAGCTGCGAAGAATTCCAAGTAGCCTGCTGATGCAAGGATATGCGAATGAAAGAAAGTGTGTGTTTACTATTGACACTGGTGCTACGTCATCAATAGTGCGACCAGGGTTTATATCGGGCTTGCAGATTAAGAAGCAAAATGAAGTAATTATTCGGACAGCCACAGGAGACAGGGCTACGGTCCATAGAGATGTCAATTTGGAACTGCAGGTTGGACGGTTGAGATTCAATTACAAGGTCATTGTGGCTGATATTACAGATGATTTCATTTTGGGACTGGCCGCCATGAGAGAACAGAGGTTTATTGTTGACGTAGGGGAGCGAGTCTTGAAAATTGGAAATGAGGAATTTATCCTGGCAACTGCAGACGACCAATTCCACGGCCAAGGAAGGCTGTTGACAACACAGATGATTAAGATTCTTGCTCATTCGGAACAGATAATCGATGCTGTCTTGGAAGGAAATCCAGGGGGTTACCGTGTTGGCCTGGTTGAAGGTGACGAATCGATTTAAGTCCCTAACCAATATTATTATGGCAAGAACTTTAATCTGGACTAAAGACAAAATCCCCATTAGAGTCGTTAATTTAAATTCCCATGCAGTGACAACCAAAGCAGGCAAACCGATTGGCTCCTATGAACCGGTCGCATGGGTAGCAAGGTGCGAGGAACAACATGAGGGAAATTCATCTACGAATATAGGCCAGGAAGTTTTGACCTTGCCTTGAGTTCCCAGTTGGAGCATTTATCTGATGGTGAACGAGAGAAGGCGATCAAGTTCCTTGTACGGACGACAATGACGACAATGTAATTCTGGATGAATTAATGTGCCGTGCGGCCGTAGTTGAGTGAAATGAACAATTAGCAGTTTTGTGGGAAAAACTGCCGAATTGTTATTTCTTGATTCGAATGTTCCCTAGGATGCAGCCTCACACCCTTATGATTATGGCTTGGACAGGGGAACATCAATGAGAAACAACAGATTTGTTGAGACTAATTTATTAATGGCAATTAAAATCTATTTATACAAATTTACAATCAAAACAATTAAAACATTACATGTATAAAAATAACGAAATCAGCAGAATGCAAGCTAGCATTATTTCTACACGTGCTGCTGACCTGCATAACTATTATAGTAATCTAAATAACCTACTTGAATGTAGGTAAGGAAATAAATTTTTACCTTTATTAAAAGAAATTAATAATTTACAGAAAGAGGAATATATTAAAAAAAAAAAATATGTTTAATGTTGATTAAACATTCTGGCATCTCGCAGCGAACGGAGTTTCGATGACTCATTAGTTCAATGGTTGAAGTTCAATCATCTCTTCTGCTTGAGTGGCTAGTGTTGACTTCTCGACTGGGTTGCTTTATGAACCGGCCGAATCCTAGCAGAATAAAAAGAATGACTGCCATGGTGATGGTGGTACTACTGATAATGATAGAATGTTGTTTTGAACGCCACTTCGTCCATTTGGCTGCGGCGTATTCTGGGGCTGGCTGAACCCACTGTAGTTCTTGCAACCAGGGCTCTTGGAGAAGTAGCTTGGCCGTCATGGTGACAGGAGCTAACCACCCTAATTTGTCTATTTGTAACAGGATGTTACGTTCTATCATCTTCTGGGGGTAAACAGTATCTGTTTTCAAACGAAACATGTCATAAGCTGCCGAGTGGATTCCTAAGAATTTCCATGTTCTCTCTGCGGTTATTTCTAAGGCCTCTTGATTCCATGGTTCTTCAGGGACACGTTGCAGCACCTGTGGTTTGGCGATTAGGAGGGTGGGGTCTGTCTCTCGTAGGTTGTTGATGGTTGAATTAGGTGGAGATATAAACTTCTCTCCAGTTATGACATGTCCTGGTGAAAGGGCTTGGATGTCGTCAGTGTCCTTCTTTAAAGGACATAATGGCTTTGAGTTTAGACATACTTCTATTGATTGGGTAATTGGCAACTCATCATGGGCTAATGTAGAATCAAGAGATTTGACGTCTGTTTCCCATATTCCTTTAAAGTGAGAAGCTGCCGGGAGAACGAAACTACAATAAGTTTCGAACGATTGTTGGACTTCAGCCTTCTGTGTCGTGGAATTTTCAATTCTACAGAGATCTTCCATCGGCTTGATGTCTGTTTCCGATCTTTCCTCGAAGTGGGAAGCTGCCGGGGAATTGAAATTGCAGCGAGTTTCGAATGACTGATGGATTTCAGCCTCGTGTGTTGTGGGATTGTCAGTTTTACATAGATCTTCCATCGGCTTGATGTCTGTTTCCAATGTTCCCTCGAAGTGGGAAGTTACCGGGAAATCGAAATTGCAGCGGGTTTCGAATGACTGATGGATTTCAGCCTTGTGTGTCGGGGGATCGTCAGTTTTACAGAGATCTTCCATCGGCTTGATGTCTGTTTCCAATGTTCCTTCGAAGTGGGAAGTTGCCGGGAAATCGAAATTGCAGCGGGTTTCGAATGACTGATGGATTTCAGCCTTGTGTGTCGGGGGGTCGTCAGTTTTACAGAGATCTCCCATCGGCGTGGAACGTTGTAATTGCTCCTCGGAATTGGATAGAGATTTGTGGGCTTGGACAATTTTGTGATACAGGTTTTTGAACGGGCGCCTTTGTTCGGAAAATTCATCGGTGAGTTGATTTGTGTTTTTGTAAAGGTATAGATTATCGATGCCAAAGGACGATGCGATAAACGTTTCTTGAATATATTGAAAAATGTCTTCGAATTGCCTTTCACAGCTCTCGAACATGTTGTCTACAAAATAGCTGGCCTGATGTGTTTTTTCCTTGACCCATATGTCCTCGTGTAGGTCTTGTATGAGATACCATTGCTTCTTGACCTCTTCTAGCAACATTTCATGATGACGTACTGATTTGAAGTCAGATAACTCTTGATAGATGAGTTGAGTGGTCTGGTCGAATAGCTGGATTCGCAACATTTGTCGCCTAATACGAATCGATTGCTCAGAATCTTCTTTGGGAATCTCGGTGGCTCCAGTCATCATTGGCTTGGTTTGCTTTAGCTTGACCTGGATTTGTCTAACTTAATTAGGCTTCGGATTGATTGATTTGGATTGGTTTGGTTTAAGGCTTGGCTTGGTTGTTTAATTTGAAGGGCCTCTGGATGGGACTTCTGGTTTGGATTGTTGATGTTCGAAGGACCTCTGGACGGGACTCGTTTGCTCGACGGGCTCTTGAACTGTAGTGGATTCTGTTGAATTTACGTTCGGGACCAGTTTGTTTTTACTGGCTGGCCGAAACGTAGTGCCTCTGGACGGGACTTCTGGTTTGGACTGTTGGTGTTCGAAGGGCCTCTGGGCGGGACTCGCTTGCTCGACGGGCTCTTGAACTGCAGTGGATTCTGTTGAATTTACGTTCGGGACCAGTTTATCCGGCTCGAAGGACCAATGTACGGACGGAACGACGACAATGTAATTCTGGATGAATTAATGTGCCGTGCGGCCGTAGTTGAGTGAAATTAACAATTAGCAGTTTTGTGGGAAAAACTGCCGAATTATTATTTCTTGAATTGAATATTCCCTAGGATGCAGCCTCACACCCTTATGATTATGGCTTGGACAGGGGAACATCAATGAGAAACAACAGATTTGTTGAGACTCATTTATTAATGGCAATTAAAATCTATTTATACAAATTTACAATCAAAACAATTAAAACATTACATGTATAAAAATAACGAAATCAGCAGAATGCAAGCTAGCATTATTTCTACACGTGCTGCTGACCTGCATAACTATTATAGTAATCTAAATAACCTACTTGAATGTAGGTAAGGAAATAAATTTTTACCTTTATTAAAAGAAATTAATAATTTACAGAAAGAGGAATATATTAAAAAAAAAAAATATGTTTAATGTTGATTAAACATTCCTAGAAAAGGAAAGTCCAGTATTTGCCAAAAATACAGAGGCCCTTACAAAAACAGATATAGTCCAGCATCAGATAAATACTGGTGACTCACCTGCTATTCGACAACAACCTAGGAGGCTTCCGCTAGCAAAACAAGAAGAAGCCTCGGCAATGATAGATAAGATGCTACAAAGTGGAGTTATTGAGGAGTCAACGAGTCCCTGGTCATCGCCAGTAGTTTTGATTGCCAAAAAGGACGGAACGTTAAGATTTTGTGCCGATTACCGAAAATTGAACGATGTGACGAAGAAAGACAGTTACCCATTACCCCGGATTGACGGCACGTTAAGTACATTGGCAGGCTCACGATGGTTTTCTACATTAGACCTTAGGAGCGGTTACTGGCAAGTGGGGCTTCATCCTGATGATAAGGTAAAGACAGTGTTTTTAGCAGGCAGTGGTCTTTACCAATTTACTGTGATGCTTTTTGGACTTTGCAATGCCCCAGCCATTTTTGATGGAATTCATACTACGAGGGCTAACCTGGAAGACGTGCCTGGTTTACCTTGATGACGTGCTGGTTATGGGACGAGACTTTACAGAACATTTGAAGAATTTTCAAGAAGTATTTGGCCGAGTCAGAAACGCACATCTGGAATTGAACCCGAAGAAGTGCCTACTATTCCAGAAAGAAGTCAAATTCCTTGGTCATGTTGTGTCTTCGGAGGGTATACAGACAGACCCCTACAAAATTTCTGCCGTACGAGATTGGCCAAGGCTATCTAACGTTCATGAAGTACGAGGCTTCCTTGGCCTCTGCACTTATTATAGACGCTTTGTGGAAGGGTTCGCAGACATTGCGAAGCCATTACACCGGCTAATGGAGGAATATCCAGTGGACACCGGAGTGTGAAACGGCATGGAGAAAATTGAAGGCAACTCTATGCACTGGTCCTGTGCTATCATACCCACAACGGAATGGAGTTTTTATTTAGATAGGGATGCCAGCAGTTCTTCCATTGGTTGTGTGCTGTCCCAAATTCAGAATGGAGAGGAAACAGTGATCGAGTACTTCAGCAAGGTGCTCTTCAAACCAGAACGAAACTATTGTGTAACCAGGAAAGAGTTATTGGCCATCGTCAAGTATCTCTATCGACGACATTTCAAAATCCGGATCGACTATGCTGTGTTGAAATGGCTGTTGCAGTTGTAAACCCCGGAAGGTCAACTGACTCGTTGGATAGAACGGCTGCAACAGTACGACATTAAAATCGAGCATCATCCAGGAAGATCTCATAAGAACGCAAATGCTTTATCTAGAAGATCGTGCAGGGACGACTGCAAGCACTGCCGCCATGTGGAGAAACGGCAGAGCACGGGAGTAGTCAACGAGACGAAAAAAGCTGAACGGTGCAGAGATCGTGGCTATATTGAGAGCAAAGGATAAAGGAATTCGACGAGACTGGAAGGATGTTTCGGACAAAGCAGTTGGATTGAAGGCTTTGTGGGCACAGTGCGACAGTTATGAACAGGCTGTTAAAGAGAGCATGGAAAAGCCCGGATGGGAAGCAACTTGTTATGCGTCTAGTGATTCCCAGGTGTCGAATACCGAAAGTACTTCGGGAAGTGCACAATGGAGCATCCGGTGGATGCTTCGGCATTAACAAGACCCTGAATAAAGTACGTGAACGGTTTTACTGGGTAAAAAGTCGTCAAGATGTCGAAGCTCGGTGTCGTAATTGTAAAATTTGTGCAGCCAGTAAGATACCACAGACTATTAGTAGGGGTGCAATGAAGCAATGTAACGTCGGAACTCCTTTTGAGAGGATTGCGGTCGATATAGCCGGACTATTCCCAGTAACCAAGGACGGTAACAAGTACATACTGGTTGCCATGGACTATTTAAGTAAGTGGCCGATGGCCTATGCGATTCTGAACCAGGAAGCGGTCACTGTCGCCAAAGTCTTGGTGATAACTTGATATGTCGGTTTGGTGTACCCCTGGAGCTGCATTCAGATCAAGGGATAAACTTTGAGTCAGGGGCATTTCAGCAAATCTGCAAGTTATTGGGAATACACTAAACACGGACAACAGCCCTTCACCCGCAATCAGATGGAATGTTGGAGCGACATAACAAGACTATGAAAGAACATCTATCTAAAGTCGTTCATAAAACGGCTATGTAGATGAAGTGAGTGAACAGCTAAGGAATGTCCATGACCTAGTTAGAGACCAAATCACCATAGCGAGTGGCAGAATGAAGGCTCGATATGACCGTAAGGGTAGTTCAGAAGGGTTCAAGGCAGGAGATCTGGTTTGGCTGTACAGCCCACAACCACCTTGGGATGGACCGTATACTGTTATTACCCGAATTAATGACGTCGTCTATCGAATTCAACGAAGCAAAAAGTCCAAGATGAAGATCGTGCATTTGGATAGATTGACGAAATACATTGATGACTGAATTGCCCGACCGGGACGATTAGGCTTAAGGAGGGGGCAGTGTTATGCATTACACCCCCTATGTTACGCCATTGACTACTAGAAGTAGAAATGGTTATGCAACCAGTAATACACCTCTTCTGGAAGTCTGTAGATGGCTCTAGAGTTCTATATTGTTCTGGAATTGGAAATCTCTGGATGGATCTAGAGGCAATTTTAGGATATATAATGCTAGTTCGACGGCTAAGACGGGGAAGTTTTATTAAAGTTGAAAAGTGAAAAAGTGAGGTTAAATATCAAGTAAACAAAGTGTAAAGATTATTTTGGTTAATTAAGAAGTATTGCATAATCAGTAAATTATTAAATAGAGTGTGTTAGTGGTTACCCCTTGTTAAAATTATTTAGAACCCACGGATTTATACAGGGTTTTTCCTAACGGGTGAAAACACGCAACAGTATATTTTGATGTTCAACCTCGAACAACCCTCGACAATATCTCCAACCTAACCAATACAAGGAAGTAATAATGTTCAAGTTCAGGTCGATATTTAAAATTATATGCAAATTTTAACAGCTATATACCAAAAAACACATTATAAACAATATTATAGCAAAAAAGTGTATCAACTGTACACTCTTTGTAGAAACGAAAACAAAGACAACTAGCAACACAAAATATCGAAATTGGGATGTCCTACAATATAATGGTAATATTGTCAACAACAATGCGAGAGGAGGAAGCCTGGTCCAAATACACCCTTAAAGATGAGCAAAGACAATCCACCAAAAATAAATAACCCCTTATGTGATGCTGCCCATTTCACAACTCCTCGTTGCTCGAACTGAACAGTTCAGTTCGAGCAACGAGGAGCAGCAGTAGCACCGGCAGCAGCAGCAGCAGTAGCGGCAGCAGCAGCAATAGGCAGCTTCCAGCTAGAACCTGAGGATGGTAGATGAGATTCCGCCGAAACGTCGTTCAGACAAGCGTGGCTTTATATGTGGCTATATGTGGCTATATATATATATATATATATATATATATATATATATATATATATATATATATATATATATATATATATATATATATATATATGTTATATCACTGATTACAAACTTTACTTTTTAAAAAACTTTATTTCGTTTGGTTAGTACAACTTTATAACATGAGAATCCAAGCTTGGTATTCTCAGTTTACAAATTAGTCTTAGATGTAACTAGGTTAAATGAATAAAATAGAATGTTACTTGCGCGACCGAATAAAATAGAATGATCATTTTGACATGAGTTTGCCTTTTATAGGTTTTGAATCTGCTGATTCAAGATTGTGCAATGTTCTGGAATAATGCGTTTAAGAAAAATAAGGTAATAAATCACATTAAGGCAATAACAACCAAAAATGTCAATCATCAGCAGTTTCAGAGTTTACAAAATAAAGATAGTTTATAAAAGGTTCCATTAGTGGCAATTTAGAGTATAAACAATAGTGTCATACAATAACAATGAAATCATGATGATCTCATGCATGAATTACGTCTTAGTAAGGGTTTATTGCGTATTTATTTGGACTTATAATATTCTAAAGAATATGGGGTATTTTCCATATAACAACTCCCCTTTTATTGAAAAAGTTGGTGCTATATGTGCAGCAACTTTTAAGCATAGGTTTTATTAAAATTTGTGTTAAGTTCAATTTCTTCTTCGACATCTTCTTGAATACCCACACTAGGTCTTCTCCTTGGAAAGTATTTAATTATCTGTCTAAAAGCTTTATTATCCCTAGGTGGTTTTGGTGGTTGATCATTTGCAGTTTGTATACCAATCCTAATATTTCTTCGATTTTTACATTTACAGAAAATATACAATAACACAAGAGCTATAATTAAAACAATAATGAAATAGGTAAACCACGATATGTGTTTAGATACAAAAGGTTCATTAATTATGTCATCAATGTCTCTGGAGTATTGCTCAAGTTTATGTTTAGCAATATCTAAATCTTCAGTATTAAAATTGTTTAATTTTAAGGGCTTTAATTCTAGCTCTTTTACACTATTGGGTAAATGATTACAACAATCATAAGGTACAGTTACGGCATGATAATTGATTTTTAAATCTGTCATTTGTTTTGCTTTTGGTTGTACCTTTGTATTTCCTATGTATGCACTACAAGTTATAGTGAGTTGCAAAATTGAAGTTCTTTGAATTATTTTAGTGATAACATCTAAATTTTGACATTTAATGGTAACAGTTAATGGATCTGATACTAAAATTAACCATGTGTTTTCTTCTAGTTCCTGTATATTGTAATTTGTTGCAAGAATTAAATTTGATTGACATGTTTTAGGTAAGATAACAGGATTTTTCAAAATTTGAGCTTCACATATCGAATCACTATCAATTGGATAGGGCAATATATTTGAACAAAGTTTTGTACGAAAGTCTAAATCTTTACAATTATCTAAATTTGACATCGGTATAAACATTAGTGAGTCATCATCCTTTGCTATATATTTTTGTGATATACTTAAAATATGATGAAGTCCGGTTCTGTTGTCTAAAATTGGTATAGGGTATAATTTATAAATTTCATATAGTTCCGGTTCTACAAGAGGAATTTTCAAAACAAAAACTATTCTTGTTTCCATCTGAAAGGCTTGAAGTTCGATTATGTCAAGATACTGAGCAATTTTTGTACTAGATACAGTTAAAGGTAAGTTATTCCTTTGCAAACTTTGAGAAATTTGCTGCAATGACAGAACCAAATCTCTTGGGGTTATAATTGAACTGTGTATTATTTTTAATCTAGCAAAAGTAATGGCATTTAAAATATCATTCAACTCGCTTTCCAAGTACATATAACTTTCCATTAGGTTTTCACAAATTTCAAGTACTTTTAATTTTGATTCTAAAAGTCCTATTGTGTCAGATATATTGAAGATTGCTTTTTGAATAATTTGAATGTCTTTATTAAAAGTCTGCTCATCTACTTGCAATTTTTGAATTGTTTCGTTGAAATTTTTAATAACAGAAGTTGTTACAGAAATCTGATTTTTCATTAAGTTTTCTAATTGATGTTCATCATTCAGTAATTTATTGATACACTCGGTATAAAATTCGCCATCCGATGAATCTAAATTTCCGGTTATAGCTTTGAAAATAGTTCCAATACCGTTTAAAATACCACGTTTGTAACGTTTTGTGTCTGCGAAAATTTCTTCATATTTCAATTCTAAAGAATTCGATAATTGTTGTATTAAACTTATGTGCGTTTGAACTTCAGAATAAAATACTTGTGTGCGCAATGTATCCCTACTGTTTACAGTATCAATCAAACTATTTAATATTTTGTCATTATGATCGAGATTTTGTTTTAAGGTAAACATGTCTTTATAAACCAACAAAGTCCATTTGTCATTCGACACTTTGAGATGTTCCTCTTCATGGTAATAAATTCCAAGTGTATTATTTATTGTTTTAAGAACGTATCGGTCCGGTAATGAGGAGCATTTAGTTGTTATTATTGCGATAGCCGCAACGAGCCTGAAAATAAATAAATTAAATTTGTTTATGCTTTTAATTAATCTTCGGTGTATAGTTTCATTTTGTCAAAATTTACTTTAGTGCTATGTTTTGTTCTAGGGTTATAGACAATTGCTGAGTTCTTAAGTATTTGCGTTATTTCATAAGGACCATTAAATTTGTTTTGTAATTTATTCTTTATTTGACTTTCTTTAATGTACACTTTATCACCTACTTGATATTTTGGAGTATTTTCAGAGACGTGTTTGTCAAAGCGTATTTTAGATTTTTCTTTCTGTAAGTCTGTTCGTGAACGTGCCAGTTTATAATAATATGATATTCGGTTGTTTAGATCTCTAATGTACTTCGTAATTAATTCTTGTTGATTGTATAATGTTTCAGGAGGTCTACCAGAGGTGTGCCCAAAAATTAATTCATACGGGGTAAACCCATGTGTTTTATTCATAGAGTTATTATAACAAATAATCGCATAGGGCAAAATCGTTAGAGGGTGTTCATTTGGGTTTTCTGTTTTATGTGCTCTTATCATTTCCGTTAGTGTTGCGTGGAATCTTTCTAAAGAGCCATTTGATTGTGGATGATTTACACTGGAATGTGTGATTTTAATGTCATATAATTTACAAAGGTCTTTTAGTAATGAATTTTCGAATTCTCTTCCGGAATCACAGTGTATTCGGAGAGGAGTGCCATAATGCTGAAAATAGAGTAACAGGGTGTTTACAATTGACTTGGCTGATTTATTTTGCATAGGGTATGCCTGTGTGAATTTTGTTAATTCATCCCGAATGGTTAGAACGTAATTTTTTGTTGGTATTTCAAGAACATCGATGTTAATTCTTTCAAAAGGTGTTTTAGGTGTTTCTGTTATTACGAAAGGTCTATCGAGATTTTTACGGCATATTTTTATTTTTTGACAAGTTTCACACTTTTTAATGAAATTTTCTACATCTTTAGTTATTCCGGGCCAATTATATTTTTCTTTTATTCTTCGAATTGTTTCATTTATTCCTCGATGTAATTGACTTTTTCCGTTATGATATTGATCTAAAATTATAGGTCTTTGGTCTTCGTCGGGAATTTGCACTATATTTTGACAAATTACTAGTTTTAGTTCCTTTTCTGCTAAAATAAAGGATAGTATTTCTAGTATTGGTAAATTTATATTATTTTCAACATGATATGTTTTCGAGGGATTTATTTGATTTTGACTTTTGTAAACAGTGACAAATAAGCGTAATATTGCCTCTTCATTATTCGATGGTAATGGAATTATGTAATATTTTCGGTTTTTTACTCTTTTACTTGAACAGATGTTAATTTTGTTGTTTTCGAAATTGGGATTTTCTTCGAATATGTCATCAATTATTTCGTAATGAAAATCTGTCAAATTGTTTTGTTGGAAAAACGTTATTATATTTTTGTGATCTTTGTCTAACAACTGGGTATTTGAAAATGTTATTTTCGAATAGTCAATTAATGATGTTGTTTTGTACAAATTTTGAAAAGTGTCAAATTCTTGAGACATTTCTTCTGGTGAAACTTCTACTTCTTCTTCTTCTGAATTTCCGTTTTCATTCTCGGTTTCTTCGTCTTGATTTTGAGTGCCATTTTGAGGTTCTTTTTCTTCCTCGTTGTTTTCACTTTCTTGATCTGATTCTTCTGTTTCTCCGTTCTGATTGTGTATTAAATGGTTTATCTTGATTCTTGAGAGTGCGTCAGCGTTCTTATTGATTCTTCCGGGTTTATATATGATTTCGTAATCATATTCTTCCAATTTGAGCCTCCATCGAGCCAATCTGCTACCTGGATCTTTTATGGAAAATAGCCAAGTTAGAGGTCGATGATCGGTGATGAGTTTAAACTTCCTTCCGAAGAGATATGGACGAAAATGCTTCACTGACCATACTAAACTTAATAGCTCACGTTCAATCGTCGAATATCGTGATTCTGCAGGGCATAGAGTTCTAGATGCGAAAGCTATTGGTAGATCTTTGCCTATAGGACCTTGGGAAAGTACTGCACCAATGGCGAATGCACTTGCATCGGTTGTTAATAAGAAAGGTTCTTCAAAATTTGGGTAAATCAAAATTGGAGAAGTTATTAATGCATGTTTAAGATCATTGAAATATTTTTCACACTCTTTGTTAAAATTAAATGGGATATCTTTTTGTAACAATGTGGTAAGTGGTTTTGATATCTTTGCAAAATTTGGTATGAATCGTCTATAATAACCCGCTAAACCTAAAAATGATTTTATTTCTTTTTGATTCCTAGGTTGAGGGAAATTTTGAATACAATCTATTTTTTCTGGGTTTGGTTTTACACCATCTTTGGTTATGACATGTCCGAGATAAGCTACTTCTTTTCGTAAAAATTCACATTTGTCTGGCTGTAATTTTAAGTTAGCTTGTTGCAATCTGGTAAAAATTTCATTTAGTCTAGAAATATGCTCATGTATGGTTGCCGAATAGATAATAATATCATCCATATACACAAGACATCTTTCATTTTGTAGTCCTACCAATATATGATCCATTACTCTTTGAAATGTTGAAGGTGAATTTTTTAAACCAAACGGCATTCTCAAAAACTCGTAATGTCCGTTTTCTACCGAAAAAGCAGTTTTTGGTACGTCTTTTGGATCTACTTCAATTTGATGAAATCCTGAAGCTAAATCTAAAGTCGTAAAATATTGACAATGTCCTAACTGGTCTAATAAATCGGATATATTTGGTAAAGGATATTTATCATCGACAGTTACTTCATTTAGTTTTCTGTAATCAATTACAACACGCCACTTTTGTTTTCCAGAAGCGTCTAATTTTTTCGGTACTATCCACACTGGGGACGACCATGGTGAGATAGAATGTTGAATAATTCCTTGATCAAGCATTTCTGCGATTTGTTTTTTTATTTCATGTTTATGTACGTACGGGTAACGATATGATTTTGTAGAAGTGGGTTTCGACTCGCCCATGTTGATTGAATGTTTTATTTCATTCGTAAATGTTAATGCGTCGCCTTCTAAATAAAAAATATCTGGGAACTTTAAACAAATATCAGTTATTAGTTCTCGTTCTTCGTCGTTTAAATGTTCAAGTCTTAATAAATTTGCAATTTTCATTTTTCTGTCGTATGGGTCAGTAATTTGATTTGAAAAATTTTCTTCATTAAAATTTAAAATTTGATTTGAATTTGGAATGTTTTCAAACTGTACGTCCGAAAAATCAATTAGTTTTGCAATTGCATTTGCATTTACAATGGTGGTCAAAAATTCTCCGTTTCCATCTATTTTGACTAGAGCGTTTGGTATGTAGACTTTTTCTTTTTCTTGTGCCAATAAAATTTTTTCAGTGTTTGCTAAATTACATTTTAATTTAACAACTTTTTCTGTTCGAGGTTCAATTAGAATTTTGTTTGTGAAATTTTTTGTTTGATTGGTAGTTTCAATTTGATTTGTTTCTTCACCGGCTTTAAACAAGGGAACAGTTTTAAAATTTGTGACTAACTTTCGATTTTTTATGTCGACTACACAATCGTAGTGTTCGAGAAAATCTGAGCCTAAAAGTCCGTCAAAATCAATATCTAGGTTGCAAATGTAAACTTTATGTGGATCACTCGAATTAAAAGGTATGTACGTTGACTGATTTATTAAAATTGATTGACCAGTTATATCTTGAATAACCAAATTTTCTGTACATCTTTGGGGATATTTTACAACTGTTTTTGGCTTAAATATTGAGAGTCCTGCACCCGTGTCTATTAAAATTTTGAATGTGTTTGTAATGTCTTTTATGTAATATAAATCTCTTGCACTGACAGTTAGTAAATTTTTTACATGAAATTCTGTTCTGTGGGGTGGTTCAAATTGAGTGTTTGGAGTTGATTCTCCAGTTGAGAAATTCGTTGTTGCAAATCTGGAGGAGGGTTGTCTAAATAAGGGCTTGATTGAAAATTCAAATTTGTCTTTTCATCTTGAAATTCATTCTGAAATTCGCTTTGAAATTCATTGAAATAATTATCATTTTGATAATTATTTTCAAAATCATTTACGTGATATTGTTTTTGTTGTGGTGCATAATTACTTTGATTATGCTGCATTGGGGGTCGTTTTTGAAATTGGTTTGGGTGTCGATTTTGATTTTGATTCTGATTTTGATTTTTGTGGTCTATAAAATTGATTTTGATTATTTTGTTGATTTGGAAAATTTTGTCGCGTTTGAAATTGTTGTTGAGGATAAAAATTTCTTGCTTGACTTTGATAGTTTTGGCTTTGGGGATTTTGATTTTGAAAATGTTGATTTTGGTTTTGAGTTGGTCGAGACCTGCACTCGCTAAAAATATGTCCTTTCTTTTTGCAATATGAACATATTTTTGTGTGTTGTTGATTAAATGAATTATTGGGTCTTTTGTTTTGATTTGAATTTTGGAATTTTTGTTTTTCAAAATATGAAAGTTGTAACTCTCTGCGAATTCTCATTGACGCCGTGAGAATATCTGGAGGATTTCCAGCACGAATTATTTGTCCTAATCGTGGTTCTAGTCCGGTCAAAAGCGTATTTAATGTCATTTGTTCAATTAGTTGTTGCTGAGCAATTTTTTGATCTTGATACGTGTTTTGTTGTTGTATACAGGCGTGCATTTTTGCGTTGTGCGTTTGTAACCGTGACACGAAAGTTAGGGGTGACTCGTTTGGTAACTGATGTAATCTTTGTAAATCTTGGATTAATGATGTTAAATCGCGAGAATCTCCGAAATGAATTGATAATAGTTGCTTAATTTCAGACCACGTTTGTGCGTCTCTTGAATTTATTAATTGAGCAGCTTTACCTTTTAATTTATTTTTTATGTGTATTGTTAGAAGAGTCACTTGTTCTTCAACACACATTTGATATGCATGGTTGCAAGCATTAATAAAAGTATTTAGCAAGATTTGGTCACCGTCAAATTCAGGAATTAATGAGAAAATTTCTGAAAGTTTGTAAGGTTCAATTGTAGTGTCTACTTCCGTTTCTGGTTCAGTTGACATTTTGATTTCTTTTTCTTGTTTTATTTTAAAAATTGTGACAATTGTTTGATTTGATTTTGTATAGTAAATATATTTGTATTTACTAGATTCTATATTATTCTAGTTACGTTTTTAAATGAATTCTTTTCTTGGTGATATAAAAAGGATGACAATTCAAAAATGTTTACTTACATTGAAAATGTTGATTTCATGTTTTCTTTTCTTGGTTTTTCCGTTGAGTTCTTCCGTTGGTTCTCAAGCAAGGAGTTCCGCTGCCAGGGGTGTCACTAGGTGTTCCTTCCACAGGGTTGTTCTCGTTGATGAGGTCCAGCGTTTGATCTTCTATCAGGGAGTTCCACTGCCAGGGGTGTCACTAGGTGTTCCTTCCACAGGGTTGTTCTCTTTGATGAGGATCAATTATCTTCAGATATCGAGTGAGCTCTGCCAGGGGTGTCACTAGGTGTTCCTTCCACAGGGCTATCTCTGCCAGGGGTGTCACTAGGTGTTCCTTCCACAGGATATTGTCCTCGAATATTGAAGATTCTGATTTTTCTTGATTGTTTTTCGATTTTCACCGTTTTGATGAATATGCTTACTTTGATTGCTTTCATGCAATTGTTTTCTTCAATTATTATTTCTTTTCTTTCTTCTTTTTCTTCAATTGTTTCTTTAGTAATTGTTTCTTCAATAATTTTCTTCTCAAAAATTGTTTCTTTCTCCTCAAAAATTTTGAACGTTGGTTCTTCTTCCTTTGAAGGATTGGAATCCACCATTAATTTTTTATTAATGTTGTGAGGATCCTACCGACTGCGCCAAAATTGTTATATCACTGATTACAAACTTTACTTTTTAAAAAACTTTATTTCGTTTGGTAAGTACAACTTTATAACATGAGAATCCAAGCTTGGTATTCTCAGTTTACAAATTAGTCTTAGATGTAACTAGGTTAAATGAATAAAATAGAATGTTACTTGCGCGACCGAATAAAATAGAATGATCATTTTGACATGAGTTTGCCTTTTATAGGTTTTGAATCTGCTGATTCAAGATTGTGCAATGTTCTGGAATAATGCGTTTAAGAAAAATAAGGTAATAAATCACATTAAGGCAATAACAACCAAAAATGTCAATCATCAGCAGTTTCAGAGTTTACAAAATAAAGATAGTTTATAAAAGGTTCCATTAGTGGCAATTTAGAGTATAAACAATAGTGTCATACAATAACAATGAAATCATGATGATCTCATGCATGAATTACGTCTTAGTAAGGGTTTATTGCGTATTTATTTGGACTTATAATATTCTAAAGAATATGGGGTATTTTCCATATAACATATATATATATATATATATATATATATATATATATATATATATATATATATATATATGAAGTGTTGACGTGCTTCCGGGTGTTTTCCCGTGTAGTTGGTAGGCTCCTGTTGGAACCATGGTTGTCTGAACGACGTTTCGGCGGAATCTCATCTGCCATCTTCAGGTTCTAGCTGAAAGCTGCCTGCTGCTGCTGCTGCTGTTGCTGCTGCTGCTGCTGCTGCTGCTGGTGCTGCTACTGCTGCTCCTCGTTGCTCGAACTGAACTGTTCAGTTCGAGCATATATATATATATATATATATATATATATATATATATATGTTGTTTCTTAGGTTTTCACGGGTATTAAATGAAGTGTTGACGTGCTTCCGGGTGTTTTCCCGTGTAGTTGGTAGGCTCCTGTTGGAACCATGGTTGTCTGAACGACGTTTCGGCGGAATCTCATCTGCCATCTTCAGGTGCTGGCTGAAAGCTGCCTGCTGCTGCTGCTGTTGCTGCTGCTGCTGCTGCTACTGCTGCTCCTCGTTGCTCGAACTGAACTGACGTTCTCTCGGTTGTGGGGTGGGGTGCGCCTGCGCACTTGGCTGCGTGTTACTGGCCCTCTTTCTGTTGGAGGCGTAGCGGGCGCCTGAGCTAACCCGACAAGAGGCCTCACTGAAACGTCACGTTTCACGTGACTTCTCGTTGAAGGTCGTGTATCCTCGTATCCAGTCGTCGCTAGCGCTTGTCGTGCTTCACTTAGGTTAGTCAGTGCTTGGCTCCGGCTCCTCGTGATGGGTCCCCTTGTGGCCGGCTGTGATGTCTCCTCGTGAATTGTCGATATTCGACGGTGCCTCGTTGCGATCGGTTCGTTTAGTTTGGGTCGTCGTGTGTTTTCCGTTATATATCTTCCGCTTCCATGCGGTGGGTAATCTCTGGGTGTCGTCTCTCTTGTTAAGATTTTGCGGTCTCTTTTCAATTTCAATTGCCTCCCTGGTAATTCTTGATCTCCAATGCTCGATGTTGGCTACTGTCCTGGTGTTGTCGAAGTCTATTTTGTGTCCAGTAGTTTTTGCGTGCTGTGCTAGGGATGATGTTTTCTCCTCTTTTTGCACTGCATTCCTATGTTCTTCTCTTCTTACACTTATACGTCTGTTGGTCTGTCCTATGTATGATTTATTGCAATCTTGGCACGGAATTTCATACACTCCTTGGTTTTCTAGGGCAATTTTTGATTTCGGGTTACGGAGAACTGCGCTGATCTTTCGGTCTGTTTTGAATATTGTCCCTATGACACAACATCGAAGCTCACTAGAAGATGTTCTGGTTGGACAGTCTCGTTGTTTAGTAACTCGATAAAATGTTGTGCGTTTTTCACATAGGATGTAGACTTTTCGGCGAGTGGCTGCAACTGCCTAGGTAGATATCTCGTTAATTCTTGCACAGGTGATCCTACTGAGCTAACAATAGGTCTTAGTGGGGCTCCTTCCTTATGAATCTTTGGTAAGCCATATAGTTTGGGACATCTTGAGGACTTCTCTCTCGGTATAATCTAATTTTTTACCTCATCGTCTATGGGGCTAGCTTTGATTTTGGCTTTAGTGGTCTTCTCCAGGTACGTAGTGGGATCTGTTGTGATTGCTTCATAAGCAGTGTCTTCCAATAGCGCCTCTATTTTGCTCTGGTAGTCTTCACTATTCATCACTACCGTAGCGTTGCCTTTGTCAGCTGGTAAGATTATAATGTCCCGGTTTTGTCTTAACGTCTTCAGTGCCTTCAATTCTTCCTGCGGTATGTTTCTCTTTGGTGCCTTTGCTGTTCTTAGTATACGCGATGCGTCTTGGCGTATAGTTTCAGCTATGTTGGTATCCATTTGGGAAATTGCTGACTCTACTCCACAAATTATATCTTCTACTGGAATACTAGCTGGTGCGATGGCGAAATTAAATCCTTTGGCTAGGACATTTAGGGAAGCCTGATGAGGCGTCTGGGGTTACATTAAAGACAAGGTATTTCAAACTGCCCCTGAAAATATTGAGGACATCAAAACCAGAATTCGAAACGCATGTGAGGCAATTACTCCTGAAATGCTCCAAAATTTAATGCGTGACGTGTCTCGTAGAGCACGTTTATGTGTCAGAATGCATGGTGCACAATTTGAGCATTTGTAGTTAGAAAAATAAATACACACAATTTCTTTTCAATATAGTAGTAGGTAGTACTGTTATACACAGTTTTTCGTTTTTTTCTTTGGATGTTCGTTTTGTACTTGTATTTTTATTTATGAGATATTTATTGGTTTGTATTAAATTGTAATAAATAATTACGGAATTATAATTATTATAAAGTGAATTTTTACTATTATGGCACAGCTGATTGTTACGATTCAATTATATGAATTGTGGTATTCGTAAAATATTAAATATTGACACTATCGGTTAAAATTTCTGTGACATGTTTTATATCGTTGGAATGAGAAAAAAATAGCGGAATTAATGGCGTCATGGCCTACTTTGAGATATGTATTTTTCATTTTTGCATAATAGCGTATGTCAAAGCCAACTGCATTTTTCATTTTTTTGTTACACGTTATTATTCTTATTGTCTTTGCCGTCAACTTTCGTTCCTTTAACTTTTTTCGTATCTCCTCAAATAAGGAAGCTATAACCGTTTGTGGTTTTCCTATTTTTCAGGTTTTTGTAATTGTTATAGACAGTCTATATATATATATATATATATATATATATATATATATATATATTGATACTAGTTAAGTTGTCACCTCCGTCATATAGAAGAGGCGTACCCATATCCGAGTCATTCCATTTATTTACCGCTATTAATTTGATCTATATATGCTGAGGGGAATCTCCAGAATCCAGATTTCAAGAGAGGGGAAATGATTTCTTATTTTTTGTTTGCTCATTTTTGTAGGATACTGAAGATACGTTCCCACATCCTAAATATATATATGTGAAGATACTGATAGTTCGTTATTACATCTAACAACGTTGCCATATCTCTGGAAATAGGAACGTCCTGTCATTATCCACAGTGATAAAATGTACATATATATCGTTGAATCAATATGCCCGATTGTAAATTTTAAGAAAGTAATGTTTTGACTATGACGTGTCCCCATGGGTTTTAAGTTCATGATATTACTTTTACTTTTGTCTACGTACCAATGAATAAATGAATACGATAATAATTTGCACATTTTGAGAGAGGATGTCACCGTTGATATTAATTAAATTATAGCAATAGGTAATACTTATTATTGCAAGCTTACAAGCTTGCAATAATATTATCTATTGCGCTTGATAACTAAATTAATATTTGATATATACCAATTCTTTTTTACCTCCCTCGCATACCGAAGGGAAGTATTGTATTCGAGAAAAAATCACCCTCCGAGACTTTTTCGGATTTTGACGTTTCAGAACACGTAGATTACGAAAATATAGGTTTTTCAATTCCGTCAGTCTGTCTGTCTGTCTGTTGGTGCATTAACTAAAAAACTACTTGACGGAGAGTAGTGGTAGGTAAATGACGCTCTACTGTCAGCGAAGAAATGGTTAAAATTTCACTTCAAAATATACAGGGTGGACCGACTAAAGGGAGTAAATAATGAAACAAAATTGGTTTTGCTGAAATTTAAAATTTCCACGTTTCATGACAAACTAAATCTATTTCAGAAAATAATATCTTGAAAATTTTTTTCACCAACACTTGAAAACATTTTTACCACTAAAATGAAAAAAAATTTTCTTTCAAATTTAAAATTTCCAACATTTTTTTTAATTTTTTACCAACATTTTTGAAAATTTTTTTACCACTAAAATAGAGGGAAATTTGTTTTTCTTTTTTTCGAAATTTAAAATTTTCACGTTTCATAGCGTTCTAAACCTATTTAAGAAAAAAAAATTTAGAAAATTCTTTCACAATTTTTGAAAAAATTTTACTACAAAAATAGATGGCAAATTTTTTTTCTTTGTTCAAATTTAAAATTTCCACGTTTCCATGGCATTCTAAACCTATTTCAACAAAAACAAATTTAAAAATATTTTTGAAAAATATTTTAATCTACTTACTACTATAGAATAGATGAAAAATTTGTTTTTGCTCAAAATTAAAATTTCCACGTTTCATGACATTCCAAACCTATTTTGGAAAAAAATTGCAACATTTTTTTACCATCTTGGAAAAATATTTCACCACCAAAATAGATGGAAAAAAAATTCTTTTTGCACAAATTTAAAATTTCCACGTTTCATGACATTCTAAACATATTTTAGAAGCAAAAAAATTTGGAAACATTACCAATACTTGAAAAATTTAAAAAAAATTTTTAATCACCACTATACGTGCACTCCACGTCAATGAGGAATTGAAAATGTGACAGATGGCAATAATATTTGGAATGTGCACCTGTTAATCTTTTATTGAAAAATGTACAGGGTAGTCATCGCAAGAAATAATTCAGTCATGGTGGACATTTGTAAAGGTATTTACGCAATCTTTCCATATTTGGTACCTGTCATTTAGTATTGAACTTTTATTGTTGGATGAGCAATCTGTATATTTTTTTACCAAAATTTATCAGGTTTTCTTTGTAATAATAGTGATAACTATATTCCGATTGTTATTTTCAATGTCATTTCGGAATTATTAATTTTTTAGAGTGACCGAGATGCACAAATAAGGAGGGAAGTTTTGTGCAAACACCTTTACCGATTTTTTTGAAAATGCTTTAGTTTTATATAATTAATTATTTTATTAAAAAAAATTAAATACATTGATAAATAAGTGAATAAATATGAGGTTACGTTTTTGAGAATAATTGCAAAATAAAAAAAAATTATACAAAAATTTCATGGTACAAAAAATGGCGTGCTTTATCGGTATCTAAAATATTACTTACATAGTAGGCATATTTTTCAAGATATGTATTTAAAACTGGCATGGTCAAAGTTTCCTTAAAAAGTAGGGCATTTTTCAATATACCTTAGCAGAACTTCAAAACTGTTCAAAGTACATTATTCAAATCGACGAATGAGTTGGAATAGACATAATACACACATAATTTTTTTCGCTCCTCCATTTCTGAGATATTCGCAGTAAAAGTGAGGGATCAATACATTTGAATCGTATTAGTCTTTTTCTGATTAAAATAAAAAAAACAAAGGTACAACTCTTCTCTCATTTTTACTTGACTTTTGGTAAGACATCAAATTAAATTACATTTGCCTTATTTATTGTTTAACAACTGATTTTAAAGCAAAATGCTTAAATACGAAATAAATGTATTTTATTTTTCAAATACATTACCACCATTTTCAAGTATATTACCAACAGGTACCAGTTCATGATGTAGTACATACACTCAATGACATATTTGTGACAAATGGAACTACAATTTAGAAATCGTGTTCTTTAAATAAATAAAATGATAACAGAAACACAGGGTCTGGTTACACATAATTCATTTATTGTCAATTACATTTTCTTCACTCTAGGCTCTTGACTATATAACTAAATAAGGAACTAATTCGTTGAAGATATTTTATTGCTTCATATGTTCAATTGTACACAAAAAATGATAAATCCATAAAGTGCTATTAAACTTAGGCTTAAATTTTTGAGAACGGAGTAATTTGTGTACTTTGTAGTTTTTTTAACTATCACTCAAAAGCTATACATTTTTAGTATATACACATAATTCGGTTCTTTGTAGACAATCAAATTTCCTAAGTCAACAATTTTTTTAAACAAAATAAGTCAAAAAAACTATTTAAAAATCGAAAATTTACGATTCTTTCTTTTTCTTTTAATGTTTGTGTATAACTTTTCTCTGAGTGGATTTAGGTATAGGCATTCGTTCACAAAAAGGAAAGCTGACGTAATTCCGTTAAAATGGTGATAAAGATTGATTGAGATACAGTCGTTCAGTTACCTACTTTTTTACAATTCTACCACTTTTTACCTTTATACCATGTTATTTTTAATTTTTACATACAGGAAACTTAAAAGAAGCATGGAAACTGAAAAGAAGCATTTCGCAAACACCTGTACACCCCAGTCGATGATGACAGATGGAAACTTAATAGATGCATGGAAACTTAAAAAAAGCATCTCACAAACACCTACAGCTCCCATCCTGTATTCCCACCCCATGCGGCACTCGCTGCTGACAACAAGCATATCCACTGTCCAACCAGGCGTATGCAGCCGGTTCGGCGGTATATAAAACATTCGAGATTTGGTTCTGACACGTGGTATGGCCGTCCATTGGGCGTGTTCGACGGACGACCAAGATGCGTGTTGGAACGAACTTCCATGGATGCCCGGAATCGGCAGCAATGCCCATCTTACGCTGACAAATCAATCAATCAATCAATCAATCAATACAAAAATATTTTTGGCTTATCAATGATAATGATAAAGGTATTTGTCTAAAATTTTGATATTTATAATATGATCTTAGACATAAAAAAACTTTAATGTTGTACCTACTAATTTAGAGTAAAGTTTAACTCTAAATTCGACTGTCATCCACAAATACTGCTAAACAAGCCAAGAGAAAGATACATTCCATCTCCCTCAGTATTATTTGTAAAGACTTATCTCCACTATCAAAACGTATTTACGAAACAGATGGTTAAAACCTCTGATTTAAATAAATTTAAAAACTTATTTATACAACTTAATATTTTATAAATAAATATGTATACACATGTCAAAAATAAATTTTATCATTCTTTTTCATATTAAGGATAATCTAAACATCAAAATTTTCAAAAAATACTTTTACTTTAAGAACTTGTTAATTACATAATGTGAATTAATAAATAATATATTCGAATAGATAATAAACAACTAATAGATATGTAATTTTCAAAAAATATATCTTTAAAACAAATATAAATTAGTACATTTGCTCCGAAGGCAGCCGATCAAATTGTGTAGTTTTTCAAAAATCTACGTCTGCGTCGGGACTAGTACCTATTGAATAACAGTTGATGTTTATATTACTTTCAACCTTTACGGGTTGTAAAACTGTAAACGACTTGTCACCAACAGTTTACTTCATTCTCATCTTTTAATTGTTGCGGCTCTAGTACTGACAAATTGCCAAAATCACTATTGTTTAACCAATCCTAAAACATATCTTTTAGCTATTGCCTTCTCTTTATTTTTATTGTTTACCTTAATTCTGTCCACATTCTTTCCCTCTTGATAATTTGAATTGGGTTTCGCTGTATTAGCAGGCTTTTTACTTGCGTTGTCAATAATAATTGTTCTTGCTGCAAAACTTTTTTTAGGAATATTTACCTCAATATTTGTTTTCATACACATTATTACCGTTAGAAATATTAAAACGCAATGTGTATATAAAAAAAATGTAATCTCTTTAAATAAATATCTTGTACTCTGTTCAACACTAGAAATCTAAAATTACAGTAGTTAGTCCTCTTAAAGATTTTTTAAGTTAACTTTAATTTTAATATTTTTCAAATCAATATATTTTATGTGACTAATTATACATATTCTTTTATTATACATATTAACTGTACAACAATTAAGCCAGGTCCTAATTGAAATTTGAACAATAATGATTGCAAATGAACCTGAGGAGGCGTGCATATTTATTTATCGTTTTTTAACGCATTGAACGGTATATGGAACATTATTCCATCTCTTCATATTTCTTCACCGTAAATTGTTGAAATAACAATATTCCATTTAACTATTCAAAATATCTATTCCGATTTCTTTGCCTTTCAGTGTAGTCCAGTGTGGTGTAAATTCCAGTACGAGTTCGTCGATTTCAATCTATCGAATTTAATTCACCAGTCATAACCAATTTTACATTATATAGTAACGACAAATTAATGGTACCATGATATCTACGGGAAATACATAAAACATTTTTTCTATATAATTTCCTCATCTCTCATTTTGTCCTACACATTGAATCGATATTTTTTATATTTATTGAGATGAAATTTAAAATTGGCGTCAGGTACATAAATTGGCTCATTATTTAGGGATTCATAGGACAAAGCGGCTACCCTATTCTGGAAAACTTTCTTTTATTTCATTACATAACCTAGTTGAAAACAAAAAAAAGTTTTGATTAGCTAATTAATTAAGGTTTTGATTAATTTTACTCCACGAAAAATGTACCAACATTTACGAATAATAATCTCTTCTGTTTATTTTTCTGCAGCCAATAAAATTTTGGCAAAAGACAGGTCTCTTAGCGATAATCTTTTTGCTTGAAAAGATACAATAAAATGTTTCGGATAACAATTGTAGACAATAAAGTTATCTATTGAACTACCTTAATTGTTTATTGCTATTTCTCCAATAAACGCGGAGAAGAGTGGCACGCGAAATAATTATTTATAATAATTAAACTACTCAACTTATCAACACGAAATTCAAAGTGATTTTATTTAATTAGTAGACGAGACGATTTAAAAAAAACAATAATATTTACAAAATAACTACTTTTTGAACAAAAACTGATTTTTGCAAGGAAAAAAAAAATGAATTATTTTTTACGATTACTTTAATTTCACTTCACTACGTGGATAAGGAGGTAAAATTGTGCCCAATTGAGGTTTAAACGGGTCAATAGATAACTTAATTATCTACAATTTTTATTTGAAACATTCATTTGTATCTTCCCACTATACTTCCACTCCACTACGTGGATATGGAACCGAAAATATGACAGATGGCAATAATATTTGACATATAGTTAACGCTCTTGACAAGGAAGACACCTGTTATAACAGGATGGTCATCCTAAAAAATAATTGAACCATGTTGTAAAGGTATTTACGCAAGCCTTCCATATTTGGCACCTTTTATTTAACATTGAATTTTTGCTATCGGATGACCACTCTGTATATTTTTTTGACCAAAAGTTACCAAGTTTTCTTTGTAATAATATCTTCCGATTATTATTCTCATATGTGGTTTCGCAGTTAATAATTTTTTAGAGTGGCCGCCCGGTATACATAAAGAGGGAAGTTCTGTGTAAATACCTTTACCGATTATTTTATACGGAATTTAAATATTTTATCTTTAAAACTCTGTAAAACTGAAGAGTATAAAAATTAATTTTATCACTGTAGATCTCCGAAATGATGCCTAATCCTATATAATGGAAACTTTTTGTTCATTTTCGCCAAAGAATTAAAAATATTTCTTCAATCGAATAATACAACTCCCTGTATTTACAAATATATAATGCACTGTTCTGTGTTATGGCTACTAAATTATTTAGAAACATTTCAGCTGGTAGGAGCTTAAGGGATTTTCGATAATAAATCCATCTGTGCAATAAATGTCGGCTAGTAAGTACTTCATGGGTTTCCCAAAATATTACGTTCAGTACATAAAATTATATAATTTACATTTATTTGACAGAATCCTGAACGAAAAATATTTAATATTTATTGTATTTCCATAATATTGACGTAATTTTTATAAAGCCTGGTATCTATATAGTGTATTACATCTTTTTGGTGAAATACGAAAAGAAACCGGAGATCTGTTTCGATATAAATGTATATAAAACATACTTGCGCTTCATAAATAAATGTAATTTAAAACTCGAAAAACATCCTAAATGTCAGAAAACCAACAAATATGCTCAGTTCTAGACATCTTTAATGAAACTTACTGTAGTATTTTTTATATAAATTTGATCTATTCGTAATGCTTAACACTTTTTATTTTCACGATCATGATAAACAAAAAAATAATGCGTTATCTACCCTCCTTTCTGTTAAATTTTGTCTCTTTAAATATTTTCTCAATACCAATACATTGAAAACTATATTGTCTGAAAACTATCTCTAGCACAGAAGGTGCTATAAACAGTCTATAAATGTGGTATATTCCTAGCATATATTTAATATACTCATAAACATCACGCATAATAAGAATTTGGATTAAGTCTTTTGAATGTTTGGTTAATAATCTTATGTCGAAATAATTTAGCGAAATCGGAAAATGTTAAAATGTTTAACAAATTTCGCATCCACCTTAAAAAACGCATATTTTTAAAATTCTTTCAGTCTTTATGTATTACTTTTTGTCAGTCTACTACCTACTTATTTTTAATAAGAAAAAGTAGCTCGAATGTTATACAAACCTGTTTTACACGTCTATTGCCCTAATATTTGAGATCGAAATCTTCATTAGTGAATCAAACGTTAGAGTATTTTTTACATCAAAATGAGGAACCTGAAGGAACCATCAGGAACCTTGAAAAGAGGTGCATGTGGGGAAAAATATACCTACTCTAAGCAACTTTTGTAATATGAACAATTTACGAGAAGACACTGATTTTACAGATATTTACATTTCATATAATGTTTTTGAGTAAGAAAAATGCCATAACTTTTTTAAAATAAGTTTTAGATAGGTGCATTATTATTTGTTGAGGCACCTATATATTTTCATGTAAAATTTGAGAAAATATTATTTTTAGCAGTTGATCAAATAAAGTTAATAAAACAGTTATTCACAAAATTTTAAATCAGTTTATTTAAAAAATGTTATGGCGAGTCTTATTAAGAAAATTTTAATATTTAAGTTGAAATATCTCGAAAACCGCTGATTTTTCGAAAATTGTTCAGATTATGCCATGCATGTGTATGCTTTAATTTGTAGCGAGATCGTTATTATTAAAAACTGAAGTTACTTACATATTCTGGTCATAGCTATGTACATAATTCAAATATCTCTTTTAGTTATCAATAAAATAGCAGCAGGAGTTTTAAGGGAGACACCCTATATATTTACATAAAACTTCTTCTGTATTTCCGTAGATAAGTAACATATTATGCAACTTATAGTAAAAGTTAATGATTTCAATTCACTTGTACACAGTGGCAGTATCTGAACGAATAATATGTAAGAAATAGAAATACAAATTTCGAAAGTGAACATTCGCTAAACATTGTGTCGTAAGTCTTAATTTTTTTAGTTATGGAGCACCGCTTCAAAAAAAATTGAAAAAACTCGAAAATAAACTACTCATAGCAGTACATTTTTGGCAAAAAGTTTATGTACTCGAATCATTATTTCTTGAAAAATATGCCTACTATGTAAATAATACTTTAGGTACCATTAAAGTGCGGCATTTTTTGTATGAGGAAATTTTTTCATAATTTTTTATTCTAAAATTTTGCAGTTGTTCTCAAAAACGTGATCTCATATTTATTCGATTAATTATCAATATACGCATACCAAATATTAAGTCAACATATTAATTTTATTTTGTTAATATCTTTAATAATGGAGTGAGAGTGAAAAACATAATTAAAACATGGTACATGTATAACAACATTTGGAACTAGATTACATTTTGAGATGATTCTGTTGAAGGATTGAGGTAAAAATAAGTAAAGAGCTCAGAAACTTAGAATTGGGTGTATGTGTTAGAAGCCAGGCCTCAATTTTTTTTATAACGTTTGTCACTCCGCATAACCTGTTCTCAAAAAGTTTTGGACTACCTTCATTATTACCTCGGAGTAGACGAGTTCAATTATATTTTTTCAATTCTGTGAGCAATTATTTCCACTCACTAGAGTGTAAATATAATATCGATATGTTTTCATTTAAATAAACTTGGATAGAAAATTTGGATGAAGAAGTAATAATTCCTCGGGCAGCGGATTTTTGTTTTCAATCAAAGATGTGAAACCAAAATAAATTATTTTAAACTATTTGGACGCATATGAGTCATATTTTGGTTTCCAAATAAGCTTTTTAGAAGTGTCTTAATAGTTTTTGAAAATAAAATTGACATATCACCTAATATATGTGAAGTTGGTTGAAACCTGAAAGATAAACTGTATATTAATTAGTTTCGATATTTTGCAAGTCGTATTTTTTTGTGCTTCATCAAAAAACTTAATAAAATGTGGCTCCTAATTACAAGTATTCTGCCTTACATCAAATTAAGGATCATAATGCATTTGTAATTTTTCTATAATTCTTTATCATTTGGGCATTTAACATGTTCAATGAGATATTGAATATTTAACAGATTATTTATGTGCATACAATAATATATTTACATTTATTTTGAAAATAAAATCTTATGTCATTAACAAACATTTTTCACTTAGTGAAAATTTCACTTTCATTGAAACCAAAGTGCGGCTCAAGATTTCTTTAAGAAACGTGCGTAATACGTACTTTGCTTTCAGTTTAAAAAAGGACTCAGTGTTCCAAGTATTTCTTATTATTAAACAGACTATACAAGTCCCTAGGTAAAATTTTATTACGGTCTCCCAGTTAAATTCCATAAAAATAGCGCGGAAATGATACCGAATATCTAGAGTTTACTTTGAATGATTCACCTTCACGATGTTAGTTATTTTCAATATTTAGAACACATTTTACATTTATTGAAATGAATATAGATTATATGCACTTTATATATTATTTCGTGTTTTTACTTCCCTCGCATACCGAAGGGAAGTATTGTATTCGAGAAAAAATCACCCTCCGAGATTTTTTCGGATTCTGACGTTTCAGAACACGTAGATTACGAAAATATGGGTTTTTCAATTCCGTCAGTCTGTCTGTCTGTTGGTGCATTTACTAAAAAACTACTTGACGGAGAGCAGTCAAACTTAGTAGGTAGTTGACGCTACTGTCAGCGAAGACATGGTAGAAATTTCACTGGGTGGACCATCTAAACGGAATAAATAGTGAAACTAATTTTTTTTTGCTCAAATTTAAAATTCCACGTTTCATGACGCGTTAAACCTGTTTCAGAAAAAAAAAAATTTGAAAATTTTTTTCAAACATTTTTGAAAAAATTTTTACCAAGATGAAAAAATTTTTTTTTGCTCAAATTTAAAATTTCTACGTTTCATGACACGCTTAACCTATTTTAGGAAAAAAAAATTTGAAAAATTTTTTAACCAATATTTTTGAAAAAATTTTTACTACTAAAATGAAATAATTTTTTTTTCTTTCTTCGAATTTAAAATTTTCACGTTTCATGGCATTCTAAGCCTGATTCAGAAAAAAAAATATTTTGAAATTTTTTTTACCATTTTTGAACATTTGTTTACCACTAAAATAGATGGATTTTTTTTTATTTCTTCACATTTCAAATTTCCACGTTTCATAGTGTTCTAAATCTATTTACCACTAAGATACAATTTTTTTTCTTTGTTCAGATTTTAACTATCCACGTTTCCATGACATTCTAAAACTATTCAAACAAATTTAAAAACGGTTTTGAAGAATTTTTTTAAAAATTTTAAAACATTTTTAATCCATTTATGTATTACTACTATAGAACAGACGAAAAAAATGTTTTTGCTCAAATTTAAAATTTCCACGTTTCATGATATTCCAAATCAATTTCGGAAAAAAAAATTTGCAACATTTTGTTACCAGTTTGGAAAAAAATTTAACACTAGAATGCTCAAATTTAAATGACATTCTAAACCTAGGTATTTCAGAAAAAAAATTTTGAAAATTTTTTTCACCAACATTTTTCAAAAAGTTTTTACCACCAAAATAGATCGAATTTTTTTTTATTTGCTCAAATTTAAAATTTTCACGTTTCATAGGATTCTAAACCTATTTTAAAAAATACGTAATTTTTAATTTTTAAACTTTTTTTAGCACTACTATAGAATAGAAGGAAACTTTCCTTTTTGCTCAAATTTAAAATTTCTACGTTTGATATTTTAAACCTATTTCAGAAGAAAAAATTTTGAAAATTATTTTACCAACATCTTTTGAAAAATTTTTAAAAAAATGAAATTTCTTAACCACACACTATACTCCATTACGTGAATGTTGGATTGAAAATGTGACAGATGGCAATAATATCTGGCATATGCACCTATTATACTTTTATTGAAAAATGTACAGGGTGGTCATCCCAAGAAATAATTCAGTCATGGCGGACATTTGTAAAGGTATTTGCGCAAGCCTGCCATATGTGGCACCTGCTATTTAGTATTGAACTTTTGCTGTTGGATGAGAACTCTGTATATTTTCTTGACCAAAAGTTACCAGGTTTTCTTTGTAACAATAGCAATAACTATATTCCGATTATTATTCCCAATGTCATTTCGTAATTGAAAAATTTTTAGAGCGACCTCATGCGCAAATAACGAGGGAAGTTCTGTGTAAATACTTTTACCGATTTTTATATTTTAGCATTAAATGGTAAATGGTAATGATAAAATACTAATTCTAAAGTTTTCTTCCATGCTTCTTAGCTTTCAAGTTATTATATTTAATAAAAAGTGGTAAAAGCCATATATATGCTTAATTATATTTAATTCGTTGTTATGAAAGAAGTTTCGATGTGTTGTGAATTAATGCTGATCTGTGTGTCGATTTAATATATTGTTTTGTATCTGTGCCAATAAAACTAATTTTATTAATAGCTTATTTACCTGTTTTAAATGTATTGCTCTGTAAATTGTTAATATGATTTAAAAATGTTGTTGACTGTGACAGTACTTAGCAAGCTTGTGAAAACGTCGTCAATACCATTAAATGAAGTTAAAATATTCGATAGGAAAAATTTTACAGATTATTCTATGATCATAGATAAGAAAGAAATGGACATAACATAAGTCTGAGAGTTTCTCTCTGATATTCTTATTTATCCTTCACATTTTTAAAGATAATTTATTCGAATTCGGCAAATAAAACGCTTATAGGAGTACCTATGGGGTATTCTTATTACTTTAAGTAATAATTTCCAAGATTCTCCAAAACCTTAGTTTTTTCAAAATAATGAGTTTTACCATTAGAATTTTAAATAATACAATTTCAGCTAAAAATAACTATATTGACCATAGTAAGAATTTAGCCAAGGTGTATTTTGCCAAATATCGCCCAAGGAGCACGAGATGTCAAAAAAATGCAACAGGCAAAAAAGTTAAATGATAAAAAGTAAAGTCTTTTTGTGAAAGGACAGTTAGTATCGACGTAAAAAAAGTTCGCAGGCCAAAGGGGTCCTGTTTCCCAAAAAAATATCATCCTGTAGATTATTTCGAATGGTAATAAAAATATTTGGTGGGAAGTCCAAAAAGTGTTTTTTATATCGAATTTAATTTAATTATCTTTAAACCGTAATACTGAAGAGAATAAAAATTAATTTTATCACTAGATCTCCGAAGTGAAGCGCTTCTAAATCTGTTATAGGATCTTTTTTCTTATTTTTCTTATTTTTCGAAAAACATTTAAAAATATTTTGTCCATCGAATAATACAACTCCCTGGATATAATTTCAACTTAAATATTAAAACTTTCTTAATAAATTAACTAAATTTAAACTATCTACATAATTGTTTTCTTAACTTTATTACAATCAATTGTTGATATTTGAAAAAATGCCAAAAACAATGTCCTCTTCGTCGAGATAGCTTTAAAGAATATAGTTTTCAATGTATTGGTATTGGTATTCAGAAAATATTTAAAGAAGCAATATTTAAAAGCAAGGAGGTGGTGGGTTCTTTCGTTTAACATGATCGCGAAAATAAAACGTTATTTGAGCCAATGCCTTTTTATATTTGTTTTTAGTTCAAGTTCAACATAACATTTAAATAAAACATAGATAAAACATACTACAGTAAATTGAATCAAAGATCTCTCTAACATCGCATGCATAGCATTTGTTGGTTATCTGATATTTTGGACGTTTTTCGAGCTTTCAATGACATCTCATTATGAAGCGCGAGTATGTAATAATAACTTTTGTCCACGACTATTAAATAATGTACTCATTATGTACGTGTTTCCTCAATGATAATGCTATCCATTATTCCCTACAGTGAATAATGATTTCATTATTCACTGATTGCAGTGAATAATGAGGACAGTCAGTTGTTTATAAGAATTGACATTTGTGACATTTTTCTAAAAATTCAAAATGTCAAAATTGCAGCAACCAAAAGACAAGTGTTGTCTCTTTAAGGTTTCTAGGAAGCACTCAATGGTACATGCCGAAAAGGTACTTTAATGAACACTCAAAAACTACATGAGTAATTTGTTTTCAAAGCATCATCTATTAGCAACGCACGGCAATCCCCAACATTGTTTTTGAAACCATTTAGCTGTGCCTAGAAACTGTATTATTTTATTAGTAAGCCATGACAATGTGTCAAAGCGTAATTCTGATTTGAAACGTCAAAATTTGTCATTTCAACGCCAACGTTATTTATAATAATTTTACACATTAGGTATTCAAAAAGAGTAATAAAATTAAATAAATGGATACTGACAGTGAAAACGAGATTTCTTTGACACCGCCAGAGATAAAGGAAACTGCAGAAATCGCCACATTAAACTTGTTGCCCGAAATATCGAGAAAATTATATATTATGACATATGAATCTTTCCTAAATAGGAGAAATGAATTAAAGATGAATTAAATAAATATTAAATATTTAATAGTCGTGGACAAAGCATAGTATTCTACTCGCATATAAAGGCTATTATTCACTCTGGTGATTTACGACACTCGCCTGCGGCTCGTGTCTTAAACTTTACCATCGTGAATAGTAGCCATCATTATATGCTCGTTGAATAATATACTATTTATTTTCATGATCATTTCATAAAAGTAACGTCAATATTATGGAATTACAATAAGATAAGATTAAATATCTTTCCGGTAAGTTTAAGTCAAATAAATGTATTATTGTGGGAAATCCATTAAGTCCTTACTAGCCGATATTTATTGCACAACAATAAGTTACATCTTTTTATTTTCATAGATAATTTTGTATCAACATGAGTAACATATGCAGCTTGTAGAAAAAATTAATGTTTTCAATTCACTTTTACGATTTTTTGTGTTAACAATTTATATTTCAGGGAATAATAAAATAAACAACCAATATCTCTTCCTCAGTGGCAATAACTGAATGAATAATACGTAAGAAATAGAAATACGTTTCAATAGTGAACGCCACTGAACGTTGCATTCTTAAGTCTTTATTTTTTTTAATTAAGGAGCACCGCTTCTAAAAATTTAAAAAAAAACGACAATAAACTGCTCATAGCAGAACATTTTTGGTAAAAAAATTGTGTACACGAATCGTTATTTTCATGAATAAATAATTATTTTAATACATTTTTTACTTCCCTCGCATACCGAACGGAAGTATTGTATTCGAAAAAAAATCACCCTCCGAGATTTTTCCGGATTTTAACGTTTCAGATCATGTACATTACGAAAATATAGGTTTTTCAATCCCGTCAGTCTGTCTGTCTGTTGGTGCAGTAACTACAAAACTACTTGACTGAGAACAGTCAAATTTGGTAGGTAGCTGACGCTACTGTCAGCGAAGAAATGGTTATACTTTCACTGGACCATCTAAAGGGAATAAATAATGAAAACATTTTTTTTTGCTAAAATTATAAATTTCCACGTTTCATGACATTCTAAACCTATTTCAGAAAAAAAAAATTGAAAATTTTTTTACCAACATTTTTTTAAAAAATTTTATAGCTAAAATATATGGAATTTTTTTTCTTTGTTCAAATTTAAAATTTCCACATTTCATGGCATTCTAAACCTATTAAAAAAAATAATAATTTTTTTGAAAAAAAAAATTTGTTGAAAATTTTAAGAGAAAAAAATTTAGAAATTTTCAAAATTTTTTATAAAATGGGTGATGGAAAAAAATGTTTGCCCAAATTTAAAATTTTTACGTTTTGTGACATTCTAACCTATTTTAAAAAAATGTTTTAAATATTTTGTACAAAATGGATGATGGGTAAAAAATTGTATTACTCAAGTTTAAAATTTCCACGTTTCATGACATTCTAAACATTTCAAAAAATAAATTTTAGAAAATAAAAAAATTGTGAACATTTTTTTTAAATAATATCTAAATATATTTCAAGATAGAAATTTGTTTTGAAAATTTGTTTTTTATTATTTTACCACCACAATAGAATAGATTCTAAAATTTCCACGTTTCATTATATTCTTAACCTATTTCAATATAAAAATATTTTGAAAATAGAAAGAATTCCCACCATTATACAGTAGACAATGGAAAAAAGTTATCAGTTTTTCTCTGTAATGATAGGGCTAACTACATGGCGATTATAATTCTCATATGTCATAAACCTACATTTTTACTTTAAGAACCTCTACATTCGTGTTCGATCGCAGAAATTATACCGACTTTCCTGATTTTCATTTTTTCGTAATCTTCTTAAGAATACGATTATAATATTTTGGGTTTAAAGGAGTAAGTTAGTTCCTTTGACGTTTGTTAGTTTTGAGGTTAAATTTAATTATTCTGAAATTGGATTTAAACAAATCGACAAATAACTTTATGTTTACAGCTTTATCCGAATATTTTTTGTGTTTTCAAAAACTTGTTTTTTTAAAATTTTCTCGACTAACAAAATAAACAGAAGATATTTGTATTCGCCAGGCTAGGTACTTATTCAGATTTATACAGTCTACCGATAAAAAAACAGCAACTATCTGCCTCAAAAAGTTTAGAACGCGTCAGCATTTGGAAGCAGAAGAGAATTTTACGTGATAACTGATGACCCACACATTTTTAAATATTCTAAGCAGCGCCCAACTCAGCATACTGTAATCCTGTAAACCCGATACATTTTTTAAAAACACTTAATAAATGGCCATTCTGGCGTTCGCGATGTTGCCAATATTTGGATGTAATAGCGTATAATACATCATACTAAAATTACTATATATAGACGGATGTATCAACGCACTAACTATTATACAAATGAAGTCGATAGCAGCGCCACTGATATATAGTGGAACTAAAAATTTAATTTGCGGGTGTAGACGTAACTTTTTGACCTCCACACAAAAATTTGAGTATAGGTTTCTGATGGCATCTATAAGCTTATAAAGTTGAAAACAAGGCAAAACGCTGTCACCTCCGAAATCGGATGTAGCAGCGTTATATATGAGGTGACAGCGTGTAGCTAGTACCTACTTTGGATATGACAACGTACTGTGCATACGTATATATATATATATATATATATATATATATATATATATATATATATATTATATTAAAAAATAACAGTACGACACTGAGTTATAAGTAAGCTCTCAGTACTATCAAATTACATATGTTGATAACGACTTCTCTTGGTAATTGCTTATCTCACATATCATATTTCACACATTGTTTTGTATCCGTTCTCATAGTTTATGCCAAATTGCACATTTGCATTTCCTTTGTTCTCCGTCTAGCTGACACTGCTTTCCTAATGTTATAAATACGAGCAGCAGACGCTTTTGTATTCAGTTATTAACTCACCTTTACAATAAACTTTTAAATCTTTAATTTTATATTTTACTCAGAGTCATCGATGACTCTAATTAATTAAATAAATATTTTTTAAAAAGACAAATACAAAGTATCAAATATAACAGTGGCGCAGTCGTACCGGATCTAGAAAAACGCACAAGTTCGGGAGCCTAACTTCTGGTAAACGTGTCCGAGAGGAACAAGGAGTTCATCTGCAGAAGGTGCCTAACCCACGGAAAAGAGCCAGAAGAACAAGGAGACCTTCCTAGCTGTGACGGTGGATCCCAATCCTTCAACTAGAGAAAGAACCTACCAATGGAAATATTAATGTAAGTCATTTTAAGAATCATCTCGCTTTATTTTACTGTTTTTCACAATTATTTTATAAAAGTGCTATATACACTCAGCGAACAAAATACAGTTCTATTATCGAATAATTATTCCTTCTCAAAATAAACGCAACAAGTTTAATTTAATTTTAATTAGCATAAGAAACGTATTATACACTATACGTCACCGTGCATTATACAGTTAATACACAAACTGCCTAAATAATTTTTTTATTAAAACTAATTTCCTTTTCTAAAAAGGTCATTTTTTAAAAATAATTTCAAGGTAACATTTAATTAATTTTTTTGTAATCTCTAAATAAAAGCAACAATGCCAGAAACATCTCAAACTACACAAACAGTACAAAGTGCAAGGATAGAACAAATTGAGCCTTACAAGCTCTCTGAAATTTTTTCTGTCATACCGGAATTCGATGGCAATGCCATTAATTTACAAACATTTTTAAATTCTTGTATTTATGCACAAGGCATGGCAATCAATGATCAAAAGATATTACTAACTCTCCACATTAAAAATAAATTGCGCGGCAGAGCTGCCGAATTAATAAACTCTCGTAATCCCGATACTTGGGCAGAAATTAGAGTTCTCCTAGAAACTCATTTTGGCGACTCTCGTGATTTGACATCGCTTATCCAAGATTTACAGCGTATTCACCAAATGCCAGGTGAATCTGCATTAACTTTTGTTGCGCGTCTACAGACGCATAATGCGAAAATGCATGCGGCTATTCAGAAGCAACGCCTATCTGGAGAACAAAAACAATCTCAATCGGATTTAATAGAAACTATGACCCTGAACACTTTGTTGACGGGTTTAGAGTCAAAACTAGGCCAAATAATACGTGCTGGAAACCCAACAAGTATGTTACAAGCAATTAATAGGATTAGAAGAGAATTACAACTATCTTACTTTGAATCACAGAAATTTTCAAAAAATAATAATAATAATAATGTTAAAAATCTAGTGCCTCAACAAAAACGACCAAACGTAAATTCCCAACAAAAATTTTGTTCATTTTGTAAACGCAGCGGGCATATAATAAACGAATGTCGCACAAGGCAACAACAATTATTTATGCCATCAACTTCACAAAATTTCCAAAGACCAAACTTTCAAAGTAATACAGGTTTTCAAAATTTTGCACAACAAACTAGTCAATTTAATTCTAGAACTTATCCACAAAATAGTCAAGCTAATCAAACACAACAAAATAGGCCCTCAGCAATTAGACCGAATCCTAATTTTATACAGCAAAGACCATCAGCGATACAACCAAATCCAAATTTTAACCGTTTCAATCAACTCATCATTTAAATTACGAACCTTATGATGACCAATATAATTTTAACCAGTATGAAGATTATTCAGCTGAATACCAAAATGTAAATGAAATGTACGATAATTTTAATTCAGGAGATTGTCAAAATTTCCCTGAAAATACAACTAATTTGCCAGAACAATACGAGAATTATACTGCTAATTCTCAGATGCCGCAAGAGAATTATACTGCTAATTCTCACTTGCCGCAGGAGGATTATACTGCTAATCCTCAGGATTTTTGCAAAAGTCCGGAGTATCTCATGGATACTCCAACACAAGAAACGAATTGCGAATTGTACCAAATTTCTCACCAAATTCAAAATATGAACCTCGATGACAATTTCGACCCGTTTCTGAACTTCCCAGAACAGAAGTTCATGTAGAAACACTTTCACACGCTTTATTGACTGTAAATTCGAATAATCTCTATTATATCAAAGACATCACAAATAAATTTAAAATTCTTATTGATTCTGGTGCAGGAATTTCGATTTTTAAACCAAAAACGGCAGAAAATTACAAAAGAAGATTTTCTGAAAATATTATACAAGGCATAACTGAACAAAAAATTAACATTAACGAATCTGTTCTTATACCATTTACCGACAATAATCCACACAAAGTTTACATTCATAATCTGGATATAGAATTCGACGGACTATTAGGCGCAGACTTTTTAGAACACTACGAATGTATGGTAGATATTAAAAATAAGCGACTAATTACCAATTTCAAAACCGTACCGATATTTAAAGCTACGGGTGACGAAAAAACACAAAATTCACCTTTGCAACCAACTACAAACTCAAATCAAATTCGGAATCAAATTCCATGTAACGTGAAAAATCAAAATTTAATTTCAATCGAACCACGCATGGAAAAAATATTTAAATTAAAATGTAATTTACGAAATACTGAGGCTATACTGTTAGCCCAGGAAAATGCAAAGGTACGCTTACCAAATGCTATTGTCAAAATCGACGACAACGGAGAATTTTTAACATCAATTATAAACGCTAACGCAATTCCCAAAATAATCGATTTCTCGAATCTTAAACTTGAACCAGTTCAAAAATTTAGATCAATTTTTAATTTAAACTCTCAAAATCCGGACAGTCCTCAACATACAGACAGAAATTTCGAAATTAGAAACCAACTACGATTAGATCATTTGAACGAAGAGGAAGCCGAATTAATAACAGAACTTTGTCTAAAATTTTCTGATATATTTTATTTAGAAGGCGACAATTTAAGCTTTACCAACGAAATTAAACATTCTATTGACACGAACGATTCTAAACCAGTTTTTACAAAATCTTATCGCTATCCTCATATTCACAAAGAGGAAGTTAAAACTCAAGTCTCTAAAATGCTCGACCAAGGTATAATTAGACCATCAATTTCACCCTGGTCATCCCCGGTTTGGGTTGTACCTAAAAAACTTGACGCCTCCAGTAAACAAAAATGGCGAGTTGTAGTAGACTACAGAAAACTCAACGAACTGACTATTGACGACAAATACCCACTTCCAAATATTTCTGATCTTCTTGATCAATTGGGCAAGTGTCAATATTTTACGACTTTAGATCTTGCCTCCGGATTCCATCAAATCGAAATCGACGCGAAAGATATTCAAAAAACTGCTTTCACAGTAGAAAACGGTCATTTCGAATTTGTACGAATGCCATTTGGACTGAAAAACGCTCTATCTACATTTCAAAGAGTGATGGACAACATTTTGTTAGGTATCCAAAACGAACGGTGTCTCGTCTACATGGACGACATTATTATCTATTCACCTACCATTCATGACCACATTTCACGATTAACGGAAGTATTTAAACGTTTACAAAAAGCTAATCTCAAAATTCAACCGGACAAATTTTTACGCAAGGAAGTCGCATATTTAGGCCATCTTATTACTAAGGACGGTGTAAAACCAAATCCCGCTAAAGTTGACGCGATTCTAAATTTTCCTCAACCGAGAAACCCTAAGGAAATAAAATCATTCCTAGGCTTAGCTGGATATTACAGACGTTTTATACCTAACTTTTCAAAGATTTCTAAACCTTTAACAAAATTATTGCAAAAAGACATACTTTTCGACTTTGACAATGATTGCTTAAACTCCTTCGAAAATTTGAAACGAGCGTTAACAACAACTCCGATTCTTATTTATCCAAATTTTGACGATGTTTTCATCCTAACTACTGATGCTAGCGCATTTGCCATTGGTTCCGTGCTCTCGCAAGGAAATATAGGCAAAGACTTACCAATAGCTTATGCATCTCGAACTTTATGCGCGGCGGAGACTAAGTATTCGACCATAGAACGCAAGCTATTAGCCATAGTATGGTCAGTAAAACACTTTAGGCCATATCTATTCGGAACAAAGTTCAAGTTAGTAACCGATCATCGACCACTTACCTGGCTATTTTCGATAAAAGACCCGGGAAGCAGACTTGCACGTTGGCGACTCAAATTAGAAGAATACGACTATGAAATCATTTACAAACCCGGTAAAACCAATAAAAACGCGGACGCGCTATCGCGAGTTAAAATCAATCACTTTTCGGAATGTTCCAAATTTTATTCAAAAATTCTAGCCGCGAACGATGACGACGAATCAGAAGATGACGAACCAAACAATGACGAAAACCCGAACAATAACAATAAAATCACTAAAGAACAAATCTCTCAAGAATTTGATATCTTTTGTAATTTGTATAAGACAAAATCCTTAATAGATTATTCTAAAATTCAAATTTCAAACAGACAACTTCTAGACAAGGAACACAAAAATATTATAACATTCTTTCAACAAAATAAATTAGAAGATTTGCATCACAAAATCATTGAGGACATGTTCGAAGAACACCCCGAATTTTATAATAACACTATTAACATTGTCTCAAGCAAATCGGTCAGGCATAGAAAATATTTTATTGTTCCTTTACCTTTTGATGTAAATTCAATAAACGAACATTTATTCATGGTATTGTACAAAAGACAAGACATTTTGGATCTCTCTAAAACATACTATGTAGAAAATAATTTAGATCTTCCAATGCTCGAAATGCTATCTTTTATTTTTGCAGAAAAAGACTTGAAAATAGTTAGCTGTCAAAATATTGTTAAAACCCCCGATGAAGACGAAATTCCAATTATTTTAGATCAAAATCATTCAGGTAAAAATAACTTACACCGTGGTATTAATGAAACTATTAGAAGGATTAGAGTAAAATGCAATTGGCGAGGCTTAACTAAAGACGTTGAAAACTTTATAAAAAATTGCGAAACATGCGAAAAAACTAAAGTCTGTCGTAAAAACCTTAGCAACCCTCTGGTAATTACCGAGACTCCAAAAACACCATTCGAAAGAATAAATGTTGATCTATTCGAATTTCCCACGCGAAATTACGCTGTTACAATCCGCGACGAGTTAACAAAATTTACTCAAGCCTATGCTGTCCCGGATAAATCCGCGAAATCAGTCGTAAACACTTTATTGCTATATTTTCAACACTACGGTACCCCGTTGAGAATTCATTGCGATTACGGCGGTGAGTTTGATAACAAATTATTAAAAGATCTTTGTACGCTCTATGACATAAAATTAACATACTCAAGCGTAGGACATCCCCAATCCAACGGATCCCTCGAGCGATTTCACGCTACATTAGCCGAAATGATAAGAGTCCACAAAACCGAAAATCCGAATGAACATCCTTTTACAATATTACCATACGCAATCATTTGCTATAACAATTCGGTTAACAAAACACACGGCTTCACACTATACGAACTCATTTTCGGACATACGTCTATTAGACCACCCGAAACTTTATACAACCAAAAGGAATTAATAACGAAATATATAAGAGATTTAAACAACAGAATATCTCACTATTATAAAATCGCCCGCAGTCGAACGCAATCTCAAAAGGAGAAAGCGAAAGTTCGCTTTGACAGAAATGTTCCAAAAAATCGACCTGAATACAAAGTTGGTGATAAAGTATATGTGAAAGATTCCCAAATTAAAAACAAACTTCAAAATAAATTTAACGGTCCTTTTAAAATCATAGAAATATTCCAAAATTCTGCTACCCTATTAAATCTTGAAACAAATCAAGAAACTAAAGTAAATTTCGATAGAATGAAACCATATACTGAAAATTAAATTTATTTTCAGGTTTATCCTGCTGTTCGGATCAGCACTCGCACAATATAAAATAATACCAATAAACAACACTATTGGTGTATTTTACCACAAAGACACGGACATCGTTGTGACAAACGAAAAATGGACATTATTGGTACATAAAAATATATCATCCCTTAAAATAGCTTTCGACAAGAACCAACAAATTCTAGACATGATATTAAATACTCTCGACGGTGCTCATCAAAAAATGATCACGTTTAGAAGTGAAGTCAAAACAGACCTTAACCTTTTGACACAAATTTCCAAAACTATACAATCCAAATTTGATGAAGTATTTCTAGACACAAAAAGATATAAGCGCGGAATATTAAATGGTATCGGCACAATTTTCAAATCAATAACCGGAAATCTCGACGCCGAAGATGGCGAATATTACGCTAACTGTATTAATAAATTAAATAACGACGAACACCAATTAGAAAATTTAATAAAAAATCAAATTTCAGTTACAACATCAGTAATCAAAAATTTCAACTCAACTATTCAAAAATTGCAAATTGACGAGGAAACGTTTAACAAAGACATAAAAGAGATCGAACGTACAATCGATACCATGACGCGAAACATCGAAGCTGTAGAAATAAAGCTAAAATTCTTACACATTTGTGAACAATTAATGGCAAGCTATTTGTATCTTGAAGACAACTTGAATGACATTTTAAACTCGATAACATTTGCTAGATTAGGAATAATTCATTCGTCGATCATAACTCCCGATCACTTAGTAACAGCATTACAAGAAATTTCACAGAGTTTGCGAAGAAACAATTTGCCTCTTCCAATCAAATTATCGGCAGTTGCTCAATATTTAGATATTATCGAACTAAAAGCATTTCAAGTAGATTCCAACTTAATATTTGTTTTAAAGATACCACTTGTTGAACCTCAAAACTATAATACCTACCGTTTATACCCTATCCCCATATTTGATAACAGAACTGGTCTTCATCATATTTTATCTATTTCTCAAAAATTTATCGCGAGAGATGATGATTCTTTAATGTACATACCAATAACAAATCTAAAAGAATGCAAACCCCTCTACTTTGGAACCAAACTTTGCTCAAACCTGTTTGCATATCCTATTGATCAGAATGCCATATGTGAAGCTAGGATTCTGAAACAAAAAATTAAACTTCCTGAAAATTGCCAAACCTCCTTCATTATTAGTCAAGGGTACAACGTTCAAGAACTCGAAGAGAAAACGTGGCTCATAATAAATTCCGAACCACTCCACATTACTATTAGCTGCCCGAAGAGAGAACCAGCAACGGAGCTGATTAATAAAAATTCAATTATCAAACTACAACCTGGGTGTTACGCCTTCGCAGGTATCACCAGAATACAAGCCAGTGCCAAGGACCTCTCCGAAATTAAAGACAACTCCCATCCTGTACGAATTCCTTTTGAGTGTTGTAACCAGTTGCCCGACAAAATTCAACTACCTAAATTAAAACCATTGAAACTCAATAATTTAAATATCGAAGATTTGGATGTTGCCAAAAACAAATTGGAGCAATATTCTAAGGATCTGGACGATCTCATCAACGAACCCTTCGTGACCAAACATATGTCCTGGTTCACGTATTTCACCATCACCTTCATCATTTCCATAATTCTACTTTACGTGCTTTGTAAATGTAGAAGGAAGAGACGTCTACTGAAAATTGAACCCTCTACAGGCGATTCTCCTTCACCTCCTCCAGGACGAAGCAAGAAGTTCATGGAATTCCCCAGTTTAATCCCTCCAAGAAAGCGACCCGGTATCAAACCTCAAGAAGAAGATATCGAGTTATCATAGACTTTCCAGTGAACCACTAATTTTTGTTTATTGACTTAAACTTTTATTCTTTCTATTTTATGCTTATTATTTTATTCACTCAATATTTTATTATTATCTTTGCATTATATTCATTTTGTTTTATTATTACTTTTATATTGTATTCAATAATCATTTTATTCAAAAGTTGTTGTATAACAATCAACTTTTTTATTAAGGGGGAAGTTGTTATATTAAAAAATAACAGTACGACACTGAGTTATAAGTAAGCTCTCAGTAGTATCAAATTACATATGTTGATAACGACTTCTCTTGGTAATTGCTTATCTCACATATCATATTTCACACATTGTTTTGTATCCGTTCTCATAGTTTATGCCAAATTGCACATTTGCATTTCCTTTGTTCTCCGTCTAGCTGACACTGCTTTCCTAATGTTATAAATACGAGCAGCAGACGCTTTTGTATTCAGTTATTAACTCACCTTTACAATAAACTTTAAAATCTACAATTTTATATTTTACTCAGAGTCATCGATGACTAATTAATTAAATAAATATTTTTTAAAAAGACAAATACAAAGTATCAAATATAACATATATATATATATATATATATATATATATATATATATATATATATATATATATATATATATATATATATATATATATATATATATATATATATATATACGTGCATAGCTATCATGTTCGTCTCCACTAGTCTATAAGGCGCCCAAGACTCCGCTATAGGGAACACTTCTAGATAAATTTTGTCGATGTATATTGTACTGATATGTTTTATTTATGTTGAGCAGCCAAAGAGGGGAAATAATTTCTCATATATGTTTTATACAAAAAACATATCCAATTAACAACAATGTTTGTATCCCAATGTTTAACATACAAGTTCAACTCAATTTGTATAATTAATATTGACCTATGAGTTGTGTACGCCTCCGACGACGTTGCCAATTATGTAGAGTTGAATATGTAAAATCTGCTTGTTGATATTTCTTTATACGTAAATAATGAATATGTGATTTCTTAGTGAATAGCCTGTGTGAGCCGTTTAATATTAAAAGTTTCCCGGTGTTATAAGAATCGGTGTCTTCGCACAATAACAACCTACATATTTTGGCATATTTAGATTCTGATGACCAGAATAGATATGATCTAATCTTCACATATTATTTTGATTTTCAAGAAATATTTTTTTTTAGTTCTATTCATAGATGATAGCGACTTGTGACTTATTCTAAATTTTAAAATTCGGTCCACAAGCATCTATAAAATATTATCTTTGTAAATCCTAAAATTAAATGCGATTTACTCTTCATTATGCATAGGTTTGAGAAATCAACCCTACTCGGGACCAACTTATTCAGAATAATTATATTATGAAAATTGGATAACAAATATTTCTTGTTTTAATTACTGATCTATTTCAAAGAGAAAGTAGACATTAATGCATATCATTCTTTTCATAATTCAAAGGTCTAATTATAGAACAGGTTAAATAAAAACCCGCTGAAATTAATTAAGAGTTAATCATGTTTAATCCTAATATTTAAAGAGGTAATATTATTACAGGTATTTGCACTGTTTGAAGACCGATTTTTAATCATTTTGATTTAAGTCACGGTCATCTATGAATAAAATTCAATTTTTTTTTAATCAAAATAATATCAGAGTATTGAATCATACGTATTTTAGCCAGCAGAACTCAAATATGCAAACATATATAGGATGTCCAAATCAAGAATTTGGTTTAATGTAAATTGCATTGAAACCGAAAGTCGGCCGTTTTGGTTTTTTTACATCACATCACATAATTGATTTTTTCTCGATGTCTCTATGCCTAATTTGGAAATAATGCATTTTAATCCATTCAAAAGTTACAAAAGTATATCTATTGCCTGAGTCACCCGGTATATCATAATGAAGCATATAAAAGTATGTGAGGCCTATACCATGCTTTAGAGGTAGATTATTAGTCCCGATTAGAAAGCGTACATTGGTAAAAAAGCTTGAACTAAAATTTAAGAAAAAATATTTCAAGAAATAGTATCCAACCTTTGAATACCCCATAAATGGGTGTTAAATTGGTAGTCATTTTTTCATTATAAAAGATACATATAAAATGTAGTTTCTTATGAATTTTAATTTTTTGTAATGTTATGTATAGCTGAATTTTAATTCGATACTACTAACTGTCCATTTCTCAAACATTATGATACAGTAACTTTAACAACAAATAAAATTTGAAGAAAACAATAAAACACCTTGTTATATACAGGTTGACTCATAGTGGATGGAGTATTAGAAGTATATGGTGAACAAGTGAACATATCCTTTTGAAAATTTTGGGAGTGACTAAAGTCAGTGGGGCCAATCCAACCAAAATAATTATTTTAAATGGAACACCCTATATATTTTCGACTTATCAAAATCACCGTAAATTTCTGAGTTCAAGCATGTAGCACACCCTAAACCTAGCGGTTTCGGAGACATTTGACATTTTATAATAAATTTGACAGGTGCAACAGTTGAATTTTAATTTGATACTACTAACTGTCCATTTCTCAAACATTATGATACAGTAACTTTAACAACAATTAAAATTTGAAGAAAACAATAAAACACCTTGTTATATACAGGTTGACTCATAGTGGATGGAGTATTAGAAGTATATGGTGAACAAGTGAACATATCCTTTTGAAAATTTTGGGAGTGACTAAAGTCAGTGGGGCCAATCCAACCAAAATAATTATTTTAAATGGAACACCCTATATATTTTCGACTTATCAAAATCACCGTAAATTTCTGAGTTCAAGCATGTAGCACACCCTAAACCTAGCGGTTTCGGAGACATTTGACATTTTATAATAAATTTGACAGGTGCAACGGTTTGCAAGAACCGTTACAACTTTCTTCATGTAGGAGATCGTAGTTTTCTCCTTGGTACGTAGAAAGAGCACAAGATGACCTAGTCCCTATAATAAAAATAAATTTCATAATAGTATACCAAGTGTTCTATTTTTCACATTATATTCTGTCAAATTCAAACCTCAATAGCTTTTTTATTTCAAATGGAACACCCTGTATTTTTGTAGAATAGAAATAGCAATTCTGGGGTATTTTCGGGCCTTTCCAATTACATCATTAAGGCAAGCTGCTCTGGAGACATGAAGGTGACGATTATATCTTGGGAAATATATGGACAGATGATGTTAAATTTATCAAAAATGGACTTTTTAATCAACACAATTCCCATTACTTTCATAATTTTAAACCTCATGTAATTCAGAGAGCGAAATATTTAAGAACATTATCGGTTTAGTGTTTACTGTGCCATGAGACAGAGTGATGTCATTACAATTTTTTGAGAAAACTTAAATAGTAAGTTAGAAAGATTTCTTCTTCAGCTAATATGTCTAAGACTTTCTCCCTAAAATTCCTGTCTCGATAAAGCCAAATATTCCAAAATTAACCAATATGCGTTTTACAGTGCATGGTGATGGTTTCTGTTCTTGTGGATGCTGAGTAGCAAGTGTGTTACATGTTCTTGATATTACCTTATCACATTCTCGATAAATAATAAACAAATCTAAAGTCCTCGTGGGTGTGATTTAAACGTTATGGCCTTTTTTGACATAAGAGAATGACTGACATTCATAGTTGTTTCTAATAATGACTAAGTTGATGGCTATTTTTATTATAAATTCTTGGACATTTAAGAAAATCGCCAATATTTAAAAAAGTTGTAACCTTAACTCCTGCAATGCCTATACCTGAAAAAAAGGAAATTAATTCTACATAATTTGGTGTAAAAAATACAGGGTGTTTAACAATAAAAAATTTTTATGGTTATTTCGAAAAGTCGAGAATATATAGAGTGTTCTATTTAAAATAAGCAAATTGGTGTCGACTTACGGTATAACCGGAAGCATCACATGCCTGCAATTATTTTGGTTCGATTGGCCACACTGACTTTAGTAACTCCCAAAATTTTCAAAACGATATAAACATATCGTCTCTCCATATACTTCTAATACCTCACTATGATTCACCCTGTATATTCGTCTCTTAATTATCATGAAAAAATATTTACATCTTACAAATATGTTTAAACCACGAAGATCCCAGAGTATGCCGCCCATTTTGAAATTTTTATTATAGAAAGCTTCTTTTTTCCATTACAAACACTTTATATTACGTCAAGTAAACACTCCAAAATATATATAAGTGCAGATTGTTTTCATTCTAGGGCTTAAATTTCTAATTGTTTAATAGACGTCTTTAGCCGGGCGCTCGCTCTTTCAATTTTTAATAAATAAAAAACGGTCAACTTTACGAAAAAGTGACAGGAGCCCTATTTAGTTTAAAAGGACCAAGAAAAGCTAAAAAAAAATTCATTCGGGTAAAAATCAGACAATTTTTTAATTTGTTTAAAAAAATCGCCTTTTTTGACCCTAATTGTAGTTTTTCTTGGTAATTTTAAATAGTGAAGTTTTTTCGTAAAGTTGACCATTTCCGACTTATAAACAATTGAAAGAGCGCCCGCCCGGCTAAAAACGTCTATTAAATAATTAGAAATTGAAGCTTTAGAATGAAGAAATCTGCACTTACTCTTCAGGATTTTGTTAATGGATGTTGAAAAATTGAATGAAAATTTTAGTGAACTCTCATTTTTTAATATTATATTTCAACTTTGAAAATGGCCGTTTTTGCGTTTTTTCAAACATTAAATTGTTTATAAGTCGAAAAAGGTCAACTTCACGAAAAAATGACAAGAGACCTTTTTTGTTTAGAAAGAAGAAGAAAACCTAAAAAAATTCGTTCGGGTTAAAAAAGCGATTTTTGTAATTTGTTTAAAAAATTAGTTAAAATAAATTGGGACCGGATTTTCATCCAGTAAACTCTTGATCCTTATTCAGGGGCATGTCCCGAATGTGAATATGCAATGAAATCGTATGGGACATTTTTTTCATACGAAGGCGAGGTTTTCGCCTTGTCTAGTTGCAGCGGACTGATGCGTTTTAGTGGCGAGCACACTTTTCACGATGCCGTGTATTGGATACGATCCTCAGCTCTGACACTGACAATGTCAATGTGTAACCCCCTTCCGGGCTGCCTAGGCTTTGGATTTTGTGGTTGTCTATTATTTATGGTATGTTTAAGTTTATGTCTTATGTAACTATACTTAAAACATTCAAAGTGGGTTTTCATTAACGCATTTTTGTTTTTCGTAAAAAAAAACTATTTAAAACTATATTTAATTACAAAATGTATTTAGGCGATGACTTTAGTAAAAATGAATGATTTTATGCAGGTTTCTTGGTTAACTTCGGTTAAATTAAAAATGTATTAGGCAACTAATCTCTAATATTTGCCAGACTGTAGTCCTGCTAGGCTCTAATCTGGATACTGTTAAATAGAAACCAAAGTCAATTTTCCTAAATGTTGGTATTGTTCTAATATTGATCATAAACCAATCATAGTCCAGGAGCTCGGTGGTTTTTTTGGTAGAAAGTTATCGTTATAAACAAAAGCACTACAAACACTAAACTGAGGAATTTAACATTTTCCGCTGAGTTTCTACCGCATTTCAGATGAATTTTATCATTATTAAAATATTATTATTATTTTTAGTAATTTGTTGTAAGTTCCCCAGAGAAACAAATATGCATCTTAAGACTATATTCCCATCAGGATAATTTCTGTGCGTATTTAAAAACGAAAAATGTACGACTTTACCCTTAATAGACGTTTATCTTCAACTATGGATAAACTGATGGGATGGACATGCCAGTCATTTTATCGTGATTCAGGTTCGCCATAATTAATTATCTAATAAAGCTCTTATAACTATGAGTTTTTAAAAAGCCACTTGGCTCCCTCACCATCAGATTACTAGTGAAAAATAGTACCAATATTTAAACGCTGATTACTCAGTATGCGCTAGGATATGGTTGAATCTGATTCTATAATTCAAATCTTAATAACACATTTCCACCCCGTACAACGTTGCCAAGTATATGAGGCAAAAACGCTCTATAAGTTCAAGGAAGCCGGTACAACTGGTTGATATATTTCAGCGTATCTAATATAAAAACAGTCGCGCCCTCTGATGCGCGATGACGTATACTACAGTGTATATGTGTACAGACGTATGGGTCATTTTCGACTCCACGCCAAAATCTGCCTAAATGACGTATAGACGGCGAACATCATTTTAAACCATAGATACACGGTCATTCGTTTTCGCCTCCGCTTTTTCGTCTTCGCCTCCGATTTCGGAGGCGTCGCCTATGAATACATATGTATTCGGAGGCGTATATGTTGTTTTGCATGTATATATATATATATATATATATATGTATATGTATGTATATGTATTTTTATAACTTGAGACAAAGTAGTTTAAAACTGAAATTGTAATACGAAAAGTATTCAAACATATAAACAGCAAAACTTAGTGGTTAATGCAGTGTTGCCGTCTTTCTTGACATTCACAAAGCCTTTGACAGTGTTTGGCATCACGGGATATTGTATATATATACATATATATATATATATATATATATATATATATATATATATATATATATATATATATATATATATATATATATATATATATATATATATATATATATTTTTTTTTTTTTTTTTTCGTTACCGGATGCTGGACAGTCTTCCCGTGGCCTCCGATGACAATCACACTGGAAGAGGGCCATCACCCGTGGCCACTCCCTACTTCCTGCAGGGTTAGCGACCATCGGTTCCAAAATCGATTGCCCTAAGTAATCGAAGGGACCCTAAGATGACCCCTTTTTGCATTTGAACTGCCAACCACTCGGCTGATTTACGGCAGGCCGGAATGGTCTTTAGTTCTGAGAGCAACGTGGGCTTCATTCCTCCGAGTACACCGATAATGAGGACAACCATCTTGACAGAGTATCCTGAGTATAGCACTCGGAGCTCATACCGGAGATCTTGATACTTTGTCCGCTTTTCCTCCTCCTTCAAGGTGATATTTCTCTCCGCGGGCGCGGAGAACTCAATGACGTATATCACCTTGCTTTCCTGGTCGAGGAGTACTATGTCAGGCTTATTGGCTTGGATTTGCCTGACTGTCGGGAACGAGTAATTCCAATATATTCGGCATTTCTCGTTCTCGACTACGGACTCAATATCTCCGGGGATATAAGGCAGCACTGGCGTTTGGTCTATCTCATACGAGTGCCGTAAATGATAATACAGCACCCTTAATGCCGCGTTGTGTCTGTGGATGTAGGCCGAACTTGCATTCACGGGACACGCGGATAGCAAATGCGTGAGCGATTCCGGCGCCTGACGGCAGATCCTGCAATTAGTGTCAGGGACCTCTACACCCATAACGTGACTTCGATAGACCAAGGTGTTCATTACACCATCTTGACAGGCCACAATATATCCCTCGGTCTCTGACTTAAGCCCAGCTGACCTTAAGAAGGCGAAGGTCAGTTTTGTAGATAAACCCAGTGCTTCTATGTTATTGTAGAATGCACCGTGCAGGGGTTTATCAACATGCTGCCGGAACAGATTCCTCTGTTCGGCAGCTTTAATCTGGGCTATCAGACGATTTGGTGGAAGCTCAGTTACTGATTCTGCGTCAGCACCTCGCCGACCTCCTCGTCTGAAGTCAAATACCAGACCGAGTTCATCTGCGGCCCGTTTAGCTGCCTTGAATAATCCTGCGTCCACCCCCGCGATCTCGTGATCTCTCACAAACAGCAGGAGTGGGTCGGAGCTCCTAAGGATGTCACATGCCATACTCAATGACACTCTACCATGCATGCACTCCAGGCTCAAGAGGCCTCGGCCTCCTCGTTGTCGTGGGAGGTACACCCGAGGAACGGACGATCTCGGATGAATGCTACCATGAATGTACATCATCTTGCGAGTTTCTCTGTCTAATTGGTGCAGCTCATGTCTGTTCCACTTGACTGCTCCGAAGGAGTAGAGCAGAATCGGAACGGCAAGCATATTCGTTGCAGACACCTTGTTCTCCCCCGATAGTTCGGACGACCAAATGTGTCGGAGCCGGTGTCTGTACTTGCCACGGAGAGACTCTTTAATCTGTTTTACATCTTGGATATGGTGTTGCTGTACACCCAGATATGTATGGTCTCTCCGGCATCCAGATGTCTTAGGATACTTCCGTCTGTGAGCTGGCACGTCTTCAGAGAATTCCCCACATCGTCCTCTCTTGAAGTGGACGACTGCGCATTTGTCCAACCCAAACTCCATTCCAATTGCCCGCGTGTACTCTTGAACCACCCTCAGAGCGTTCTTGAGTTCGCGCTCTCCGGAGGCATACAGTTTGAGGTCATCCATATAAAATAGATGAGTGACCTTGTGCTTCCGGTTATTCGGTGGCCCACATTGATACCCATGGGTTTGGCGGAGACCAGCATATAACGGTAGCAGAGGGATGCAGAACAGGAGAGGATATATATATATATATATATATGTATATATATATATATATATATATATATATAAAACCCCCTAAACTAATAGAATTTTGACATGTGAAAATTTTGTTAGTTTCAACAACATGATGTGACATTCACACTGTCAAAGTTTATTTACAATTTAAAAGTGATCTACTCAGGATCATTTGGATAACTTAAGAGTAATCTATCCTGGATCATATGGATAATTTATCCCCATGTGACAACTTCCCGGTAATGATTCTTCATTATTATAGTTTAAAACATTTTCGTTTTCATTTAAAATATTACCTACTTCAAGTTGTTGCGCATAGCCCTTTGCTATTGTAGGTTCATAATCAATTGAATTTTTGTACTTTTGAGACAAATTTTTAAAAATTTTATCATATTTGGAGTAACGACTTATCAGAAAGGTTTCAGGCTTCTTATCATTATTTATTTGAAAACATGTGGTTCCCACTATATGCTCACCGCAAAATTCATTATCATTATTGGACTCTATGCCATTTGATACATTAATTATTTCGGCATCATTGCCATTCAATTCATTAACTATTTCGGCACCTTTGCCATTCAATTCATTAATTATTTCGGCACATTTGCCATTTATTTCATTTACACTACATAAAGGTATTCTTTCACCTTCTACTTTTAGGATTCTTTCTCCTAACATGATAATTGCCTTTATTTCTGATAAGATGTCTTTTCCCAATATAACATCAAAATTCAGTTGTTCTACAATAACAAAATCACCATTAAAGGTTTGATTTCCAATCTTGAAAGTAGTACTTAATACCTTGTTACACTCGGCGAACTTTTTCCCACTTGCATTTATTAAATTAATTCTTGTTATTTTTATGAAATTATTTTTACCCTTATTCAGATGATTGTTAAATATCGTTTCCATAATTAAACTTATCTCCGAAGCAGTATCGAGTAACGAATTTAACTTTATATTATCTATTTCGATTTTTATTATGGGTAATTTTACATTTTTTGTTCCAATAAATTCGCCTATGTTTTTACTATTGGTATATAAATTTAAAACAACTTTATCTAAAAAACCTGATTTCTATTATCATTTATTTCTGCTGTTGTTTCTATTTTATTTATATTAGAGTGCGTGTTTTCATCTACTCTATTTCCCCTTTGAATGTTAGTATTAGCCACTTGTGCATATGACTCATTATTTTTAACATAACCCCCTCTCTGCAATCATTATCATCATGACGTTTCTCAAAACCCTGCTTTTCATTCCTATAATTGTCATATTTATATTGACCATAACCTCCTCGTTCCTTTCCATCATTGTCATATTGACGTTTCTCATAACCCTGCTTTTCATTCCTATCATTGTCATATTGACGTTTCTCATAACCCCCTCGTTCCTTTTTATCATTGTCATATTGACGACCATAACCCTGCTTTTCCTTCCTATCATATTGACCATAACCTTGTCTTTCTCTTCTATCATTCTCATTCCTATTCTGATCATAACCACACTTGTTATAATATCTACTATTATTTTCCCTATTCTGACTAGACTTCCTATCGAAACTCTGATGATAATCATCTAATTCCCTTAAATAATCAATTATATCATCTAACTTTGCAATTCTTTGCGTAATAATAACATTCTGGATTTCCCCTGAAAAATGCCTAGCTAAATATCTGACCATTTCACTTTCTGTGAATTCTGGTTCTAGATGTCTAATATTATATACTTTTCTAAGTACATAGTTTTCCCTAGAAATACCTTTATTTTCTACATAATTACCATTAAATAGGTCTTGTCTTATTTTTAACTGAGTGTAATCACTCCAATATTGTTTTAAGACTTCAAATTCCTCTATAGTCTCAAACCTGTCCATTATAACTGAGTACCAGATTTTCGCTTCTCCCTTTAACATGTCTTGTATGTTTGCTTTTAGGTTTGCATTTACGTGTTGTGTTTCCATGTGTTGTTTTAAACGTGAAATGAAAATTTTAGGGTGTATACGGTTATCTCCGTAAAAATAAAAAGGTGTTTTGTTGCATGTGTAAGTATGTGTGGGTAATTGTGTTAATTGTGTACGTGTGGTATCCTTCAACAACTTCGTGTTCTGTTCTATCTTGCTATCCTGTTCTTTTATTTTGCTATCGTATTTATCCTCCTGTTCCTTCATTCTGCTATCTACTGCAGTCATTCCATCTTAGTTCCCAACATAGTTACAACTTCCTCTCTTATTTCTTTTGCTGCCTCGTTTACCTTAATACCAATTTCTTCGTTGACTGACTCTCCCATTCGCTCCCATTTACTCTCCAAATTTTCAATTTTATTTCTTACTTCTTTATTGCTTTCTTCTATTTTTTTGTTAATGTTTTCTTAAGTTTGATTATTATGTACCATCTGCATGACTATCTACAATCTATAGAATGACTCTTACTCAAGGTCCAACGAAGTCGGTTCAATAAATGCTCATCGATCAAGATAACAATCTAAATAAATCAAAGTCAGTATTGAACGAACAGAGTATTAATTTATTAACAAATTTGAACTTGGAATGTAATTAACAAATTTAAATAACAAAATCTAACTTAACTAAAATGATAAATATGGCCTTTATTTAAAATAAATATGTACCATGGATTTCTGATATTGTAAAGCTTTACCTTGTCTTTCTTTCGACTCGAGTAATGTTATATTATAACCTCTAACTGGTTATTATGATCCTTGAAATATTATGTCACTTGACTGACTTTTTAACCACTCAAGGCTTCTTCTTCTTTACTGGATTGACGTTTGTTTCTAACCTCCAATTTATTTTCAAGATTTCCTTGAAGTATTTCTATCACTTGCTTGACGTTTGAAATTTCTTCACCATATAAATTTGCTAACTGGATTAACAAATACTTCCCTCTTCTAAATCTGCTTTCCGGATAATCTACTTCGTAATACTTTCAAAGTATACTCACTTCTTATATTTAATCAACTTCTACAATTTATTCTTGATATCAATATATCTGGATTGTAATTTTCTAACCTTCAAATTATTCACCACTTTTCTTCTCTTTTCAATTTATTAATTATTCAAGGATGAATATTTTTCGCAGCTCGCTGTTCAGCGGTGTCTGATCAACTGATTTGTTATTTTTAGTCGTTTCATTGGGTTAATTTCCAATATTTCAATTGTTTTTTTCTATTTTGATCTAATATTTCAAAATTTAATTTTAATTTAAAATTTAAACTATTCAGTTTTGTTTGTTCTTTACCTTAATTGAATACTGTTTTTAATTCTTTAATTTTCCTGATGAATTTCTTATTCTACTTTTCAGGATTAAGTGAATAATTGTTACTCGAAATATATTGACATATTACATATACTTTTTAAAATCTACTTATAACTACAATTAACAATTCCAATATCAAATAAATACTAATTCATACATTTAGATGAATAGCAATGATAAACACAAAATGCTAGTAGTTAAAAACGTACTGCAGTTTTTCATACCGACAGAATACTGATATAATAAACTAAAACAAGAAATTGATACGCCATCAAACATTTAACATCATACTATTAGTCCTTTCTTTCTGCATGATGTGAAATATCATTTACAAAACACCTTTCTGCAATGATATTTGAAAATATCTGAAAACTTAAATGTCATTCAGTGTTTTGTAATCTATGGACTTACTATTTCTGAATTTATCACGCTGCAATGCAACTACTGGTAATAGTCTTTCATTCAATATTCATTTTGTGTAGATTTACAGTGTTTCTACACAATTTATATTTTTCAGCCCTAAGTTTTGACATGAATGTCAGATTTTATAAAATTTACTTTTTTGTTTTCCAATTTCATTCTAAATCATTTTAACTGAGATTGTGATTCTCTATAAGTTCATGTTATATCATATACTATTTAGAATAACCTTGTTAAACTAAATTTACTTCATTTTATGTTTATTTAAATATTTTGTTCGTATTCAATATCAAGTTTCATTCTCTGCATCCTACTCGCTGAGAATAAGTGAACTTGAATCAATTAAATAAACCACAGATATTCCTGCTTCTGTATGATCCGTTAAAGTAAAACTGTTATGGTTATTTTCCAAAATACATACAAGTTTGTGAATTTTATTTATGATTTCAAACACTATACTTGGGTAGTATTCCACAGTGTGGATACACACATATATATATATATATATATATATGTGTGTGTGTATCCACACACAGAGACTGACAGTATGGAATGCTTGCCAACATCAATAAGAATGATAAGAAATTATTAAAAGGAAGCAAGCGGGAAAAAGCAAGAGATGAGTTCAATAGATATGAGAGAAGGGAGGTAAAAAATTTTTTTTTCGATGAGAATAGAAAAGCAAAAGTATATAAAAATAGTTAATCAAAGTAAAAAAGAGAAAATAAGAATAAGAAGAATAAGGATAGAAACAATGATAAAATAAATATTCTCTCCTGTTTTAGTACTTTCCTGATTTTTATTATAATTACCCCCGTTATATGATCTTTGTTCCCTATTATCGCTTTTCTGTCATAGTTTGTTCTGTTCTCATTATTTTCTGAATTAGAATAATACCTGTTTCCCACATTGTTCCCATCTCTCCTACTTCCATAATTATTTGAATTATATCAGTTTTGGTTATTATTTCCGTTATACCTATGTTGCTTTTCCTTGTTTTCCCCACTAAAATTCCTATTTTGAGTTCCCCCATTATTATTAAATCGGTTGTTATAATTTTGATTAGACTGGTTATTATTTTGATTATTTATTGGCCTGTAGTCGTCTATTTCTCTAAGATATTCTATTAAACCATCTAATGTTCCTATCCTTTGCGTAATTATGACGTTTTGAATGTCATTAGTGAAATGCCACGCTAGGTATCTCACCATTTCCCCTTCTGTAAATTTTGGTTCTAAATGCATAATATTGTAGATTTTTTAAAAACATAGTTTTCCCTAGTAATCCCACTTCGTTCATTATATTTACCATTGAAAAGATTTAACCTAACTTTTCGTTGTTCATTTTCACCCCAAAACTGTCTCATAAGTAAATTCTCAAACTCGTCTATGGTTTCGAACTTACTTTCTATTACTTGATACCAAATCTCCACGTTTCCTTTTATCATATTTTATATATTAATTTTTAAATCAGCGCTACAATGAAGCGTGTCCATGTGTTGTCTTAACCGGCTTATAAATATTTTCGGGTGAGTACGATCATCACCATAAAAATAAAATGGCGTTTTATTACAAGCGTACATATGATGAGTCTGGGTTTGCATTCTGTCAGTTCCTCTCAACATCCTCGTGTTGTCGTTACTTCCTAAGTATCTTGTTCTTTTAACTTTTTGTCGTACGTTTGTCCTTGTTCTCTAATCGTTTTACCCATTTGTTTTATTCCTGTTTCGACTATGTTCTCAACTTCAGTCATAACTTCTTGTCTTATATTTTGTGTCGCCTCTCTTACCGTCATGGTAATCTTACGAGTAGTTGTTTCTTTAATATTAGTCCATTCGGTTTCTAAATTTTCTATTTTATTTCTAATTTCTTGGTTGTTTTCTTCTATTCTTTTGCTGATATTCACTTCTAAATTTCCCATTTTTTCTTCAATCTGTCTGTTGTACATTTCCAATCGTTGATCTATCTGTGCATTGTGCGTGTTAATGGTTTCTCCCAACTGCGTACTGTTTGTTTCCATTCTTGAGTTCATGCTTGTCACCATTTCCATTAATTTTCTTAACATGCTATTTTCGTTGGCTGCAGTATCCCCACTTTGTTCTGAGGTGGATGCGCCAGATGCAGTTTGTGCTTGGTCCATTATCTTACCTGACCTCAGTTTCATAAACTATGCAAATAAATTTGATGCCACTTTGTCATAAATGTAGCAAAGAATACCCAACAAATTGCAATGTGCACAATTTCCAAATTAAAATTCACTTGAAACCTAGGTTGCTTTATTATTTACCTTGTATTTGTCACATTTTCGCGCTCGCCGCACGTTCTGGTGCCAGATTTGTTATGATATGTAAAGTGATGTGCTATTTTTTTATGAAAAATGTAAAATTTTGATTTTGAAGTTTAAAATTTATTTTTAATTCTAAAGATGTTCTTACGTCGGGCGCCAGGAGTAACAAAGACTATCTTATCTTATTTTTTATAAAAAACACACACTTACATGAAAATTAAACATGAGATTGTTCTCTTTCAGGGATGATAGTGGTTTCCTTGCTCAGTGCGCTCTCTATTCAGCAAACTAGGATTTCAAATGAAACACACCTTGAAATTTTAATATACAATAACATTTATCAGTTTAGATAATCAACCTTGTAAAAAATTTTGGATATAACAAAAATATACATAACAACATAGAAATCTTAAAACTAAATTAATACGCAATAAATTGGCCTTTATTATTTTCAAATTTTGGTACCTATGAATTTTATGGAGTAAAAAGATCTTTTTACCTTGTAATTTGAAGTTCTATTATCAATTGATACTTTCTTCTTGCGCGCTACTTTTCAACCACCAATCCAGTGCTCCCCTTCTACGAAAATGGCTGTCTTGCAAATAATTTCAGGAAAATATATACTTTCCTGTATTTTCTGGTTTTCTTACACTTTATTTTAGGTTTCAGTAGTTTAATGTTTTAAAAGAAAGTAAGTGCTTTACCTTCCTTTGTAATTTTAAATAATTTTGGTCGCACAAATGTCCTTGTTACAAATTTAGCGTCAATGTACAATATTTGTATTTATTATTAACTTGGCTGGAACAATTTTTAATCATATAACTTTTACTTATCTAGTCCTGAAGACATTTGAAAACTGGAACTATCCACTTGGGTATGATTTCTTACTTAGAAACCTCGAGTTTTGCAATTTTAATTATATTTTTCGATAATTAATCCAAATTTTTTTCTCACATTTGATGTCCCTTCATTTCAATTTTCATAAACAGATACCAAAAACTACTTTTCAACTCTCTCCCACTGACAAGCTGTCATTGTTCTATTGCTAGATTTTATTTTTGAATTATTGAAACATTTTTTATTCATATTTTTCTCCTATTATTAGATACATGTTAAAATTGATTTTCTCTTCTTATTTTAGACCAATTCCTAATTTCATATATAATCAATACTTTAAGTTTTGTTACTATTAAAAATTCTTCTAGCCACGCTTATTTTTACATAAAATTCATCTTGAATCCAACTAAAACTATTAACATTGTCTTGCAGATTGATTATCTAATAATAATGAACAATTTAATGTCTCAAACACTTATCCTAATACATCTTTATCACAAAATTGGTACATTACACATCTGCGGTGAAACTTATCGTTACCGTTTATGTTTATTTTATTTATTTTTCTTTTTCTTAGTTTTTACACTTTTTAATCATTCAGTTTATACTATTCTTTACTTCATGACCTTTATTCCCCCTTTTCTTATATTTCTTTTTTATCTTATTATTTCCGTTTCTGATTTTCCTATATTGTTCCAATTTTTTACCATCAATATAATGTTGTTGTCTTTATCTCGTTCTGTTTCCCTGTTTTCTAACTTCCCTTTCTATATTTTTTATATACTTATTATTACTAGTTTGTATTCTCTTCAGATTTCCTTTTTCTACTGTTTCTATAGACTCACTCCACTGTATTACTATTTCTTCTTTATTCTAACTTATTTTGACTTGTTAAAACTATTTTTATTCTGTCCAAATAATCATTTTCGTTTCTTCACGCTTACATTTGTTACTTCTACTCTTTACTTGCTTATATCTTCTTCGCCTTAGTTTATTTCTACTTAATTACTCTTTAATTCGATATATTTATTTTATCATTGTTTCTATCCTTATTCTTCTTATTCTTATCTTTTCTTCTTTTGCTTTGATTAACTTTTTTTATATATACCTTTGCTTTTCTATTCTCATCGAAAAAGATTTTTTTTACCTCCTTTCTCTCGTATCTATTGATCTCATCTCTTGCTTTTTCCCGCTTGCTTCCTTTTAATAATTTCTTATCATTCTTATTGATGTTGGCAAGCATTCTATACTGTCAGTCTCTGACATTTGTTAGGAAAATAATTCTTTCACAATCACTGTCATGACCTTATATCTGTTCAAACTTTTGGTTTGTATCACTTTTTAGTTAATTTTGAGTTCATTATTTATCCAATCAAAACAATTACTTACATTTTACTTTTCGTATTACAATTTCAGTATTAAACTAATCTTTGTCTCAAGTTATAAAAATACATGTATTTTTATAACTTGAGACAAAGATTAGTTTAAAACTGAAATTGTAATACGAAAAGTAAAATGTAAGTAGGTAATTGTTTTGATTGGATAAATAATGAACTCAAAATTAACTAAAAGTGATACACAAAAGTTTGAACAGATATAAGGTCATGACAGTGATTGTCACAGTATTATTTTCCTAACAAATGTCAGAGACTGACAGTATAGAATGCTTGCCAACATCAATAAGAATGATAAGAAATTATTAAAAGGAAGCAAGCGGGAAAAAGCAAGAGATGACATCAATAGATACGAGAGAAGGGAGGTAAAAAAATTTTTTTCGATGAGAATAGAAAAGCAAAAGTATATATAAAAAAAGTTAATCAAAGTAAAAGAAGATAAGATAAGAATAAGAAGAATAAGGATAGAAACAATGATAAAATAAGTATATCGAATTAAAGAGTAATTAAGTAGAAATAAACTAAGGCGAAGAAGAAATAAGCAAGTAAAGAGTAGAAGTAATAAATGTAAGCGTGAAGAAACGAAAATGATGATTTGGACAGAATAAAAATAGTTTTAACAAGTCAAAATAAGTTAGAATAAAGAAGAAATAGTAATACTGTGGAGTGCATCTATAGAAACAGTAGAAAAAGGAAATCTGAAGAGAATACAAACTAGTAATAATAAGTATATAAAAATATGGAAAGAGAAGTTAGAAAACAGAGAAACAGAACGAGATAAAGACAACAACATTATATTGATGGTAAAAAATTGGAACAATATAGGAAAATCAGAAACGGAAATAATGAGATAAAAAAGATATATAAGAAAAAGGGGAATAAAGGTAATGAAGTAAAGAATAGTATAAACTGAATGATTAAAAAGTGTAAAAACTAAGAAAAAGAAGTGAAGTAAGTTTAAAATAATAATTGACGTTTGTAATAAATATTTTATGTCAATTTGATATATGATAAAATAGGCTAAGTTAGGGTATTAGGAATTTTTAAATAAGAAATACTGAAACAGTTAATGATATTGAATTTAATACTTATAATAAACATTTAGTAATAATAGAAAAGTTATTTAACTTTCAAAAATATCAAGCAACTTAAAATTTAAATTAAAAATGAAAAAATATTTGAATATTAGTAATCCACCAAGAACCCTGAGATGAGAGTGACAACAAAATTAGAGCTAAAATTCATGGTTATAAAAAAAACTATTACACCCTTATCTGAGTATAAAAATAAAGGTAAGCAAAGCAGATTTATTACTGACAAAAAAAATGATATTATAGAGACATTAGGGAGAGCGTAATATTATATATATATATATATATATATATATATATATATATATATATATATATATATATATATATATATATATATATATATATATATATATATATATATATTGTTGTGACAACTTTAGTCACGTCCCAGAAGCAGTGTGCAGTCTGACCATATTACAGTTCCACAATGATACATGATGAATCGAACAATGCAATACTTGCACGTTAGGTTTCAGACATTGGTTAAATAATTTTAAAATTAAAATATTAACTTGAGTCAGGACGCAAGCCTGCGTTTGAAATGAGACACACTGAGAAATATCTAAATAAAATAAACATAAACGGTAACGATAAGTTTCACCGCAGATGTGTAATGTACCAATTTTGTGATAAAGATGTATTAGGATAGGTGTTTGAGACATCAAATTGTTCATTATTATTAGATAATCAATCTGCAAGACAATGTTAATAGTTTTAGTTGGATTCAAGATGAATTTTATGTAAAAATAAGCGTGGCTAGAAGAATTTTTAATAGTAACAAAACTTAATGTATTGATTATATGCATATGAAATTAGGAATTGGTCTAAAATAAGAAGAGAAAAGCAATTTTAACATGTATCTAATAATAGGAGAAAAATATGAATAAAAAATGTTTCAATAATTCAAAAATAAAATCTAGCAATAGAACAATGACAGTTTGTCAGTGGGAGAGAGTTGAAAAATAGTTTTTGTTTTGGTATCTGTTTATGAAAATTGAAAATGAAGGGACGTCAAATTTGAGAAAAAAATTAGGATTAATTATCGAAAAATATAATTAAAATTGCAAAACTCGAGGTTTCTAAGTAAGAAATCATACCCAAGTGGATAGTTCCAGTTTTCAAATGTCTTCAGGGCTAGATAAGTAAAACTTATATGATCAAAAATTGTTCCAGCGAAGTTAATAATAAATACAAATATTGTACATTGACGCTAAGTTTGTAACAAGGAAATTTGTGCGACCAAAATTATTTAAAATTACAAAGGGAGGTAAAGCACTTACTTTCTTTTAAAACATTAAACTACTGAGACCTAAAATAAAGTGTAAGAAAACCAGAAAATTCAGGAAAGTATATATTTTCCTGAAATTATTTGCAAGACATCCATTTTCGTAGAAGGGGAGCACTGGATCGGTGGTTGAAAAGTAGAAAGTATCAATTGATAATAGAACTTCAAATTACAAGGTAAAAAGATCTTTTTACTCCACAGAATTCATAGGTACCAAAATTTGAAAATAATAAAGGCCAATTTATTGCGTATTAATTTAGTTTTAAGATTTCTTTGTTGTTATGTATATTTTTCTGTTATATCCAAAAATTTTTACAAGGTTGATTATCTAAACTAATAAAGGTTATTGTATATTAAAATTTCAAGGTGTGTTTCATTTGAAATCCTAGTTTGCTGAATAGAGAGCGCACTGAGCAAGGAAACCACTATCATCCCTGAAAGAGAACAATCTCATGTTTAATTTTTATGTAAGTGTGTGTTTTTTATAAAAGATAAACTGGTAGTCTTTGTGATTCCTGGCGCCCGACGTAAGAACATCTTTAGAATTAAAAATAAATTTAAATTTAAAACTTCAAAATCAAAATTTTAAATTTTTCATAAAAAAATAGCACATCACTTTACATATCATAACAATATATATATATATATATATATATATATATATATATATATATATATATATATATATATATATATATATATACATATTTCTCCATATTTCTCTCAATAAATATTATTATTATAAAATAACAAATAAATTATTTTAAACACGTATTCGAACCCACCCTGAAACTTAAAAAATGCCCTAAAAGGAAGAAAATGATGTTAGTAATAACAATAATTATGTTAATAAACGTAAAAGCGTAGGGCGCCTGATTAGTAAAATTTTTTATTCATCCAGGTACTTTGAATGCCCCATGCTTTTGTTTATTAGCATAATTACTATTATTATTAGCATTATAATAGCGTGTTTTTTTATTTTTTAAATTATTTATTTATTATCTTCTTTTTAGTTCTGTTCCAGTTGGAGTAGTGTGTCTGTTCAATATAATTCCTTCCATATAAATGACAAAACCTTTTCGTCATCCTGAAGTCGCCATTTTGAACTCTTGAACTTCGACTAAATGTTTATAATCTGCGACCTTGAAAATTCACAGATACCGATTTTTTTACGAATCAGACCATGCGTTGTAAACTTATCCGCCATTTTGACGCCGCAATTTTGAATTATTAAATTCGGACCAGATAATTGTATTCTGCATCTTTGATAATCCTCAGATATCGATTTTCAGTCAAACCAGACAATAAATGATAAAACCTATTAGCAATATTGACGACGCCATTTTGGATTTTTGAGTTTTGATTACATACTTGTTATCTGCGACCTCAAGAATCCCCAGATACCAGTTTTTACTAGGATCGAATAGTAAATGACAATAGACTACCCGCCATCTTTGAAACGCCATCTTGGATATTTTTATAAAAAAATGTCAAATTGTGTCGTCACATGCCAAATTTCAAGTCGATACGACATCTGGAAGTAGGTGAAAAGTGAGTTGTATAATTTGCTTAAAATGTTACAGATTAAGCTAATAGAAGAGTGTTCATAATAACTCACTTTAAAGAATATTGAATGGTCTATAACTGAAGTTAAAAATTTTGTCTCCAACCATGTCCTCTACACCCCACTTTTGAGTGTTCATTGACTGAACTACTACTATATTTTATATTTTATGTCGAGTAAGAAGTTTTTTGACTTGTTTCGAATTTTTGTTAAACTTAAATTTGTTTTGAATAAATTGATTTATCTATCTATCTATCAAGCTTTTGTACCTCCGTTGGGACTCTTTATAAATTTCCCAATCCGCTGGCTCACCAGAAGAGGTTGCTCTATCGAGCAACTTCCTCATTTCCCACCCACATAGTTCTTTATGCCACCATGGGGCACAATTATCCCCTTTAGATACTTGTAAGGGGCAGTTGTTTTCAAAAGCGGAGATAATGGCAGTTTGCAGCTGTGAAGCTGGTGTTTCCACTTCTCACAAGTTTCTTGGTTTATAGGGCACATCCTTAAGGTTCACTTGTAGGTCGCTGTTGTAAGAGAGAAGAATGATAATTGAAATAAAAAGTACTTTCCAAAAACATGATTCAAAATAAAATAGAGCTCAGAAACAAATTATTTTTAAATGTATTTAATTGAAACAAGTCCCAAGTCTATAATTAACCCTTTTGATTTGAAATGTTAAATTTTTTAGACATTATTGAAAATATTTAAAAATCAGGGTTCCTCACTATCTTAACTATTATATAACATTTATTGTTACGACATATTTACTAATGAACAACCTCAACGACTATCGTACATTTTACAATATGCTGATAATACACCCTTAATCTCACACAAACATTCCATTACAGGCAAGGGACAAACTTCAAATATTGTTGAATAATACTTTAACATGGATATACAAATAGAGACTGTAAATCAATCTGTTAAAATCACAATTCATTTTATTGAATCACACATCCAATAATTCTCCCTCTATCGAAATAAGTAATCACCAAATTAATCCAGAATCCAATGTCAAATATTTGGGGGTTTATTTAGATAATAACATTTTAGAGTATTGACGTTGAAAAATAAGGGAATAAAAACCACAGCAGCTGCTGAAACATACAAAACTATTTGTAGAGCTATTCTAGAATATGGACATACATTATACATGAACAACGGAAATTCAGCTAAGAAAAATGGCACCCACACAGTCCTTTACACAACCCACCTAATGCACTTTTGAATGATTTAGTGCAAATACTTCCTATCGAGGATAGAATACAACTTCTGAACGAAAAATTTGCTCAGAGAAGCCGCAATACTGAAGTTATGTAACCTCTCATAATTGTTCGAAACAACAATATACCCAGATTCACATATCTGGAAAGACTAATTTTTGTTCAGATGCTATTGATGACTCAGAAGTACTCACGCTCTGCGCTTCACATAGAGGTTTTTTTTACAATTTATCTATGTCTAACTAATGAAATAAAAAACACTAAACTGTTTTTCACGTTTTCACATGTATTACGTCAACATGACGATCGTTTCGCTAAAACATTAGCTTCATCAGATGAGCGCACTGTAACACTACTCACAAATTGAACTTATTGAACCTTAAATACATGAAATTGAATTACCTGAAAACTAATTTAAATAAAATTGTGATTATTTACTTATAATATAAAATGTACTACTAGGAAATGGAATTAAAATAGATTAACAAGTGGAGAATTATTTATGTCTAATTGATCGTTAAGTAAAATATTATCGTTTTTATACCTATTAATTTCTAAGCTCTCAAGTAACGACAACTTTGATCCTTTACTAGCTGTATGAAGGATATCAAAATCGTCGTTAAATAAGTGCTTTTCTTCCAAAAGGTGATTTGCAAAGGTAGAATTATTTTTATTATTCAAAAAAGATTTTTTATGTTCCATTATCCGTTTTTTAAAATTTCTACCTGTTTGTCCCACATATATCTTAGGGCAAGTCCCAGAAGTTAGTTTATACACTCCCGACAACTCTTCTTTTTTATTCTTATCTTTATTGTTTTTAATAATAGAGCCTAAAGTATTATTAGTTTTATTAGCTATATTCAGACCTTGCTTCTTTAAAAAAGTACTAATCTTTTCTGACGGGTCCCCAATGAATGTTAATGACCTGAAATTAGATTTTGAATTATCATGATCTTTATAGGTCGGATATACTGCATTTATCGCGTTATTGTACCGTTTTTTGTGCAATAAGTTATCTATAAAAGAGGCTTGAAATCCGTTATTAACCGCGATTTGCTTAATTAAGTTAAACTCCTTATTAAATTCGTAATCTGATAGTGGAATATTTATTAGCCTATGTAACATACTATGATAAGCTGCGTGCTTATGCTGTCTAGGGTGTAATGACATGTAATTTATCGTGGTATCAGTATGTGAAGGTTTGTGGTAAATGGAGAATTTGTGTGTGTTGTCAACTCTATTTATTGTTAAATCTAAAAAATTTAGTTTATTACCACTTTCTCTTTCCATAGTGAATTTAATATTTGAATGTAATGAATTAATGTAATCTAAAAAACCATCCAGTTGTCTTGTAGTGCCCACAAAACAGGTTAGAATGTCGTCTACATACCTATACCAATACAAAAAGCCTTTTCGCAGGAGCATATTTTTATGAATAATTTGTTCCAGATCATCCATAAAGATTTCCGCTAGCAGGGGGCTTAATGGATTTCCCATAACTAAGCCTTCGGTACAGGTATAAATATTATTGTTGAATTGGAAATAATTTTGATTTAAACAAACTTTTAATAAATTTAATATGTCTTGTTTTTCTATTATGTTAACTCTATTTTTATCTAATAATTTTTCCACTATATTAATAACGTCTTTAGGAGGTATGCTCGGGAATAAGTTTTGCACATCAAATGAAATTAGTTGTGCATTATTAGGTACTGTCACGTTTTTAATTTTTGAATACAACTTCTTCAAAAATTAAAAACGTGACAGTACCTAATAATGCACAACTAATTTCATTTGATGTGCAAAACTTATTCCCGAGCATACCTCCTAAAGACGTTATTAATATAGTGGAAAAATTATTAGATAAAAATAGAGTTAACATAATAGAAAAACAAGACATATTAAATTTATTAAAAGTTTGTTTAAATCAAAATTATTTCCAATTCAACAATAATATTTATACCTGTACCGAAGGCTTAATTATGGGAAATCCATTAAGCCCCCTGCTAGCGGAAATCTTTATGGATGATCTGGAACAAATTATTCATAAAAATATGCTCCTGCATAAAGGCTTTTTGTATTGGTATAGGTATGTAGACGACATTCTAACCTGTTTTGTGGGCACTACAAGACAACTGGATAGTTTTTTAGATTACATTAATTCATTACATTCAAATATTAAATTCACTATGGAAAGAGAAAGTGGTAATAAACTAAATTTTTTAGATTTAACAATAAATAGAGTTGACAACACACACAAATTCTCCATTTACCACAAACCTTCACATACTGATACCACGATAAATTACATGTCATTACACCCTAGATAGCATAAGCACGCAGCTTATCATAGTATGTTACATAGGCTAATAAATATTCCACTATCAGATTACGAATTTAATAAGAAGTTTAACTTAATTAAGCAAATCGCGGTTAATAACGGATTTTAATCCTCTTTTATAGATCACTTATTGCACAAAAAACGGTACAATAACGCGATAAATGCAGTATATCCGACTTATAAAGATCATGATAATTCAAAATCTAATTTCAGGTCATTAACATTCATTGGGGACCCGTCAGAAAAGATTAGTACTTTTTTAAAGAAGCAAGGTCTGAATATAGCTTATAAAACTAATAATACTTTAGGCTCTATTATTAAAAACAATAAAGATAAGAATAAAAAAGAAGAGTTGTCGGGAGTGTATAAACTAACTTGTGGGACTTGCCCTAAGATATATGTGGGACAAACAGGTAGAAATTTAAAAAAACGGATAATGGAACATAAAAAATCTTTTTTGAATAATAAAAATAATTCTACCTTTGCAAATCACCTTTTGGAAGAAAAGCACTTATTTAACGACGATTTTGATATCCTTCATACAGCTAGTAAAGGATCAAAGTTGTCGTTACTTGAGATCTTAGAAATTAATAGGTATAAAAACGATAATATTTTACTTAACGATCAATTAGACATAAATAATTCTCCACTTGTTAATCTATTTTAATTCCATTTCCTAGTAGTACATTTTATATTATAAGTAAATAATCACAATTTTATTTAAATTAGTTTTCAGGTAATTCAATTTCATGTATTTAAGGTTCAATAAGTTCAATTTGTGAGTAGTGTTACAGTGCGCTCATCTGATGAAGCTAATGTTTTAGCGAAACGATCGTCATGTTGACGTAATACATGTGAAAACGTGAAAAACAGTTTAGTGTTTTTTATTTCATTAGTGATAATGGATTTTCACCAAGTAAAGGTCGAGTCTATCAATCATTTATCTATGTAATGAACCTTTTGTTTCTATCCATATTTTCGGTACAAAATGCTAAATTTGACATTGGCTGAAGAACCTAGGTCAATGGCCTTTTAATTGTATTGTATTACATTGTATACTAATGCAATCAATAAAGAACTTTTATTATTATTTTTATTATTATTATTTAAAAACCAGTAACCAAATGAAGTTAATGTAAACCATTTTTTAGTGAGCTGTGTGATTTGGGAGAGGAATGAAATAAAGAAAGCAGATTTATCGATGCTAGATATTAGTTCTGCTATTATTGGAAAAGTGGATTTGATGCCAGAAAGTATGGATTATTTTTACATTGGAATAGTTGTGTCAACCATTCTATCATTTTTACCATTTATGTGCAAAATATGTAACATGTCCACAGATGAGACATTCTCAGAAATCCACCAGATTTTGACAGAGTTATGTAAAAACATTACTATAACAATAACTACCTCAAATGGTCAACATCTCATGTTAAAAACTTATATAGATATTATAGCCCAGGTGCCCCTGATAATAGCAAAATCTCTGTATTCCACCTTTGATATAAACAAATGGTAAGGTAAGAATAATTTATTGTTCAGTTTATCACATGTTGACAGCAATTAAATGTTTTATGATTTTATTACATATAATACATACATGTATTACATGGAACATGTATTAGTATGTTCCAAATTTATAAATTTAAAAATGCACTTAAGCCACAAGTAACCTCTGATAATTTTCTGTTGTAATTAAGAATTAATCAGTAGTCTACTTTTCCATCTAATTTATGTGACATGTCGTTTATTATAATAGTATAACATTTTTTTAATTGTCTGTATCATAACTACAGCATTGTTATTTCATACTTTCATAATTTTATTGAATCCTATTTTCAGTTATTGAAAGTGAGTAGATATATTTCTTTTATATTTGAATCATATATCTTATATATCTTCGGCCATTTTCTTTTAATACTATATGTTACATATATACCTAGATGAGAAAACACTTGTACCGTGATATCAAAAATAATCTTGGTAAAGATGATCATGGAATTAAAAACTGCTGCCTTAGCTTATGGTCGTCCTTTTTCAATGATTACGTCAATTATATTGTTTTTTGATTGTCAGAACATAACGAGCAGTTCTGTTGAAGTTCCCTTTCTTTTCTAATCCTAATATCAGTTTCGAACCATTGTAATTATGGTTTAGAGGTATGAAATGAGATAACGTTCTAATAAACAATATTGGCAGCAAGGGTAAAAAAAACAGATGCAACATTTGCCCCGTGGACCTCACGCATGTAAAATATTTCTTTCTTTTTGAATAAGCGATCGGGAAAGCTTTATGATTTAATATCAAAACATCGAAATTGATATTTTGACGCCATTTTAAATTACACGGGCGAGATCATAAATTCGAGCCGACATCACAGTGGTCTTTATGTATATCAAGCTGATAATAAATAGCAAATTTCATATGCATAAATTCGCAAAATTATTGTTGCATTTACTCGCTAAATGATTTAAGGTCATACTTAACAAATAATTAAATGATGGTGCGGGTAGTGAATAGTTGGCGCTGTAAAAACTTGTAGCCCAGGCAAAGGAGCCGGAAAAGTTCTGTTACAAAAAAAAAAAATACCAACCGGGATTTTTCAGCGGGAAAATGTACCTCATAGTATGTATAACTATTGTACCCCAACAGCTGAATATTAGTGCGTCTATGTTTAATTAACAAGTAAAGTTACAGAAAACGAGTTTTTGGCCTGTATAAATTTATCTTTAGGTTTTACGAAAATACGAATAGGAAGTTGTAGATATTAAAAATATCTACAATATGAGCCCAACCTCATTAAAATCAGTTGGTTTTTTAACCAAATGCAAAAAACTACTAAAAATCGCTGTTTATTTATTAATTTTTAACTTTAAAAATAATGAGCATAGATGTAACAAACTTTGAGAGATTGTAGGTTTTGCCGTGTAGAATAAGTAGTATTATTTTGGAAATGTGTATTTGTATCGTTTTTGCAAAAAAGCATTTGGTTATTAAAAAGGCACTTTTTTGAAAATTAATTTCTACAGCTTAGGGATGTCGTAGCGTAACATGGTTCCTTGGATCTCCGATCTCGTAACTTACAGGTCCGCTCTTCTGAAGGATTACATATGGTCCATCTCGTCTTGGAGCGAGTTTGGCTGAGAAACGGGTGTCTCGCTTGCTCCTGGCGTGCGTTGTAACCCATACCATCTCGCTTGGTAAATAGTTCGGATCTGGAACTTTTCGCTGGTCTGCAACTTCTTTCGTACGGTCCTGTTGATGTTTCTGGATTTCTCGGGCGGTCTTCAGGATGTCTACCATCTTAAGCAGCCTTGGAGTTATTCACTGACAAACGTTTCCTTCTGAATAATTTGTCTTAAATCTCGGTCTATGCTGATAGTGCATAACCCATAATCCATTTTACTTTCTTCTGTACAAGGTGGCCTAGATAGCATATCCGCTATCACATTTGCCTTACCCGGGCCATACTCAATACGTAGGTTATATGGTTGCAGTGAGAGTGACAATCGGGCGAGTCGTCCAGTTGGGGACTTCAAGGTCATCATGCATTTTAGTGCTTGGTGGTCTGTGATTACTACTACTGATATTTCCTCTATGTACCCTCTGTATTTACCAATCGACCATACTATGGCCAGGGCTTCCCGTTCCGTGGTGGTGTAATTTCGTTCAGCGGAGGTGAGAAGTCGACTTGCATACTCTACGGGGTGTTCCAAAGGAGGCTCTCCCTGCAGTAAAACTGCCCCGAGGGCGAAACTACTTGCATCTGTTCTGAGGGTGAATGGTTTTTTCAGGTCAGCTTGGGTGAGTATGGGAGCCGTGATGAGAGCTTCCTTCAGTTGTTGGAAGGCAGCTTCTTCGCTTTGGGTCCACTTCCAAGTGGCATTCTTCTTGGTGAGTTGCGTGAGTGGTCTTGCCATTTTGGCGAAGTGTGGGATGAATCTTCGGAACCAGGAGCAGGTTTGGATAAATGATAGCAAGTGTTTTAGGTTTCTAGGTGCAGTGAGTGCCTGGATAGCAGCGCCTTTTCCAGGATTCGGGCTGATCCCTTCGGGCGTTAGTACGTGGCCTAGATACTGAATCGTGGCACAGCAGAATTTGCACTTGTCCCGGTTTAGCCGGACTTGGTAATGTTTTAGTCGTTCGAAGATTAGATTCAGTTCCTTGAGGTGCTCCTCGAAGCTGGGAGAGAGTAGAATGAGGTCATCTAAGTAAGAAAATAATCTCGCGTCTCCTAGACTATGGCGGAATTTGTCGATGAGTCTCTGAAAGGTGGCTGGAGCGTTGCGTAGTCCGAAAGGCATCCGCCGGAAAGGGTAGAGTCCCCAGGGTGTGATGAAGGCTGTCTTGTCCATATCAGTGGATCGTACAGGTATCTGCCAATAGCCAGCTTGAGGGTTCATAGTAGACATGTACGGGATTCTGGAAGTAGCGTGTAGTAGATCATCAATCCTGGGTAAAGGGTAGGCATCCGGTGTCGTGACGCTATTCAATCTGCGATAGTCTACGCAGATTCGTATACCTCCTCCGGATTTAGGCACCATCACTACTGGCGCTGCCCATGCGGATTCGCATTATTCTATGATTCCTTGGCCTTGCATCTCGTCCAATTCTTGGCGAAGCACCTCTTTCTTGTGTGGAGACATGCGGTATGGAGGTACGGCAATCGGAGCATTACTACCGGTGTCTATGGCATGTTCGACCATAGGTGTAGCGGTCCCCTGGTTAAAGAAAACGTTGGGATATGTAACCACAACTTCTCAGCGGGGTGCTGAAGAAGCTATGAAAGAGTAGCGACCGGTTAACTCAGGGATGGTCGAGGGTCACTCTGTGGAGAGAAGAGTTATTTATGTATCAATTTTTTTTTCCAATAAATAATTTGAGTGTTATTAAACAAACTAAACAAAGAAAAAGGGCGCCAGCGTATTCATGCAACTGATATTCCTGAAACTGTTTAAGGAGGAAAAAATCAAAAGCAAAATTTAAACAAAATAACAATATATTAATAAGAAATAAAGTGTAAAATTTACAAAGACTACAATTGTATTAATGAAAATTTTTTTTAGAAAATTTACTACAATAAAAATATATAAGCTTAGAGTTAAAATGATCGAGAATGAATACGTAATTACAAAAAAAATTGATTTATTTGAATATTTAAAAGTAATTAAAAACAATCTCTATCAAAAGAATTAATTTGAAAAGATCAACTGGTTTAACAATATTATAATTTTCTTCTGACCAAGAAAAGCTATGACGATAGGTAATTGATTACGTAACTTTGGGTGGCGAGTGCGGAGTTCCAGTGTGTCAATTCCTGGAGATGGCCACAGGTACCTGGGTTTAAGGACTTATATTGTTTGTCCGGGTCTACGAGGAGGTTCCAGGATGACACGAAGTTGGAAATATTCAGCGAATTATAGTTCTCGTCCAGCCACTAGCAAAACTACCATGTGCTTGATCCAGAGTTGGTCGATCCAGTTATTACATGAAAACAGTGGTAAATCAGGAACCAGTTGATACAAATTGAGTTAAATTACACAAGAAAGAAAACTAATGATTTAGATTTAAAATGACTCTAAATAAATCATTAATTAACTTTAAAACTTATTAAAATAAAAGATCTAGCAGAATAAAAACTGAATACCTTTGGTTAAGCCAAGGTCACAAATTTTATAGAAACTACACAAAAAAAGGTATTAGAATTTGTAAAATTTAAGCAGTAATGTAAGAAAATGGTTGAGGACCGATAAAAAAACTCTACTACTAAATTATCACCAAAAATTTGGCCTTGAGGCTCTGAATCAAATAAATTACTATAAATTATGACAAAATTTTCAAAGCAGCATAAAAGAAATCGATATTAAGATATGCAATCTAGAAAAAAAAATAAGAAAATTTAAAATTTTGGAGATCTCCATACTATTACAAAAATTAATTTAAAGAAATCGACTTTACGTCTCGTATTTTAAGAAATTCAGTAACTAGTATATTAGTCGTGAAATGAGATTATCTAAATAAAAGTGTTAGAGCGACCCTAAATACCTATATATATATATATATATATATATATATATATATATATATATATATATATATATATATATATATATATAATGAGAGGTTGTCACGTCCGACAGTTAAAAGATAAATTCTAAGGATCGTAGGGCTTCGGAGCCCTACGATCCTTAGAATTTATATATATATATAATTATATATATTGCTGTGTATCCACACTGTGGAACACTACCCAAGTATCGTGTTTGAAATCATAAATAAAATTCACAAATTGGTATGTATTTTAGAAAATAACCATAACAGTTTTACTTTAACGGATCATACAGAAGCAGGAGTATCTGTGGTTTATTTAATTGATTCAAGTTCACTTATTCTCAGCGAGTAGGATGCAGAGAATGAAACTTGATATTGAATTAGAACAAAATATTTAAATAAACATAAAATAAAGTTAATTTAGTTTAAAAAGGTTATTCTAAATAGTACATAATAAAACATGAACTTATAGAGAATCACAATCTCATATAAAATGATTTAGAATGAAATTGGAAAACAAAAAGTAAATTTTATAAAATCTGACATGCATGTCAAAACTTAGGGCTGAAAATCATATTTTGTGTAGAAACACTGTAAATCTACACAAAATGAATATTAGATGAAAGACTAATAACAGTAGTTGCAGTGCAGCGTAATTAATTTAGAAATAGTAAGTCCATAGAATACAAAACATTGAATGACCTTTTAAGTTTTCAGATATTTTTAAATATCATTGCAGAAAGGTGTTTTGTAAATGATATTTCACATCATGCAGAAAGAAAGGACTAATAGTATGATGTTAAATGTTTGTTGGCGTATCAATTTCTTGTTTTAGTTTATAATATCAGTATTATGTCAATATGAAAACTGCAGTATGTTTTTAACTACTAGCATTTTGTGTTTATCATTGCTATTCATCTAAATGTATGAATTAGTATTTATTTGAGATTGGAATTGTTAATTGTAGTTATAAGTAGATTTTAAGAAAGTGTATGTAATATGTCAATATATTTCGAGTAATTACAATTATTCACTTAATCCTGAAAAGTAGAATAAGAAACTTATCAGGAGAATCAAAGAAATAAAAACAGTATTCAATTAAGGTAAAGAACAAACAAAACTGAATAGTTTAAATTTTAAATTAAAATTAAATTTTGAAATATTAGATCAAAATAGAAAAAAACAATTGAAATATTGGAAATTAACCCATTGAAACGACTAAAAATAACAAATCAGTTGATCATACACCGCTGAACAGCGAGCTGCGAAAAATATTCATCCACGAATAATTAATAAATTGAAAATAGAAGAAAAGTGGTGAATAAGTTGAAGGTTAGGATATTACAATCCAGATATATTGATATCAAGAAAAATTTGTAAAGTATATTAAATATAAAAGTGAGTAAACTTAAAAGTATTAAGAAGTAGATTATCCGGAAAGCAGATTTAGAAGAGGGAAGTATTTGTTAATCCAGATAGCAAATTTATATAGTGAAGAAATTTCAAACGTCAATCAAGTGATAGAAATATTTCAAGGAAATCAGTTGAAAATAAATTGGAGGTTATAAACAAACGTCAATCCAGAAAAGAAGAAGAAGAAGAAGCCTTGAGAGGTTTAAAAAGTCAGTCAAGTGACATTATATTTCAAGGATCATAATAACCAGTTGGAGGTTATAATTTAACATTACTCGAGTCGAAAGAAAGACAAGGTAAAGCTTTACAATATCAGAAATCCATGGTACATATTTATTTTAAATAAAGGCCATATTTATCATTTTAGTTAAGTTAGATTTTGTTATTTAAATTTGTTAATTACATTCCAAGTTCAAATTTGTTAATAAATTAATACTTTGTTCGTTCAATACTGAGTTTGATTTATTTAGATTGTTATCTTGATCAATGAGCATTTATTGAACCGACTTCGTTGGACCTTGAGTAAGAGTCATTCTATAGATTGTAGATAGTCATGCTAATGGTGTTCTATAGTCTATAATATTAACAGCTTTTAAGAAACTGTTTGGCGCCCAGTAAAATCATTTTTAATTTACTTTCAAGAAGTAATTCGAACGTATAAAAAATAAAATAGATATCAGAATATAGAACAATATATATATATATATATATATATATATATATATATATATATATATATATATACGTGCATAGCTATCATGTTCGTCTCCACTAGTCTATAAGGCGCCCAAGACTCCGCTATAAGGAACAATTCTTGATAAATTTTGTCGATGTATATTGTACTGATATGTTTTATTTATGTTGAGCAGCCAAAGAGGGGAAATAATTTCTCATATATGTTTTATACAAAAAACATATCCAATTAACAACAATGTTTGCATCCCGATGTTTAACATACAAGTTCAACTCAATTTGCATAATTAATATTGACCTATGAGTTGTGTGCGCCTCCGACGACGTTGCCAATTATGTAGAGTTGAATATGTAAAATCTGCTTGTGGATATTTCTTTATACGTAAATAATGAATATGTGATTTCTTAGTGAATAGCCTGTGTGAGCCGTTTAATATTAAAAGTTTCCCGGTGTTATAATAATCGGTGTCTTCGCACAATAACAACCTACATATTTTGGCATATTTAGATTCTGATGACCAGAATAGATATGATCTAATCTTCACATATTATTTTGATTTTCAAAAAATATTTTTTTTAGTTCTATTCATAGATGATAGCGACTTGTGACTTATTCTAAATTTTAAAATTCGGTCCACAAGCATCTATAAAATATTATCTTTGTAAATCCTAAAATTAAATGCGATTTACTCTTCATTATGCATAGGTTTGAGAAATCAACCCTACTCGGGGCCAACTTATTCAGAATAATTATATTATGAAAATTGGATAACAAATATTTCTTGTTTTAATTACTGATCTATTTCAAAGAGAAAGTAGACATTAATGCATATCATTCTTTTCATAATTCAAAGGTCTAATTATAGAACAGGTTAAATAAAAACCCGCCGAAATTAATTAAGAGTTAATCATGTTTAATCCTAATATTTAAAGAGGTAATATTATTACAGGTATTTGCACTGCTTGAAGACCGATTTTTAATCATTTTGATTTAAGTCACGGTCACCTATGAATAAAATTAATTTTTTTTTTTATCAAAATAATATCTGAGCATTGAATCATACGTATTTTAGCCAGCAGAACTCAAGTATGCAAACATATATAGGATGTCCAAATCAAGAATTTGGTTTAATGTAAATTGCATTGAAACCGAAAGTCGGCCGTTTTGGTTTTTTTACATCACATCACATAATTGATTTTTTCTCGATGTCTCTATGCCTAATTTGGAAATAATGCATTTTAATCCATTCAAAAGTTACAAAAGTATATCTATTGCCTGAGTCACCCGGTATATCATAATGAAGCATATAAAAGTATGTGAGGACTATACCATGCTTTAGAGGTAGATTATTAGTCCCGATTAGAAGTTCATTGGTAAAAAAGCTTTAACTAAAATTTAAGAAAAAATATTTCAAGAAATAGTATCCAACCTCTGAATACCCCATAAATGGGTGTTAAATTGGCAGTCATTTTTTCATTATAAAAGATACATATAAAATGTAGTTTCTTATGAATTTTAATTTTTTGTAATGTTATGTATAGCTGAATTTTAATTCGATACTACTAACTGTCCATTTCTCAAACATTATAATACAGTAACTTTAACAACAATTAAAATTTGAAGAAAACAATAAGACACCTTGTTATATACAGGCTGAGTCATAGTGGATGGAGTATTAGAAGTATATGGAGAATAAGTGAACATATAAGTGAAAATTTTGGGAGTGACTAAAGTCAGTGAGGCCAATCCTACCAAAATAATTATTTTAAATGGAACACCCTATATATTTTCGACTTATCAAAATCACCGTAAATTTCTGAGTTCAAGCATATAGCACACCCTAAACCTAACGGTTTCGGAGACATTTGACATTTTATAATAAATTTGACAGGTGCAACGGTTTGCAAGAACCGTTACAACTTTCTTCATGTAGGAGATCGTAGTTTTCTCCTTGGTACGTAGAAAGAACACAAGATGACCTAGTCCCTCTAATAAAAATAAATTTCATAATAGTATACCAAGTGTTCTATTTTTCACATTATATCCTGTCAAATTCAAACCTCAATAGCTTTTTTATTTCAAATGGAACACCCTGTATTTTTGTAGAATAGAAATAGCAATTCTGGGGTATTTTCGGGCCTTTCCAATTACATCATTAAGGCAAGCTGCTCTGGAGACATGAAGGTGACGATTATATCTTGGGAAATATATGGACAGATGATGCTAAATTTATCAAAAATGGACTTTTTAATCAACACAATTCCCATTACTTTCATAATTTGAAACCTCATGTAATTCAGAGAGCGAAATATTTAAGAACATTAGCGGTTTAGTGTTTACTGTGCCATGAGACAGAGTGATGTCATTACAATTTTTTGAGGAAAACTTAAATAGTAAGTTAGAAAGATTTCTTCTTCAGCTAATATGTCTAAGACTTTCTCCCTAAAATTCCTGTCTCGATAAAGCCAAATATTCTAAAATTAACCAATATGCGTTTTACAGTGCATGGTGATGGTTTCTGTTCTTGTGGGTACTGAGTAGCAAGTGTGTTACATGTTCTTGATATTACCTTATCAAATTCTCGATAAATAATAAACAACTCTAAAGTCCTCGTGGGTGTGATTTAAACGTTATGGCCTTTTTTGACATAAGAAAATGACTGACATTCATAGTTGTTTCTAATCATGGCTAAGTTGACGGCAATTTTTATTATAAATTCTTGGACATTTAAGAAAATCGCCAATATTTAAAAAAGTTGTAACCTTAACTCCTACAATGCCTATACCTGAAAAAGGGAAATTAATTCTACATAATTTGGTGTAAAAAATACAGGGTGTTTAACAATAAAAATGTTTTATGGTTATTTCGAAAAGTCGAGAATATATAGAGTGTTCTATTTAAAATAAGCAAATTGGTGTCGACTTCCGGTATAACCGGAAGTATCACATGCTTGCAATTATTTTGCTTCGATTGGCCACACTGACTTTAGTAACTCCCAAAATTTTCAAAACGCTATAAACATATCGTTTCTCCATATACTTCTAATACTTCACTATGATTCACCCTGTGTATTCGTCTCTTAATTATCATGAAAATATATTTACATCTTACAAATATGTTTAAACCACGAAGGTCCCAGAGTATGCCGCCCATTTTAAAAATTTTATTATAGAAAGCTTCTTTTTTCCATTACAAACATTTTATATTGCGTCAAGTAAACACTCCAAAATATATATATAAGTGCAGATTGTTTTCATCCTAGGGCTTAAATTTCTAATTGTTTAATAGACGTCTTTAGCCGAGCGCTCGCTCTTTCAATTTTTAATAAATAGAAAACGGTCAACTTTACGAAAAAGTGACAGGAGCCCTATTTAGTTTAAAAGGACCAAGAAAAGCTAAAAAATTCAATCGGGTAAAAATCAGACAATTTTTTAATTTGTTTAAAAAAATCGCCTTTCTTGACCCTAATTGTAGTTTTTCTTGGTAATTTTAAATAGTGAAGTTTTTTCGTAAAGTTGACCATTTCCGACTTATAAACAATTGAAAGAGCGGCCGCCCGGCTAAAAAGCTTTAGAATGAAGAAATCTGCACTTACTCTTCAGGATTTTGTTAACGGATGTTGAAAAATTGAATGAAAATTTTGGTGAGCCCATTTTTTAATATTATATTTCAACTTTGAAAATGGCCGTTTTTGCGTTTTTTCAAATATTAAAGTCGGAAAAGGTCAACTTCACGAAAAAATGACAAGAGAACTTTTTTGTTTAGAAAGAAGAAGAAAACCTAAAAAAATTCGTTCGGGTTAAAAAAGCGATTTTTGTAATTTGTTTAAAAAATTAGTTAAAATAAATTGGGACCGGATTTTCATCCGGTAAACTCTTGATCCTTATTCAGGGGCACGTCCCGAATGTGAATATGCAAAGAAATCGTATGGGACATTTTTTTCATACGAAGGCGACGTTTTCGCCTTGTCTGGTTGCAGCGGACTGACGCGTTTTAGTGGCGAGCACACTTTTCACGATGCCGTGTATTGGATACGATCCTTAGCTCTGACACTGACAATGTCAATGTGTAACCCCCTTCCGGGCTGCCTAGGCTTTGGATTTTGTGGTTGTCTATTATTTGTGGTATGTTTAAGTTTATGTCTTATGTAACTATACTTAAAACATTCAAAGTGGGTTTTCATTAACGCATTTTTGTTTTTCGTAAAAAAACTATTTAAAACTATATTTAATTACAAAATGTATTTAGACGATGCCTTTAGTAAAAATGAATGATTTTATGCAGGTTTCTTGGTTAACTTCGGTTAAATTAAAAATGTATTAGGCAACTAATCTCTAATATTTGCCAGACTGTAGTCCTGCTAGGCTCTAATCTGGATACTGTTAAATAGAAACCAAAGTCAATTTTACTAAATGTTGGTATTGTTCTAATATTGATCATAAACCAATCATAGTCCAGGAGCTCGGTGGCTTTGGTACGTCACTGTTTTATGCTATATCAGATGTTTTTATGGTTTTATGAATGATAATGATTCATAGAATTGACTTCTAGCGGGCACCTACCGCCAAGTACGTCACAAATGGTCAAAGTTGTAATTAGAAAGAAAGTTATAGCACGTAATCATTACAAGATTTTTCTTAAGGAGAGAATATTTAAGTATTCTGAATACAGAAAATTACTCCCAGAATGGCACTCCTGCCAATTAATTATCCATAACGAAAATTGTTTCCAAATTTAGAAAAAGAAATCATATTTTTATTATATATATTATTCCAGAATTCCAGACTCATCGTTACAAGTCATATCTCTTTTTTGAACGTAAATATATGCTACCTTAAAAATAAAAACTTTACTAGAAAGTTATCGTTATAAACAAAAGCACTACAAACACTAAACGGAGGAATTTAACATTTTCCGCTGAGTTTCTACCGCATTTCAGATGTATTTTATCATTATTAAAATATTATTATTATTTTTAGTAATTTGTTGTAAGTTCCCCAGAGAAACAAATATGCATCTTAAGACTATATTCCCATCAGGATAATTTCTGTGCGTATTTAAAAACGAAAAATGTACGACTTTACGCTTAATAGACGTTTATCTTCAACTATGGATAAACTGATGGGATGGACAATATGGACATGCCACTCATTTTATCGTGATTTACGTTCGCCATAATTAATTATCTAATAAAGCTCTTGTAACTGTGAGTTTTTAAAAAGCCACTTGGCTCCCTCACCATCAGATTTCTAGTGAAAAATAGTACTAATATTTAAACGCTGATTACTCAGTATGCGCTAGGATATGGTTGAATCTGATTCTATAATTCAAATCTTAATAACACATTTCCACCCCGTACAACGTTGCCAAGTATATGAGGCAAAAACGCGCTATAAGTTCAAGGAAGCCGGTACAACTGGTTGATACATTTCAGCGTATCTAATATAAAAACAGTCGCGCCCTCTGATGCGCGATGACGTATACTACAGTGTATATGTGTATAGACGTATGGGTCATTTTCGACTCCACGCTAAAATCTGCCTAAATGACGTATAGACGGCGAACATCATTTTAAACCATAGATACACGGTCATTCGTTTTCGCCTCCGCTTTTTCGTCTTCGCCTCCGATTTCGGAGGCGTCGCCTATGAATACCTATGTATTCGGAGGCGTATATGTTGTTTTGCATGTATATATATATATATATATATATATATATATATATATATATATATATATATATATATGTATATGTGTGTGTGTGTAAGTATATATAAACTACTGCCAAAAAAAAAATATTGATATAATACATAAACATCCAGCAGGAACTGTCCCAAAATGACAAATAAACTACTGCTGGGGCAATCCACTAACAAGTGATTTCTTATTAACCGCAAGGTTAACCTCAAATATATTAATAATTTAACTAAATTAAAATTTAATATTAATTCAAAATAACTAGATTATTATTTAAGGAATTATAATTATAAAAGTAAAAATTTCAACAAAGTATTGTAGGATGGCTCTAATAACTACAAATCTTTTAAGAAAAAAATTAGAATAGTTTCACCTCAGCGACGTCGAGACGGAAAGTGCCGGTTTTCAATTCCTGTCAGTTCCATCTCTCCCTAATATTCCGCCCGCACATGCTCAATGGTGACTTTGTATTGTGGTTTTTATCGCGGGAGATTCAAATTTTATGTAGTACGGGTGCTGAATGGAAAATATTTGGCAACTAATTAAATAATGGACAAGTTACGGAAAAAACTTGTTACAGATATTGAGTGATCAGCTGGTCCAGGAGTACCCTCTGTTTTGAATCCAAGTGTGTGGCTTCGTCCGGTCGCAAGAGGATATCCATAGTGGCTAAATCGATGTTTCCGTTTTCTCTGATTTGGCGTCGTTGCTCCCACGTCAGCGTTTGAGGGGCCGTCTCTTCGGTGTAGTTGAAGACAGCCCATTGGGCACTTCGGAACATGTGATCTACATGGTCTATCTTGTAACCTGGGAGTAAATTTTCGGGCTGAGCGACGTCCCATATCGGAGTCGGTCCATACCATTCTTCTTCATCTAGTGGGGAGATCATTTGGGGAACCTGTGGTAGTTCCTGATGACTTCCATATCTGTATCTTCGCTTGGGCCAATGACCATGGTTGGAGAACGTGACGTTTTCTCCTGCAAGGCGGTAGGGGGTGGCGGGCCCTGGGTATCTGTACTGATTGTGTGGAGATGTAGGTGTTCGTCCATCGGCTCTGGTTGTTCTTCCTGCTTTTGGGTGAACGAGTATGCCTGCTCTGGTCGATCCCAGAAATTCCAGTGGTTTTCGTGCAGGTTTAGGATAATACCTGCTCTGGTAAGGAAGTCTGTCTCCAGGAGAGTTTTATTGAACCTGGCTTCCAGCAATACTACGAAGGGGTAGTAATGCTTCAATTTTGTAGGTGTACTTCCACAGTTGCGGCTAGGATAAGCTGGTTTCTCCTTTCTCCGTCAGCAAGAGTGATTGTGGACTGGAGGGGGAGGAACTTGTATCCCTTTTGAAGGAGTATTGTGTATAATTCATGGCTGGCAACACTCATCCGGGGACCAGTATCCACATATGCCGTTCCTTGTACCTCTGCAATCGTGAGTCGTAATGCGGGCCTTGGCACCAAGGGAAATGTGGTTACCGGGTCTATGGTACAAAAACTCAGGAGCTGAATTCGTTGGAGGGTTACAGTTTGGGCACTTGCTACGGATCACTCCGGGTTTTTTGCATCCGTAGCACTGGATTTCCTTTGGCTTATCCAAAGATGCAGCTGTGGGGGATGGCTTATGAGGGTTTTGGCTTTGATCCCTCTTCTTGCGGCATTCTATAATCGTATGTCCGTATTTATTGCAAAAGCTATACTTCGATCTGGGTTTGGGCTTACTCTCTTCGGAGTAGTTTTCTTCTCTGTTGTCGTCTCGGTTTTCCTCAATGGATCTGGCTTTAATGAGAAGTCCGTCAAACGTGAGGACATCTTCTCGTTGAATGATCCGTCGTATTTTGGGATTGAGTAATCCGAAAAGACGATCAAGTTGTTGCATCTCAGTCAACGTGTTTTCGGGGAGTTCAGCCAGTAAGGCTCTTTTGTTACAGATGAAGACATCGGTGGGCGTCCTGGGGTTTTGCTTTTCTGCGAAAATGTCCATATACACTCTATAAGCTTGGCGCTTAGGGGCAAAAGCGTTTCGGAGTAATTTCATAGCTTCCCATGTGGAGGCCTTGTCTTTGATTCCCTGCCGCCAGGTGTTTGCTATACCCGTAAGGAGCAATGGTAACCCATCGAGTGCTTTTTTATCGCTGATGGCTTCGCAGTTTTTAAATATTGTGGTAACGGTGATGAATTCACTGACTTTTTGCACATCCCTGGAACCATCAAAGCGTGCCGTGCATTGGGAAAACTTACCTTCTTTGGGTCGGTTTAAACTCAAATTCATTGCCTCGATGAGCTGCTTAAATTGTTCTTCTGACAGTAACCATGGGAGCGTTGAGGCGAGGACTCTTCCTTCTAGAACTATTCTCGCCCATAGACCGTACCTGGCTCAAGTGTTCGTACTTCGTTTACAGTGATAATTCCTTTCTGGCTGATCTACGGCGTCTTCCTTGATGACGTGATTAGAAATAGGCTGTTCGCAATGTCCGAATTGTACCCGTGAACCAGGTAAGCTATTCAGAAGCGGGGCAACTGTCTGTGAATCTGTGATGGTGGTTCTGATGATGTATCCAAACAGCCAAATCGCAACGTCCGAATTGTACCCGTAACCAGGTAGGCTATTCATAGGCGGAGCAATTGTCTGTTTTTGGTGAACGATGTCGTCGTAATTCGTGCACTTAATTGGGCGCCAAAGTAAGAAGAGACCTTGCAGGGGGTCCTTCCTTAGTGGGGGGGGGGTGTCGGAGTCGGCAATAAGTCTCACAATTAAAATGTACTGGATTTATTCACTAACACTTAATTACTACTAACAATACTTATGAAACGATTTAGGCCGCGAGGTTAAAGCCTCAGGAGTAACTTAGATCGCAACGTCCGGATTGTACCCATGCGCCAGGTAGGCTATCCAGAGACAGAGCAGTCTGTACTCCACAGTAGGCTAGGCCGCAACGTCCAAATTGTACCCGTAGGCCAGGTAAGCTATTTGAGGCAGAGCGGTCGAGAGACTGTGTTGAAAGGGCTGCGCTTTCTGCTTTTATCTTCCTAATCGGGGTAGTGTGTGGGGGTTGGCGTGACGTAGCTGCTTGAGGGTGGTCGGCGCGCGGTGCTAGCGCCTCGTAGAGGGTACTAGCGGAGCGCTCCGGTACTATTGTCTTATTCCTTCTTGTTACAGTTGGGCACAATTTGTAGATATCTTTATTGTCTACAACTTCTTATTCGGAAGTATTTTCGTAAAACTTAAAGATAAGTTTATACAAAAACTCGTTTTTCATAACTTCACTTGTTAATTAAACACAGACGCACTAATTTTCAGCTGTTGGATTTAAGGTACAATAGTTATACATATTAAGAGGTACACATTTCCGTTGAAAAAACCCGGTTGGCATTTTCTATTTTCGAAACTTCCCTTTTGCCTAGACTTTTGGGATTCATCTGATTTGCAGGTCTCTTGTTTATATAACTGCACTGCACACAAACTGAAAGTGACACTATAAAATTATGTTTTTTGTTTGTTCAGTGAATTTCTTTTTGTGTATTTTCTGAGACTTTTTAATGCTCTATTGCCTAGTTATTATCTGCCTGTCTTAATATAGAATTATATCATTGGACTCAAGAACTGGGACTGGTATGTACTTGTAATAGGTATGGCTGTACATTCTGAACTAAGCCATGCCTTGAAGCTAGGTGGGAATGGATAATATTGGCTACCTGATTGTATCTATCTAGGTATTCTATATCTGATAATGCTGGGCAGCAGCTTGTAATGTGTTCTACAGTCTCCCCTAGTTGGTTACAATTTTTGCACTGGTCGATGACATTCAGTTTTAGGATATTTCTTTCATAGTTTTTTATTTTTATTACTTTATCCTATATAGCTGTAATGAAACCTTCAGTCTCTGGATGGTATCCTTTTTAGCGGCGGCCTGTGAAATTTTGGTAAGCTATAACTTACTAATGGAGTATGGGACCCATGCCAAATTTTAATGGATCACTACCAATACCAAACGGAGACGTTTTGTGGAAAAAAATATTTGATTGGAATTTGCGAATTTTTTTTTCAAAAAGTGCACTGCCGACCCTGGGATCTGGAAAAGTACTTATAAAATATCTATAGTGTATTTTTTTTTCAAACGAGGAAGAAAATATAAGGAAAGGTTTTTATTTTTATCAACTAATATTCATTCTTTATAAAGTTACATCATTTTGAAATTTTATTTTACACATGTTTAATTTATAAAATTTCAAAATGATGTAACTTTATAAAGAATGAACATTTTTTGATAAAATTAAAAGGCTATCCTTATATTTTCTTTCTTCGAAAAAAAAATACACTGTAAATATTTTACAAGTACTTTTCCAGATCCCAGGGTGGGCAGTGCACTTTTTGAAAAAAATTTTCGCAAATTCCAATCAAATATTTTTTTCCACAAAACATCTTCGTTTGGCCTTTGTAGTCATCCATTAAAGTTTGGCATGGGTCTCATGCTCCATTAGTAAGTTATAGCTTACCAAAATTTCACGGGCTGCCGCTGATCCTTTTATTAGATGGAGTAGAGATGAGCCTTGATTTCCTATCTTCTAGCGAGGCGTCGGGATCTGGAGAGGAGAGTTTAAGTGGAGTAAATGCGTCGTCTAAGGTGACTATTTTTTTTATGTTAGGATGTTGATGCATCATATGTTTTCTGATTTTACTCTCCTGGTACCTGCGCAAAATTTTCAGGTTTAGTATACCTCCGCTTCCATCTTTTCTAGATAGCTGCAGCTGTTCAACCGCCAAGTTTCCATGTAAATATCTAAATTTATTTAATAGACGTCTAGTCATTCTATCAAGTTCATCCAGATCCACTCCGCTCCATTTAACAAAACTAAAAGAATAATTGAGTGAGTCTATATCTATATTTGTTCTTAAATTCTTCTTTTATGGCTGTATTTGAGATGCCTTAGTTTTACTGTGTTCCAAAGTACTTGTAAGTTTCTTCTGAGTATAGTGCGCCGATTTCTAGAATATCCCCTAACCACTGCCGAAGGGAGGTGGGGTCCTGAATGGCTTTGGTGAAACTATGAGCTAAGGGTAGGTGGGTGGCTGGAAGGTAGCCAGAAATTATGGACATGATCTGGGCCTGTTGCTGAACACCAACGTGACTTTCGTTTTAGTCAGATTCGCGCACAAGAACACTGCACAATTTAATTTTGAATGAATTTATTTTACTTGCCTCGGCGAAAAAGTAACACCCTGTATCGATTTTACACGAATGATTAAAAGTCAAATTTTCTGGAGTCAATATAACGATATATTACTATTCACGTTCTAACAATACATTTGTTTATCAGTTTATCACTAAATAGGTTTTATGTAATTACTTATGTTGAATATTAACACTTTAGAGTAGAAATTTGCCTTTGGTTGTTGTTGTTTTGTCGCGTGGCTGGATCCCGGACTGACTGATTTACTGGCTCGCCTCGACTGAATTCGATTTGCCCGACTGAATGCGTTGAGCGCGTCTCGGTTTATATAAGATAAATCAAAGCTTCTGGAAGTGTTCGAAAATCGAAGACTCCAGGCGTTCTAGTCGTTTTAGACGTTCCAGATTCTTCGGCGTTCCCGAAAATTCGATCGGTAGGGGAGAGTGGCTCGTGTATATTTTCCAGCAGCGAAGGCTTGCTTTTCGAATTATTCTAATAATGTAAAAAGCGTTTTTTCTAGCTCGCGGGCTTTACAGAGCGACAGAGGGACGTTAATTCTTAATTTTGACAATATGAATTACCCGATTTAAGAAAGGTACTTTGACATTCCCCCCGTTTGCTAAGGCAAATTTCTACGATTGAGTGTTTGAAAACCTAAAGTATACAATTCTCTCTAACTTAAGATATTTACAATGTGTTTTATGAATAATAAGAACTAAACTTTATACAATGCTAAAACTTGAGATATGTACAATAATGAAAATAAACGTAATTCTAAAAAGAAGGACACAATTTCTAGGGGTCCATGATGACCAGTCTTGCTCGTCGTCGCTTTGGTTTATATGGTCTGTTCGTCTCTCCATGTGTTTGCGTTGTCCTCGTGGAGGTGGTTGGTTCATCGGGTGCCGGAGTGGATACGGTTACTTTCTCTTTATTTGCCGGGGCAGGCAAGCTTTCTTCATGAGCTAAGGCAGCTGGAGTAGGCAATTTTTCTTCATGAGCTGGAGCAGGCAAATTTTTGTCGTGCGCTGGGGCAAGTAGATGCGCTAAGGCAGGTAAGTTTTCTTGGTGCGCTGAGGCAGGTAGATGCGCTAAGGCAGGTAAATTTTCTTGGTGGGCTGAAGCAGGTAAATTTTCTTGGTGCGCTGAGGCAGGTAGATGCGCTAAGGCAGGTAAATTTTCTTGGTGCGCTGAGGCAGGTAGATGCGCTGAGGCAGGTAATAGGATTTTATCGTCTCTATCCTCATCATCAGGGGGATGTTCTTCAGGGCCTTCGTGACGGTCTGAGAAATCATCTTCAGGATTTTCGTCATTCAAGTCGTCATCATTGGGGTCCGATTCTTCATCGGTATCTAGCTGCTCGGGAGGCTCGTTTCCGGCGACTGAGGGCCTGATATCGTCTACGTGTACCAGATAAGTGTTGTTCCCGCGTCGGACCTCGTATACTTCGTCGGATACTTTTTTGGTTATTAGATGTGGGCCTGTCCAAGAAGGTAAGAATACATTCGGTTTTTTTCGAGGGGCCTTTACCATTACTTCTTGTCCTTCGAAGGTAACCTCAGGTCTATCGTTTGGCGAAGAATACCTCTCTTGATATTCTGCTTGGTTTGCCCTTATTTCTTCTGTTCTTTCTTCCGGGGTCTGTTCTTCTTGCTCGTCCCGTTCCTCTTGATTTGCTGGTGTATTTAGTTCGCACTGTTGGGGGTAATTCGTATCGTAATTGTTCAGCCTCCGGTGGAATACGAATTTTTTCGTGGAGTTGTCGAAATTCGGGGGTACACCTTGTTTCTTGGTTCCAGTATATAGTTTTCTTTAACGTCTTTCCCATATACATGCACTTCCTTTCATAGTCTAGGTGGACACCCTCGTCCTCCAGGAATGGCGTACCAAGAATAAGTTCTTTATTTAATTTGTTAATTACCTCAAACTCGCCCTGAGTTTTGTTACCTTGTATGTCTAGATCTAGGACGATATTTCCCAAGGATTCTGTTGTTTGGCCTCCGCATGCCATTGCAAACAATTTTCTGTCTTTGATTTGAGGCTCGGTGTCGACGAGTCCTGCCCTGACTATGTTGCTTTCCGCACCTGTGTCAATAACAGCGTTTATTTCCCGTCCGTTTGCGAGGATCTTAATATGTGGTAATTGCCTTGATTTTCGTAAATCTTGCATTGATAATAACGGGACAGTTTCAGTCTGCGTCGCCAAGACTTTTAGCGTTGTTTTTTCTAGGATAGTGGAAATGTTCATAATGTTCTCAGGATCAGTCTGAGTAGCCATGTCATTTATTGATTTTTCTTGAAAAATTGCAGAGATATTTAAGACATTGTCGAAATTTGGTGGAGTCGCCGGGTTGGTTATATTGTTTGGGCCGGACGCCGAGGAATCATTATTTAGTTGTTGGATATGGGACGGGCGCCGGCCCCTTGGGAGTTTTCCTGATGCCTATTGGCTTGTTGGTTTTGCACTGTAGTATACGGATTCTGTGGGCAATTTCTTTGCCAGTGCCATTCTCCGCAAAATCGGCATGTCGTCGGTGGTCTGCTTTCTTGCGTATTTTCCCCTGATGATGCTGTCCTCTGGTTCGTATTTCTGGTGGTCGTATTGGTTGCCTGTCTTGGTGCCTCGTCACAGTTACTATTATTATTATTACTGTTGTTTGGACGATTTCTCCAATTGTCGTTATTGGTATTTCTCGGAAGATAATATTCTTCTACCTCTGCTGCTATTGTCAGAAGCTCCTCGGGGGTATCGAAATCACGGAATCGAATTTGTGCCATTATTTCGGGGCGTAGTTGTCTATAGATGCAGTGCGCCTTCTCTTTAGGCGGTCTGGTTGGGTTTACTCTGTTGAATAAGGGTATTTTCTTGGAAATGAATAATGTAACTGATTCGTTATATCCTTGCATTTGGTATGTAAAATGTGCTCTGCCTGAGCCCTTTTTGCGATGGTATCGAAAGTCTGCCTCAGTCTTAATTTGAATGTTTCGTAATCGTATATTAAATTTTTATGTGGCTTGTACCATTCCTTTGCATGGCCTTTTAATTGTGATGTGATCATTATTAATTTTTCTGCTCGGTCAGTAATGTTATGTTTTCGAAAATGTTCTTCCATATTGAATATAAACCTATTTGCACTTTCATGATCCAGCCCTTGGAAAGTGTGCATGGGAGAGTTTCTTATGGTTTGCATAACCCTTTCCATTTTGCCCCCTTCGTGACTCGTAGTAGCGTTTTGAATAGCCTGCTTGATTGCCTCCGCCATGTCCACGAAGATTTGGTTTAGCTCGATATTTACATTTGTTTGCTCCCATCGTTGTGGGGTTGATGTATGTAAAATCGACTCACCTAGTTGTGCATTATTCGGGTATATATGTTGTACGGGGTCCTCTTCCCTCCCTGAGAAAGATGGTTGTCCTTCTAGGTGTGGCAGTTCTATTCCCTGTCGTGCCGCTGCCTCTCCTAGCGTTTTCATAAAGTTTTCGTAAGATTCCATGTTCTTTTTATTGTGAAAATTGGACTTGAGAAGTTCTGGCCCTTCGATGGGTCTTCTCGTAGTGTTTTTGCCTTACTTTTGAAACCCATACTCAGTTCAGAGCCCCTCGAGTAAGTCACACTACTCTCCTCTTCTTTCTTTGTTCTTTTCTTCTCGGCCACTTCTCTAAGCCCCACGTTGCACGGGCGCCATGAACACGAACGTGACTTTCGTTTTAGTCAGATTCGCGCACAAGAACACTGCAAGATTAATTTTGGTATGAATTTATTTTACTTGGCTCGGCGAAAAAGTAACACGCTGTATCGATTTTACACGAATGATTAAAAGTCAAATTTTCTGGAGTCAAAATAACGATATATTACTATTCACGTTCTAACAATACATTTGTTTATCACTAAATAGGTTTGATGTAATTAATTATGTTGAATATTAACACTTTATAGTAGAAATTTGCCTTTTGTTGTTGTTGTTTTGTCGCGTGGCTGGATCCCGAACTGACTGACTTACTGGCTCGACTCGACTAAATGCGTTGAGCGCGTCTCGGTTTATATAAGATAAATCAAAGCTTCTGGAAGTGTTCGAAAATCGAAGACTCCAGGCGTTCTAGTCGTTCTAGACATTCCAGACAGAGAGTGGCTCGTGTATATTTTCCAGCAGCGAAGGCTTGCTTTTCGAATTATTCTAATAATGTAAAAGTGTTTTTTCTAGCTCGCGGGCTTTACAGAGCGACAGAGGGACGTTAATTTTTAATTTTGACAATATGAATTACCCGATTTAAAAAAGGTACTTTGACATTGCCTCCCAGTTTTGGACTCTCTTTAGTGTTCTGGATGTTTCATCTTGTGTCATGCTAGATTGATTCATGTCTGGGATTAGGGATGATGTTCGTTCAATCTCTTTGGTTAATCAGGGTGCCTCTAAGTCTGTTTTGACGTCATTTTTCCATGTTGATTTCCAATACTTGTATTTTTCCAAGAAGTTTTTCTTTCATGGAATTTTTTTGCATACACCGGATATATTCGGCTCAAGAGTATTAAAAACTGTTAAAAATGCTTTATTTTATTATTGTTTAATCATAAATTACCATATAGTCATTTATAAGCGTTTAACACTCTTAGGGTCCAGAATTGCATCCAAAAGTGCATAATATGCATGCGCTAGGAAATAACATGAAATAAATGTTTTAAAATTTAATATTTCCAGAAGAAAATGTACACTCGGGATTTTTTATGGCCACTGATTGCGAATCTGATGAGAAAATTTGATAATTCAAAATGGCGCGAATTTCAAATGAACCTGAAAATACCTGAAGTATGTTAAAAAATGTTATATGTTCATGCAAATATGATGTTGTAAGAGAGTAAGGCTCAAATGTAATAAATTTTGCAAAAAATGTAGAGGCGTCGGATGTTTAAACAGAGAGATAGTTGAAGATTATTTACCACCAGTTGTTTTGTTTGAACCCGAAATAATTAAGGGAGACGTTGAGCCTTCATTGACTTTCATGAATTTACAAGAAGAAGGAAATATAGAATCTGAAGAAGGCAGCAATGGAGATGATGCTAAAACTAGCGAAGAACATAGTTCCGAAGATGAGATCCCTAATAACATATTAAAGATATAATTACGTTTTCGTATTTACGATTTAAACCTTAAAAATATTATATTATTTTTATTCTTAGGTTATTGTATCTCTAAAAATGGCTAAGTGATCTCAAAAATAAGGTAAGGAAGTGTAAATTTATTTGACATTTTGAATTTTCCGATTTTATCATCGGATTTGTAATTTCTAGTCAATATGTATCAATTGGATTTCACAGGGCCATCGTAAAATAAATATGCGTCGTTTGTGCTATCAACTAGTCTCAAAATCTGTTCAGATTTCAAATCATGTAACGCTCTATCTTCTTCAACTACTTGGGCTAAATGATGTTACCTTCTCTGGTTGGACCTGCTCGAAAAGTGGGTCTGTTCGGGCGCCAAATTATGTAACGTGTTTTGCTTGGGTAGCTGCTTTGAAGATTGCAAAGTTCGGTTAGTATATAAATAGTCCAACTACAATGGTTTATTTTCTTAATTACAGGTAGATAATGGCAGTGTTACATAACATAAAAGATTCCGTATTTTTTATGGTCGTGAATCGATTCGTAAATGGTTTCGAAGCGGATGAGACTGTAATGTTGGCAACGTTGTGGTGATTCATCGTGGCGTCGATAGCATGCGTTGAATACCTTTTTTGGCCACGCACCGACGTGGATAAATAACAAGTGAAACAATACGTGGTATGTCGCACTAAAGTACTAACTGTAATTAACCCAGCGCAGCACACTGAAGGCCAGTGCTAGAAGAGCACTGATTTATCTTGAATTTTGTCGCGCTTTTACATTCGAAATCCTACACATGTGATCCATTGGGAGCATGTGCAACTTTGGGTCCGCGTGCAGATTTCTAGTACATCGGCGATTTATCATTATTGAGTACGTGTGCAAAATGCTTGGTAAACGGAAATCTAGTAATGTGACATGAATTTATGAATTACAGTATTTATTTTAAAATGTATAGATTGAAAGAGGAGAGATAGGGGAAAAGGGTTAAACATGTAAGTAACAGAACATTTTAAAATTCATTAAATTCATGATGTATAAATAACTTTTTTGCCACTTAAAATCAGAAAAAACGTAAAAAATCCAATTTTTTATTTCAAATTCGCGCCATGTTGGGTCAGCCATTTTGAATTTTCCATTTTGTTTATCAGATTCGTAATCGGCGACCATGAAAACCCCCGAGGATACATTTTCATCAGGAAATATTATATTTTAAAATGTTTATTTCATGTTACTTCCTAGCGCATACATCCCATATAGCATTTTTGCATTCAGGGCATGTGCTCGGAACGTACTTTATGTACCATGGAACTAAAAACGAATATTCATTTTGTATGTCATGTATATAATCTGAATGTCAGAGAGACGTACATATGACCGCCACTCAACATCCGAATAAGATTCCCACAACATACCCATGAACCAAAATGGTACTTAATATGAACCACAAAGGTATATTGAAATATTGCTAGATACATGAGGTTTATAGGAGGAAGGTCCGTGCTACATTCATAATGTACACTGCACATTCACGGTATATATGCGTACTACCTTCGTAGGAGTTAAACCGTAGGTACCTGGTATGTACATGTAGATCATAAATCCACGATGCATGCATATTGTAGGAATGGCCATTATGTATCAGTAGCAGCTATAAATAACTTCACTCATGCCATGTATCTTTTTCAGCGTTTAATTACTACAATAATTTATTACTTACTGTAATCATAGATGAGTCGCTGCTTCATTCTGAGTATGTTCAGGATTACAATAAATAATAAATTATAATAATTAAACTCTGAAGAGAATACATGGTATGAGTGAAATACTTGCATATAATAAATCCAGTATCTAATTTTAGTATTTAATTGTTATAGTCAATTATTACTTATTCTAATTTTCCACATTACACATTCCTCGTGAAGAATATTATGCAAGTAATTGTGGAATGTACGCACAGAAAATTTGTTTTTACCATTAGTTTTCAACTAAAGTCAAACATGGTTTATTGATCAAATTTTGTTTGAATAGAGCACACGAATGCTGAATTTGTTATAACAGTACTTTGCAAAGGCCCAAGAATATGATATGTAAAAAAAATAGTTTTATGTTTATATAAGATCTGTTCAAAATCATTTTAAAATGCATCAAACATTTATCACTGAAAATTTCAGCATTAAAAACCATATTTGACACGTTATTTCTGATGATCATATTACGCTGGCTTAAAGTTTTATCTAATTTAAATCGTGTTTTAAATTGTCCAGAGCAAAACATGATTTTATTCTATTAACTACCAATTATTGTTGTAACAATTATGCATCTTAAATTATAAAATAGGAAGAGGTATAAATAAAACAGTTGTGCTACTTTAAATATATTTTTATTTTTTGTTATAGACACACTCGTTACAGTGACTCTACGGGTGAGACACAAGACGAGGTTTAACTGGCAGGAATAACATCTTCCGTCTTTATTATACTTTCACCCGTCGAGCCACTATAACGATTGCGTCTACTATACAAAAATGAATTGCAATAATAGAAAACAATTGTGTCACGGATTTAAATTGATATTTTGTTAACAAACTGTTCTTTGCTACTTATGAACTGTTATATTTTGCTATAACCAACGTTTTGCCGGTAACTAAAAAATAGTAAAAATTGGAGGGCTTACATTTTCCAAACCAGTATCTGGATGTTGCCGATACTGATATTTGTAATTGCGAAACTTTACTTGGCATTCTCAATACATGATCTGGGATTGCTCCTATTGACTGAATACTTTCTTTTGGCTTTTCCAATTTTTCGAAGGTGTTTTCTTCCTATCTAGAGGAGGTGGGGATACACATGCTAGTTCCAACTATAAAAGAAACAACGAGAGTATATTTGAATATTTGTTTCACTTTAAAAACTGGCCATAATAAAGTTGAAAAATATAGCATCTTATAAAGATCTTACAGAAAAAAATTAACATAATCAAAAGTAAATTAAACAAATTGATATTATCATTAATTTACGAAACATATGTATTTTTTTGGTATTCGGAAATATTTGTACTTGTGATTTTAAATACCTACCAGAGTTATTAGAAGAACAACATATTTTCTTTCAACTTCTAGTAACAGCAAAATTTATTTCACTTTGGCAAGTCGACGCCTTCCAATATGTTCTTCGATATCACTATCTTCATCTGATAATAATCCTTTGGGAGGAATAATTAGCTTTTTGTACATAGTCCTTTGATTCGTTTTTGTTCACTCTGTATATCCGATGTGAGTTCCGCTCTTTTCAATTTAACTGCAGCTTATAATCTTCTATGATAGGTATAAAGCAAATTAATACAAATATGACAACTTATAATGTTGCAATCAAGACCAATGGTTGTGATTTACATAAATAAAAACTCCTTAATATTGAAATAGATCGAACCTACCTTCTTGAAAATAAGATTTATAAAGTGTCCACGCTTCATCTGGGATCTCTCTTGTTTTTCAATGATTTATCAAATTGTTTCCGTTTGAATGGGACCACCAAACTTCCTTTCCGTGGAATGCGTCACTTCGAATTAAACCACCTTCGCTTTTTTCCCAAAAGTCGATGCCTACAAACGTCATTATTATAACTAATATAGTGTTCTCAGTATTACAATATAAGTACAAAGGGATAGGTAAGTACATTAAACTTTAGTGTCTAAACATGAATTAAAATATTGGCAAATGAAAATAAAGGGGACCTTAAACTATGTGGTAGTTGTATTATTGTATATTGTATATAATTGTAAAATACTTACTGCAATGCAATTAAGTAGTAATAATTATAGGCAAACAAAACACAAACCATAAACAAATTGAAATCGACATTTGACAGCAGCAGCAGCGGAATGAGCATATTGAGCATGCGCACTAACCTAGGGACCGTGGCGCGCGATCACAAGTCTAGTTTAAATTAAAAATTTAAATCATATTTCACATCTACAATTTTGCCAACGATTTAAAATTTATAAAATGGATGTCATTCACCACAGGAGAGGGAATGATTATAAATGTACTTAAATCAAATGGATAGAGAAATATTTATTTTTATTATAAGGTTGAGGTAGATACTATATAAAAGTAGCGGTAGGTGGTCTCATCAGCTGTGATGCAGTTTTATTTTTATTAGTTCAAAAATCTAACCAATCACCGTTCGCATAAAAGATGCGATCCAAATATTTCTACAAAAAGTACACCTGTATCATACAGATAACATCATAGACGAACGTTTATACGATGTACATGAACACATATACGAAGAACATTCCCTGACATGTATGCATAGTACATGCGACTATGAACATAAACTTTTGTGTATGTTCGATTCATATCGTATGTATATTCATATTGTATATGAAAATATTATTTATATGAGAATGTTGGGGGAACATACATGGCTAGTACAGAATGTAATTAGAACATTGGGAATGCAAAATGTACATTCGTGGAATAATAAATGCTATCTGGGATATTATGCACTTCTGGATGCAATTCTGAGCCCTGAAAGGATTGTAAACGCTTACAAATGACTCTAATGGTAATTTATAATTAAATAATAATAAAATCAAATATTTTTAACAGTTTTTAATACCGTTGAACCGAATATATCTGAAAACCATTCGAGAAAATAGTAAAAATAGCGATAAATGCACTTTTTTCCATAAAAGTGTATATAAAACTATGTTACACCATTTAGCTAGTGTCCGCTTTATGGGCTTCTGATTGTCTACACCATATACAAGAATTCTATGCAAAAAAAATCTATAGAAGAAAGACTTCTTGAAAATATCCTTTTTCACTATATTTCTGACGAACCAATTGGAGAAAATCAAGTCGGTGAGTCTGGTCTACAATTTTATTTTGGTTGGATTCTTATGGGAGTCAGGTGTTTAGTAAAATTGTTTTTGCAATATTTGAAAGAGTCGGTTGTGCACTTTGCATTTAGTTGCTTCATTATAATGTCTCAGTTTGGCACCCTTTGCTTTCGCCTTTTATTTCAGTTCGTTTTTGTAGGTTAGTACTTCATTCTCATTAGGGTGACTCAGCGGGATTTTGATTATCGAGTCAGGGGCGAGAGAGAGGATCAGTGTTTTCTAGGAATCTGGAATTTTCGAGTTCGTTTACATTGTCGCTTGGTTCCACATTTACTACGGTATTGTCCGTGTAAAGTGCCTCATGTCTTTGTTGTTACTTATGCAAAGTTCTAGTTTACAACCATAAAATGTGTCTGCGTCTGCATTTAAGGGAAAAAATCGAAATAGGGTTATTTGGTGATGGGGCTCATAGTAGCAGAGAAGTAGCCCCAGAATTAAACGGAATGCATGCTTTACGAGCTGCTATTAGTCTTAGAACTACAGCCGCCATAAATGCTATTTTCAATGAAAGTGCGGCAGTGTTATTGAAAGATCTCAGAACAACCAACCTCGTCGAATACATCTGCATTCCGAAGATAACGTAATCTTAGCTGCAAATCATGCAAATCCAAGAGTGAGTATACGAGACTAAATACTCATAAATAAATATGTCAGACTATTGCTATTGGACCCAGGAATATTTTTTAGACTACCGATATTTTTTAAACAAATTTTGCTTACTGATGAGGCTACATTTATCACTAATGGGGTGGTATTGTCGGCCTCGGCGGCGACGTGTGTGTCGTCCAGTGGCGGCGACGTGCTGCGTCGTATTTGTTTTGAACCTGATTGTGCGGCGCGACGAGTCGAATGGGCGTCGTGGATAACTGTTCGGATATTCTCTTGTTTATACCTACCAGGGGGTAATCACGAATTTCTTGTAAGGGCGCCAGCGATCACCTTTTTTATGAACTTACACACACACACACGCCACCGTGTCGAACTCTCAGGGTAAGGTTCTTGTGAGCTAGGGAACAAGGTCAGGCTCGTGGAGACGGAGGACTAACCCCCTATCCGCCAACCACGACAGTGGTTACCGTCGGAAACGGTCACTGAAGACGCACCAGGTCGGGGCAATAAAAGAACGCGGACGGATCCGAAAGCTAAGCACAATTCAACCTAGCCCTCAAGAGAGGTCGTATCCGTTCTCTTCCCCTGATCGAATAGTAGTTTACATGTTTAAGATCCCGAATCTGTTCAACGAACTTCGCTGACGGCAGACAGACAACAACAAAAGAAAATTTTAAAAAAAGAAGAGAAAAAGAAAAAAAATCATAGTTATCTGATTTTAAATACTTACCAGAGTTATTAGAAGAACAACATATTTTCTTTCAACTTCTAGTAACAGCAAAATTTATTTCACTTTGGGAAGTCGACGCCTTCCAATATGTTCTTCGATATCTCTATCTTCATCTGATAATAATCCTTTGGGAGGAATAATTAGCTTTTTGTACATAGTCCTTTGATTCGTTTTTGTTCACTCTGTATATCCGATGTGAGTTCCGCTCTTTTCAATTTAACTGCAGCTTATAATCTTCTATGATAGGTATAAAGCAAATTAATACAAATATGACAACTTATAATGTTGCAATCAAGACCAATGGTTGTGATTTACATAAATAAAAGCTCCTTAATATTGAAATAGATCGAACCTACCTTCTTGAAAATAAGATTTATAAAGTGTCCACGCTTCATCTGGGATCTCTCTTGTTTTTCAATGATTTATCAAATTGTTTCCGTTTGAATGGGACCACCAAACTTCCTTTCCGTGGAATGCGTCACGAATTAAACCACCTTCGTTTTTTTCCCAAAAATCGATGCCTACAAACGTCGTTATTATAACTAATATAGTGTTCTCAGTATTACAATATAAGTACAAAGGGATAGGTAAGTACATTAAACTTTAGTGTCTAAACATGAATTAAAATATTTGCAAAAGAAAATAAAGGGGACCTTAAACTATGTGGTAGTTGTATTATTGTATATTGTATATAATTGTAAAATACTTACTGCAATGCAATTAAGTAGTAATAATTATAGGCAAACAAAACACAAACCATAAACAAATTGAAATCGACATTTGACAGCAGCAGCAGCAGCAGCGGAATGAGCATATTGAGCATGCGCACTAACCTGAAAACCATTCGAGAAAATAGTAAAAACCGCTGCCCAAGGAATCTCTACTTCCACATCCAGATTTTTCATCCAAGTCACTTTAAAGGAAACATTTTGACTATATGTGCACTCTAGTATGTGGAAATTATTTGTCATAGAATTTTAATAATATTTGGGGCAGATGTCATAGAAAAGTTTGAGGAGTTGGTTTCTACCATATACGTTAAAAACGAAGTTTCTGTTTACTCTACTTATGTTCCACTATTCACAACCTACCACCTCCCACCCCTTCAATGGAGTCATCTCAATCAGATGTCACTAGAATACATACGTATACTAACTTTCAAGTGAATATCTCAATTTTATGTTATGAATCCCATTAATAATGAAGCGGAGGTGGTGGAGTTTGAAAAATATTAGAAAGAAATCTGAGGCCTTGGTTTCTAGTGTATACACCGAATCCCAAATTTCTGTACTCTTACCAGCTTGATTTACTTATTTTTCCCTAGTTACTCCTATAAACCCCAACCCTCCTACGGAATCATCCCAAAATATAATCTAGTTCCAGATGTCGTTATAATAGATACGTCTACCAAATTACAAGTGAATATCTCAATTTTATTTTATCAACCCGTTTAATAATGTAGTAAGGGTAGTGGAAGGGTTGAAAAATATTATTAAAAAATCTGAGGCCTTGCTTCTAGGACATACACCGAGTTTCAAGTTGCAGTACTCTTACCAGCTTGGTTTACTTATTTTCCCTATTCCCTCTACTTACACCCACTCCTTCAACGCAATCATGTCAAAATATAATCCAATTTCAGATATAGTTATAATACATAAATGTACCAAATTTCAAGTGAAAATGTAAATTTAATTTTATCAACTCTTTTAATAAGGGAGTGGGATGGCGGGGGGATGGAAAATGCCAATAAAAAAACCTGAGACCTCCGCTTCTAGTATATACACCAAATCCCAAATTTCTGTACTTTTACCAGCTTGCTTTACTTATTTTCCCTTATATGTCCCTATTTAACCCCCAACCCTTCAACGGAATCATCTCAAAATATAATCTAGTTCCAGATGTCGTTATAATACATATGCCTACTAAATTTCATTTGATTAACCTCAATTTTATTTTATCAACCCCTTGAATAATGGAGTAGAGGTGGTGGGGGGCTGAATACATTATTAACAAATCTGAGGCCCTGGCTTCTAGTACATACACCGAATTTCAATTTTTTGTACTCATACCAGCTTGCTTTCTTATTTCCCCCTATTTCCCCCTATTTACCCCTAAATAACCCCCAACCCTTCAACGGAATCATCTCAAAGTATAATCTTGTTCCAGATGTCGTTATAATTCATACGTGTACCAAATTTCAAATGAATATCTCAATTTTATTTTATGAACCCTTTTAATAATGAAGTAGGGGTGGTGGGGGTTGAAAAATATTATAAATAATCTGAGACATTGGCTTCTAATACATACACCGAATTTCAAGTTTCTGTACTCATACCAGCTTGCTGTACTTATTTCCCCCTATTTACCTGTAAATAACCCCCAACTCTTCAACGGAATCATCTCAAAGTATAATCTATTTCCAGATGTCGTTATAATTCATACGTGTACCAAATTTCAAATGAATATCTCAATTTTATTTTATCAACCCTTTTAATAATGAAGTAGGGGTGGTGGGGGTTGAAAAATATTATAAATAATCTGAGAACTCGGCTTCTACTACATGCACCGAATTTTGAGTTTCTGTAGTCTTGCCAGCTTGCTTTACTTATTTTCCCCTCTTTACCCCTATTTAACCCCCAACCCTTCAACGGAATCATCTCAAATTATAATCTAGTTCCAGATCTCGTTATAATACATACGTGTACCAAATTTCAAATGAATATCTCAATTTTATTTTATCAACCCTTTCCATATTGGAGTAGGGGTGGTGGGGGTTGAAAAATATTACAAAAAATCTGACGCTTGGGCTTCTAGTACATACTCCGAATTTCAAGTTCCTGTACTTTTACCAACTGGTTTTACTTATATTCCCCTATTTACCCCAAATTAACCCTCAACCCTTCAACGGAATAATCTCAAAATATAACCTAATTCCAGACGTCGTTATAATACATACGTGTACGAAATTTCAAATGATTATCTCAACTTTATTTTATCAACCCCATTAATAATGGGATGGGGGTGGTGGGGGGTTGAAAAATATTAGAAAAAAATCTGAGGCCTTAACTTCTAGTACATACACCGAATTTCAAATTTCTGTACTCTTACAAGCTTGCTTTACTTATTTTTCCCTATTTACCCCTATCCAATCCACTACGTGGATGTGGAAGTAAAATAGCGATAAATGCACTTTTTTTCCATAAAAGTGTATATAAAACTATGTTACACCATTTAGCTAGTGTCCGCTTTATGGGCTTCTGATTGTCTACACCATATACAAGAATTCTATGCAAAAAAAATCTGTAGAAGAAGGACTTTTTGAAAATATCCTTTTTCACTATATTTCTGACGAACCAATTGGAGAAAATCAAGTCGGTGAGTCTGGTCTACAATTTTATTTTGGTTGGATTCTTATGGGAGTCAGGTGTTTAGTAAAATTGTTTTTGCAATATTTGAAAGAGTCGGTTGTGCACTTTGTATTTAGTTGCTTCCTTATAATGTCTCAGTTTGGCACCCTTTGCTTTCGCCTTTTATTTCAGTTCGTTTTTGTAGGTTAGTACTTCATTCTCATTAGGGTGACTCAGCGGGATTTTGATTATCGAGTCAGGGGCGAGAGAGAGGATCAGTGTTTTCTAGGAATCTGGAATTTTCGAGTTCGTTTACATTGTCGCTTGGTTCCACATTTACTACGGTATTGTCCGTGTAAAGTGCCTCATGTCTTTGTTGTTACTTGTGCAAAGTTCTAGTTTACAACCATAAAATGTGTCTGCGTCTGCATTTAAGGGAAAAAATCGAAATAGGGTTATTTGGTGATGGGGCTCATAGTAGCAGAGAAGTAGCCCCAGAATTAAACGGAATGCATCCTTTACGAGCTGCTATTAGTCTTAGAACTACAGCCGCCATAAATGCTATTTTCAATGAAAGTGCGGCAGTGTTATTAAAAGATCTCAGAACAACCAACCTCGTCGAATACATCTGCATTCTGAAGATAACGTAATCTTAGCTGCAAATCATGCAAATCCAAAAGTGAGTATACGAGACTAAATACTTATAAATAAATATGTCAGACTATTGCTATTGGACCCAGGAACATTTTTTAGACTACCGATATTTTTTTAAACAAATTTTGTTTACTGATGAGGCTACATTTATCACTAATGGGGCGGTATTGTCGGCCTCGGCGGCGACGTGTGTGTCGTCCAGTGGCGGCGAAGTGCTGCGTTGTATTTGTTTTGACCCTGATTGTGCGGCGCGACGAGCCGAATGGGCATCGTGGATAACTGTTCGGATATTCACTCGTTTATACCTACCAGGGGGTAATCACGAATTTCTTGTAAGGGCGCCAGCGATCACCTTTTTTATGAACCTATACACACACACACGCCATCGTGTCGAACTCTCAGGGTAAGGTTCTTGTGAGCTAGGGAACAAGGTCAGGCTCGTGGAGACGGAGGACTAACCCCCTATCCGCCAACCACGACAGTGGTTACCGTCGGACACGGTCACTGAAGACGCACCAGGTCGGGGCAATAAAAGAACGCGGACGGATCCGAAAGCTATGCACAATTCAACCTAGCCCTCAAGAGAGGTCGTATCCGTTCTCTTCCCCTGATCGAATAGTAGTTTACTTGTTTAAGATCCCGAACCTGTTCAACGAACTTCGCTGACGGCAGACAGACAACAACAAAAGAAAATTTTAAAAAAAGAAAAAGAGAAAAAGAAAAAAAAAGATAGGTATCTGATTAATTGATAGTACAATTAATTGAGTAGTAGCATGAACAAATCGGCCCACTAAGTAGACTATAGCGACTGACTATGACAAAAGCGGGAATAATAATAGAAAATTGCTCCAAGGGAGTTTAATTGACTGATAGAATTGACTCCGTTGGAGGCTACAAATAAAAATCTCAGTGAGGCTAGAACGGAGATCTTTCCCCGGATTTATTATAATAATTAAGACTGTTGCGTAAGACAACAGAGACAACAGAACAAGTGCTAATTATTACTGTAGGGACTATTATAGGTCATCAAAATATTAGCTAATCGTAATTGCAATAGTACAGTAATATAGTTTTGTGTGGACTGCTGGCCTATCTACACAAGCATTTACTCAATGGCAGTCGTACGTCCTCTCTGAATTAATAATAATAATAATAATAATAAACTTTATTTAGCATATAAGCTATTAAAAAACATACAAATGTTGAGTACGAAATACAGTAATATATATATATATATATATATATATACAGACTGTCTATTTTACGAGGGCCACACCAAATATCTCGCTTAATATCTATTGTGGAAGAATAAAGTTTTAGAAACAGTTATCCCATTTTTTTGTGAGCTATATTTCAGTAAAAAGAAATTTGAAATCCATAGCCTACTTTATGAGATATATTACAAAAACCTGAAAAATTAGGAAAACCACAAACGGTTATAGCTTCCTTATTTGAGGAGATACGAAAAAAGTTAAAGGAATGAAAGTTGACGGCAAAGACAATAAGAATAATAACGTTGTAACAAAAAAAATCGAAAAATGCAGTTGGCTTTGACATACGCTATTGTGCAAAAATGAAAAATACATATCTCAAAGTAGGCCATGACGCCATTAATTCCGTTATTTTTTTCTCATTCCAACGATATAAAACATGTCACAGAAATTTTAACCGATAGTGTCAATATTTAATATTTTACGAATACCACAATTCATATAATTGAATCGTAACAATCAGCTGTGCCATAATTAGTGAAAGACAGTGTATACAGTTATTGATAAATTTGACAGATTGTCACTGTTGTATGTTGTATGTTGCGTTGTCGAGTTCTAAGACAAATTTTATATCAGTAATTATGGTGTACACCAATAATAACAAATTCGATATGATTAGCATTTATTGTCAGTGCAATTTTGACGCTGAGATGGCAGTCACGGTTTACGGAGATAGATTTCCAGATGCTCCGCAGCCAAATCGAACTATGTTTAGGAAGTTAGTTCAAAATCTAAAAACGCACGGTTCATTTTCAAAAAAAGTAGTAAGTCGAGCGCATGTTGCGGATAATGTAAGAAAAGTGAATAGAGTAATGAATTATGTTAACCAAAATGAGGAAACCTCTTTGAGACAAATTCAGAGAAACTGTCGCATAAAAAAAGACAGTGCAAGAAAAATATTGAAAAAAAAACGGATTTCGATGCTACAAAATGAGGAAAGTTCAACATTTAAATGAGGGAGATAAGCCAAGGAGAGTAAGATTTTGTAGATGGTTATTAAATAAGAAAAGGAATGACGCGCTGATATGTAGCAAAATTCTTTGGTCGGACGAATCAAATTTTTCTAATAATGGATTTTCAATAGAAATGTGCATTATAAGTGGACACGAGAAAATACACATTGGTGCAGAGAGACTGCTTTCCAAGAAAGATTTTCTACGAATGTTTGGTTGGGTCTTTTAGGGACTAAAGTAATTGGACCTTATTTTTATGATGGCAAATTAACCGCTCGTAGATACCTTAATTTCCTGCAAAACGAATTTCAAGATTTTCTTTATGAATTAACAGTATCAGAAAGATTAAATTATTCATATTTTCAACAAGATGGGGCTCCACCTCACACTGCTGTAATATGTACAAATTATTTAAATCAAGTTATGCCAGATAGCTGGATAGGCACCTATGGACCCATTCTATGGCCAGCTCGATCACCAGATATTACTCCCTTGGATTTTTCGTGTGGGTTACATTAAAGACAAGGTATTTCAAACTGCCCCTGAAAATATTGAGGACATCAAAACCAGAATTCGAAACGCATGTGAGGCAATTACTCCTGAAATGCTCCAAAATGTAATGCGTGACGTGTCTCGTAGAGCACGTTTATGTGTCAGAATGCATGGTGCACAATTTGAGCATTCGTAGTTAGAAAAATAAATACACACAATTTCTATTCAATATAGTAGTAGGTAGTACTGTTAAACATAGTTTTTCGTTTTTTTCTTTGGATGTTCGTTTTGTACTTGTATTTTTATTTATGAGATATTTATTGGTTTGTATTAAATTGTAATAAATAATTACGGAATTATAATTATTATAAAGTGAATTTTTACTATTATGCACAGCTGATTGTTACAATTCAGTTATATGAATTGTGGTATTCGTAAAATATTAAATATTGACACTATCGGTTAAAATTTTTGTGACATGTTTTATATCGTTGGAATGAGAAAAAATATAACGGAATTAATGGCGTCATGGCCTACATTGAGATATGTATTTTTCATTTTTGCACAATAGCGTATGTCAAATCCAACTGCATTTTTCGATTTTTTTGTTACATGTTATTATTCTTATTGTCTTTGCCGTCAACTTTCATTCCATTAACTTTTTTCGTATCTCCTCAAATAAGGAAGCTATAACCGTTTGAGGTTTTCCTATTTTTCAGGTTTTTTGTAATATATCTCATAAAGTAGGCTATGGATTTCAAATTTCTTTTTACTGAAATATAGCTCACAAAAAATGGATAACTGTTCTAAAACTTTATTCTTCTTCTACAATAGATATTAAGCGAGATATTTGGTGTGGCCCTCGTAAAATAGACAGTCTGTGTATATATATATATATATATATACATATATATATATATATAATATATATATATATATATATATATATATATATATAGAGGTAAGATTAGCTCGACTGGCTATTTAAGGACGAAAATTTGAAGTTAAGTTGGGTAGGCAGTCATAAGGACTTATGACTGCAGTCATAAGGCAGTCATAAGGACTTATGACTGCCTTATGACTGCCTACCCAACTTAACTTCAAATTTTCGTCCTATATATATATATATATATATATATATATATATATATATATATATATATATATATATATATATATATATATATATAATATATATATATATATGTTATTTCTTAGGTTTTCACGGGTGTTAAATGAAGTGTTGGTGTTCTTCCGGGTGTTTTCCCGTGTAGTTGGTAGGCTCCCGTTTGTCTGAACGACGTTTCGGCGGAATCTCATCTGCCATCCTCAGGTTCTAGCTGGAAGCTGCCTATTGCTGCTGCTGCCGCTACTGCTGCTGCTGCTGCCGGTGCTACTGCTGCTCCTCGTTGCTCGAACTGAACTGTTCAGTTCGAGCAACGAGGAGCAGCAGTAGCACCGGCAGCAGCAGTAGCGGCAGCAGCAGCAATAGGCAGCTTCCAGCTAGAACCTGAGGATGGCAGATGAGATTCCGCCGAAACGTCGTTCAGACAAGCGTGGCTCCCACGGGAGCCTACCAACTACACGGGAAAACACCCGGAAGAACACCAACACTTCATATATATATATATATATATATATATATATATATATATATATATATATATATATATATATATATATATATATATACATATATTAAAACAAAATATTTCTGTATATCACCTCTATGAATCCTTATTTTCATAAGGATAGTAAACCAAACTGCAACGAATTGCTAGTCTGGCCGCGTTAAGGATAAAAATCACATTTTATCACAAAACGCTTGGTTTTGATTGAAACAAATACCAGCCGAAAGATTTATACCTAATTAAAGGCAACTCTCGCACCAGTCATCTCGTATAAATCTTTCGGCTGGTATTTGTTTCAATCAAAACCAAGCGTTTTGTGATAAAATGTGATTTTTATCCTTAACGCGGCCAGACTAGCAATTCGTTGCAGTTTGGTTTACTATCCTTATGAAAATAAGGATTCATAGAGGTGATAGACAGAAATATTTTGTTTTAATATATTCTGCCCTCTAGAAGCATGCTCTTGAACTATTACAAGCACCCCATGTCGGGATATTGTTTTGATTGAGACAGATATTGACCGCTAGATGGAGCTTCCCCCATTTCGTCGTTTTGCAACGGCGAAATGTTCACTTGGGAATAATAAACTCTCGTGTCAGTCGTCTCGGGAAGCCTTGCACTGACGAGCGCCACCAGCGCGAAACTGCAGTCTGCAAGTGGCCCGAGATGACTGGTGCGAGAGTTGCCTTTAATTAGGTATAAATCTTTCGGCTGGTATTTGTTTCAATCAAAACCAAGCGTTTTGTGATAAAATGTGATTTTTATCCTTAACGCGGCCAGACTAGCAATTCGTTGCAGTTTGGTTTACTATCCTTATGAAAATAAGGATTCATAGAGGTGATAGACAGAAATATTTTGTTTTAATATATTCTGCCCTCTAGAAGCATGCTCTTGAACTATTACATGCACCCCATGTCGGGATATTGTTTTGATTGAGACAGATATTGACCGCTAGATGGAGCTTCCCCCATTTCGTCGTTTTGCAACGGCGAAATGTTCACTTGGGAATAATAAACTCTCGTGTCAGTCGTCTCGGGAAGCCTTGCACTGACGAGCGCCACCAGCGCGAAACTGCAGTTTGCAAGTGGCCCGAGATGACTGGTGCGAGAGTTGCCTTTAATTAGGTATAAATCTTTCGGCTGGTATTTGTTTCAATCAAAAGCAAGCGTTTTGTGATAAAATGTGATTTTTATCCTTAACGCGGCCAGACTAGCAATTCATTGCAGTTTGGTTTACTATCCTTATGAAAATAAGGATTCATAGAGGTGATAGACAGAAATATTTTGTTTTAATATATTCTGCCCTCTAGAAGCATGCTCTTGAACTATTACATGCACCCCATGTCGGGATATTGTTTTGATTGAGACAGATATTGACCGCTAGATGGAGCTTCCCCATTTCGTCGTTTTGCAACGGCGAAATGTTCACTTGGGAATAATAAACTCTCGTGTCAGTCGTCTCGGGCACTGACGAGCGCCACCAGCGCGAAACTGCAGTCTGCAAGTGGCCCGAGATGACTGGTGCGAGAGTTGCCTTTAATTAGGTATAAATCTTTCGGCTGGTATTTGTTTCAATCAAAACCAAGCGTTTTGTGATAAAATGTGATTTTTATCCTTAACGCGGCCAGACTAGCAATTCATTGCAGTTTGGTTTACTATCCTTATGAAAATAAGGATTCATAGAGGTGATAGACAGAAATATTTTGTTTTAATATATATATGAAAAATACTAGGTTCACGGGTTGAACCGCGTCTGAGATTATTGGAGTCTCGACGTTTCGGCTCCCACTTTGGAGCCATTTTCAAGAGATAGGGGGGGAAGAAGAATCCATAATGTATGGAATATGGGAGGTCTAGTCTAGGAAGTGTAAGGAATGGTTCGAGTCCGGGGCCTCAATCTGCCTACTCCCCAGGTCGAACCGTGGTTCGTCTCTAAGATCTCAATCTCAGTTCTTAGAGAGAACCGACGAGTTGTGGGTTGGGTTGAGGTATTTATAGTAGGATTGGTGGGTGTGGCGAGCACTGGTGCAGAACGGTTGCGCATGGTAGGAGGGTCGCTGTGTGGTCTTGGTAAGGGTTGTATAGTTAGTGGAGTTATTAGTGATTTCCAAGCAGTTGGAAGTCGAAGACTGTCGTCCCTTTTGTTTAAACAATTAGGACGCTTCTCGATTTCAATTGCTTCGCGGATCGTTCGTGTTTTTAGGGAATATATAGGTGCTATTGTTTTTGTGTTGTCAAAGTCTATGTTGTGTCCAGTCTGGAGACGGTGTTGGGCTAAGGATGAGGTAGGATCAGTTTTTCTGACCGCTAAGCGATGTTCGTATACCCTGTTGTTAATGCGTCTGTTTGTTTGTCCAATGTAAGTTTGGGGACAGTCGGCAGCAAGGTATTTCGTAAACGCCATGGGAGTCGTTAGGGACTTGGTCTTTTGGGGACTTGATAAGGTTGGAAATAGTCTGTTGTGTTGTGAATATTGTTTTTATGTTGTTTGCTTTTAGGACTTTGGAGATTCGGTCTGTGACACCTTTGATGTAAGGTAGGAAGGCTTTGTGTTGTTCAGGTAGGGATGTGTCCGGATGTTGTGTTTGGGATGGGTTCTGTGCTTTATTTATGGTCCGTCTTATATGGTTTCTGTCGTAGCCGTTTTGTAGGAGTGCGTGTTCTAATGTGTGCAATTCAGTTTGTCTGTTGTGGCTGTCAGTTAGTCTGAGGGATCTTGTAATGAGGGTGTTGACGACCGAATTTATTTGTGAGGGATGGTGATGGGAGTTTGCATTTAAGTAACGGTTTGTGTGGGTTGGTTTTCGGTAAACAGAGTAAGAAAATTGGTTTGTGTTATTTTTGGTGATAAGGACATCTAGGAAAGGCAGAGACGAATTATTCTCCACTTCCATGGTGAACTGTATCTTAGGATGGATGTTGTTTAAATGGGATAAGAATGTATTTAGGGAATCCCTACCGTGCGGCCAGATGACGAAGGTGTCATCAACGTATCTTAACCAGCACGTAGGTTTCAGGTCAGAAGTACTGAGGGCTTGAGTTTCGAAGTGGTCCATGAAGATATTGGCTATGACGGGGGATAGAGGTGATCCCATAGGGGCTCCACTTATTGGTTTATAAAATTTATTTTGGAAGAGAAAATAGGTGTTTGACAAGCAATGTTCTAGGAGGGATAGGGTACTGGGAGAAATGTCGTATTTGGTTTTGAGGGTGTTTAGGGCTTCAGAGAGTGGGATATTCGTGAATAATGATACAATGTCGAAACTGACTAGTATATCATTCTGCGAAATAGGATATTGTTGCAGGAGGTCGATAAAATGAGCCGAGTTTTTGACATAAGATGACGCCCTTTCGGCGATAGGTTGAAGGGCGCTGGCTAAGTGTCCAGCTAGTTTGTGGGTTGGGGAACGAAAGGCACTAACAATGGGTCTTAAAGGAATGTTTGGTTTATGCATTTTAGGAAGCCCGTAGATTCTAGCCCAACACCATCTCCAGACTGAATATAACATAGACTTTGACAACACAAAAACAATAGCACCTATATATTCCCTAAAAACACGAACGATCCGCGAAGCAATTGAAATCGAGAAGCGTCCTAATTGCTTAAACAAAAGGGACGACAGTCTTCGACTTCCAACTGCTTGGAAATCACTAATAACTCCACTAACTATACAACCCTTACCAAGACCACACAGCGACCCTCCTACCATGCGCAACCGTCCTGCACCAGTGCTCGCCACCAATCCTACTATAAATACCTCAACCCAACCCACAACTCGTCGGTTCTCTCTAAGGACTGAGATTGAGATCTTAGAGACGAACCACGGTTCGACCTGGGGAGTAGGCAGATTGAGGCCCCGGACTCGAACCATTCCTTACACTTCCTAGACTAGACCTCCCATATTCCATACATTATCGATTTTTCTTCCCCCCCTTTCTCTTGAAAATGGCTCATATATATATATATATTGCTGTATATCCACACTGTGGAACACTACCTAAGTGTCGTGTTTGAAATCATAAATAAAATTCACGAATTTGTATGTATTTTAGGAATTAATCATAACAGTTTTACTTTAACGGATCATACAGAAGCAGGAGTATCTGTGGTTTATTTAATTGATTCAAGTTCACTTATTCTCATCGAGTAGGATGCAGAGAATGAAACTTGATATTGAATACGAACAAAATATTTAAATAAACATAAAATGAAGTTATTTTAGTTTAACAAGGTTATTCTAAATAGTATATAATAAAACATGAACTGATAGAGAATCACAATCTCATTTAAAATGATTTAGAATGAAATTGGAAAACAAAAAAGTAAATTTTATAAAATCTGACATGCATGTCAAAACTTAGGGCTGAAAATCATATTTTGTGTAGAAACACTGTAAATCTACACAAAATAAATATAGAATGAAAGACTGTCAACAGTAGTTGCAGTGCAGCGTAATTATTTTAGAAATAGTAAGTCCATATATTACAAAACACTGAATGACATTTTAAGTTTTCAGATATTTTCAAATATCATTGCAGAAAGGTGTTTTGTAAATGATATTTCACATCATGCAGAAAGAAAGGACTAATAGTATGATGTTAAATGTTTGTTGGCGTATCAATTTCTTGTTTTAGTTTATAATATAAGTATTCTGTCAGTATGGAAACTGCAGTACGTTTTTAACTACTAGCATTTTGTGTTTATCATTGCTATTCATCTAAATGTATGAATTAGTATTTATTTGAGATTGGAATTGTTAATTGTAGTTATAAGTAGATTTTAAGAAAGTGTATGTAATATGTCAATATATTTCGAGTAATTATAATTATTCACTTAATCCTGAAAAGTAGAATAAGAAACTTATCAGGAAAATTAAAGAATTAAAAACAGTATTCAATTAAGGTAAAGAACAAACAAAACTGAATAGTTTAAATTTTAAATTAAAATTAAATTTTGAAATATTAGATCAAAATAGAAAAAAACAATTGAAATATTGGAAATTAACCCATTGAAACGACTAAAAATAACAAATCAGTTGATCACACACCGCTGAACAGCGAGCTGCGAAATATATTCATCCAAGAATAAATATTAAATTGAAAAGAGAAGAAAAGTGGTGAATAAGTTGAAGGTTACAATCCAGATATATTGATATCAAGAAAAATTTGTAAAGTATATTAAACATAAAAGTGAGTAAACTTTAAAAGTATTAAGAAGTAGATTATCCGGAAAGCAGATTTAGAAGTATTTGTTAATCCAGTTAACAAATTTATATGGTGAAGAAATTTCAAACGTCAATCAAGTGATAGAAATATTTCAAGGAAATCAGTTGAAAATAAATTGGAGGTTATAAACAAACGTCAATCCAGAAAAGAAGAAGAAGAAGAAGCCTTGAGAGGTTTAAAAAGTCAGTCAAGTGACATTATATTTCAAGGATCATAATAACCAGTTAGAGGTTACAATATAACATTACTCGAGTCGAAAGAAAGACAAGGTAAAGCTTTACAATATCAGAAATCCATGGTACATATTTATTTTAATAAAGGCCATATTTATCATTTTAGTTAAGTTAGATTTTGTTATTTAAATTTGTTAATTACATTCCAAGTTCAAATTTGTTAATAAATTAATACTTTGTTCGTTCAATACTGAGTTTGATTTATTTAGATTGTTATCTTGATCGATGAGCATTTATTGAACCGACTTCGTTGGACCCTGAGTAAGAGTCATTCTATAGATTGTAGATGGTCATGCTAATGGTGTTCTATAGTCTATAATATTAACAGCTTTTAAGAAACTGTTTGGCGCTCAATAAAATCATTTCAATTTACTTTCAAAAAGTAATTTCGAACGTATAAAAAATAAAATAGATATCAGAATATAGAACATTTATGGCTTGTTAACGTGGAGCGATCAGGAAAGCGATTAAATAAATACAACTTGAGAATAGTTTATCATTTCAAGCATACATTTGAAAGATAATAGATCAAATAAATTATTTTGATAGTTTTGACAACAAGGCATTGTCAAATTAGAAACAAATATAATTTATATGAGGTTAAAGTCAGGTAAGACAACAACCATGAATCCAGAGGAAACTACACAGGGTACATCCACAGTTGCACAAACACAAGTTGGTGACACAAACACACAACCTGATCCAAACATGCTCCAGAAGTTGATGGAAATGATCACTGGAATGAATCATAGTATTGTAGAAAACATTGGCAACATGAAGGAACAAATGGTAAAAAATAACCAAACTTTGGAAGCAAACATGAAGCAAAATAACCAAACTTTGGAAGCAAACATGAATCAAAATAACCAAACTTTAAAAGAAGACATTAGTCAAAATAACCAGCGACTAGAAGAAAAAATTGGCAACATAAATACACAGATGGTACATAATATGCAAAAACTAGAAGAAAACATGGGTAAAAAAATAGATGATAATATACAGAAAATGGAAGAAAGCAATATAGAAGTAAGAAATAAGATTGAAAATTTGGAGAGTAAATGGGAGAGAATGGGAGAGACAGTCAACGAAGAAATTGGTATTAAAGTAAACGAGGCAGCAAAAGAAATAAGAGAGGAAGTTGCAACTATGTTTGAAGATGGAATGACTGCAGTAGATAGCAGAATGAAGAAACAGGAAGATAAATACAATAGCAAAATAAAAGAACAGGATAGCAAGATAGAACAGAACACGAAGTTGTTGAAGGATACCACACGCATACAATTAACACAATTACCCACACATACTTACACATGCAACAAAACACCATTTTATTTTTATGGAGATAACCGCATACACCCTAAAATTTTCATTTCACGTTTGAAACAACACATGGAAACACAACACGTAAATGCAAACCTAAAAGCAAACATACAAGACATGTTAAAGGGAGAAGCGGAAATCTGGTATTCAGTTATAATGGACAGGTTTGAGACTATAGAGGAATTTGAAGCTCTAGTCTTAAAACAATATTGGAGTGATTACACTCAGTTGAAAATAAGACAAGACCTATTTAATGGTAACTATGTAGAAAATAAAGGTATTTCTAGGGAAAATTATGTACTTAGAAAAGTATACAATATTAGACATCTAGAACCAAAATTCACAGAAAGTGAAATGGTCAGATATTTAGCTAGGCATTTTTCAGGGGATATCCAGAATGTTATTATTACGCAAAGAATTGCAAAGTTAGATGATTTGATTGATTATTTAAGAGAATTAGATGATTATCATCAGAGTTTTGATAGGAAGGCTAGTCAGAATAGGGAAAATAATAATAGATATTATAACAAGTGGGGTTATGATCAGAATAAGAATGAAAGTGATAGAAGAGAAAGACAAGGTTATGGTCAATATGATAGGAAGGAAAAGCAAGGTTATGGTCGTCAATATGACAATGATAGAAAGGAACGAGAGGGTTATGAGAAACGTCAATATGACAATGATAGGTATGAAAAGCAGGGTTATGAGAAACGTCAATATGACAATGATAGGTATGAAAAGCAGGGTTATGAGAAACGTCAATATGACAATGATAGGAATGAAAAGCAGGGTTATGAGAAACGTCAATATGACAATGATAGAAAGGAACGAGGAGGTTATGGTCAATATAATTATGACAATTATAGGAATGAAAAGCAGGGTTTTGAGAAACGTCATGATGATAATGATTGCAGAGAGAGAGGGGGTTATGTTAAAAATAATGAGTCATATGCACAAGTGGCTAATATCACTATTCAAAGGGGAAATAGAGTAGATGAAAACACGCACTCTAATATAAATAAAATAGAAACAGCACAAGTAAATGATAGAAATAGAAATCAGGATTTTTAGATAAACTTGTTTTAAATGTAGGTAATAATTGTAAAAAAATAGGCGACTGTATAGAAAATGATGTTATATTGGGAGACGACATCTTATCAGAAAAAAAGGCAAATATTGTATTAGGAGAAAGAATCCTAAAAATAGAAGGTGAAAGAATACCTTTCTGTAGTATTAATGAATTGAATGGCAAAGGTGCCGAAATAGTTAGTGAATTGAATGGCAATGATGCCGAAATAATTAATGTATCAAATGGCATAGAGTCCAATAATGATAATGAATTTTGCGGTGAGCATATAGTGGGAACCACATGTGTTCAAATAAATAATGATAAGAAGCCTGAAACCTTTCTGATAAGTCGTTACTCCGAATATGATAGAATTTTTAAAAATTTGTCTCAAAAATACAAAAATTCAATAGATTATGAACCTACAATAGCAAAAGGCTATGCGCAACAAATTGAAGTAGGTAATAGTTTAAATGAAAACGAAAACGTTTTAAAATATAATGAGGAATCATTACCGGGAAGTTGTCACATGGGAATAAATTATCCATATGATCCAGGATAGATTACTCTTAAGTTATCCAAATGATCCTGAGTAGATCACTTTTAAATTGTAAATAAACTTTGACAGTGTGAATGTCACATCATGTTGTTAAAACTAACAAAATTTTCACATGTCAAAATTCTATTAGTTTAGGGGGTTTTATGCTGTATATCCACACTGTGGAACACTACCTAAGTGTCGTGTTTGAAATCATAAATAAAATTCACGAATTTGTATGTATTTTAGGAATTAATCATAACAGTTTTACTTTAACGGATCATACAGAAGCAGGAGTATCTGTGGTTTATTTAATTGATTCAAGTTCACTTATTCTCATCGAGTAGGATGCAGAGAATGAAACTTGATATTGAATACGAACAAAATATTTAAATAAACATAAAATGAAGTTATTTTAGTTTAACAAGGTTATTCTAAATAGTATATAATAAAACATGAACTGATAGAGAATCACAATCTCATTTAAAATGATTTAGAATGAAATTGGAAAACAAAAAAGTAAATTTTATAAAATCTGACATGCATGTCAAAACTTAGGGCTGAAAATCATATTTTGTGTAGAAACACTGTAAATCTACACAAAATAAATATAGAATGAAAGACTGTCAACAGTAGTTGCAGTGCAGCGTAATTATTTTAGAAATAGTAAGTCCATATATTACAAAACACTGAATGACATTTTAAGTTTTCAGATATTTTCAAATATCATTGCAGAAAGGTGTTTTGTAAATGATATTTCACATCATGCAGAAAGAAAGGACTAATAGTATGATGTTAAATGTTTGTTGGCGTATCAATTTCTTGTTTTAGTTTATAATATAAGTATTCTGTCAGTATGGAAACTGCAGTACGTTTTTAACTACTAGCATTTTGTGTTTATCATTGCTATTCATCTAAATGTATGAATTAGTATTTATTTGAGATTGGAATTGTTAATTGTAGTTATAAGTAGATTTTAAGAAAGTGTATGTAATATGTCAATATATTTCGAGTAATTATAATTATTCACTTAATCCTGAAAAGTAGAATAAGAAACTTATCAGGAAAATTAAAGAATTAAAAACAGTATTCAATTAAGGTAAAGAACAAACAAAACTGAATAGTTTAAATTTTAAATTAAAATTAAATTTTGAAATATTAGATCAAAATAGAAAAAAACAATTGAAATATTGGAAATTAACCCATTGAAACGACTAAAAATAACAAATCAGTTGATCACACACCGCTGAACAGCGAGCTGCGAAATATATTCATCCAAGAATAAATATTAAATTGAAAAGAGAAGAAAAGTGGTGAATAAGTTGAAGGTTACAATCCAGATATATTGATATCAAGAAAAATTTGTAAAGTATATTAAACATAAAAGTGAGTAAACTTTAAAAGTATTAAGAAGTAGATTATCCGGAAAGCAGATTTAGAAGTATTTGTTAATCCAGTTAACAAATTTATATGGTGAAGAAATTTCAAACGTCAATCAAGTGATAGAAATATTTCAAGGAAATCAGTTGAAAATAAATTGGAGGTTATAAACAAACGTCAATCCAGAAAAGAAGAAGAAGAAGAAGCCTTGAGAGGTTTAAAAAGTCAGTCAAGTGACATTATATTTCAAGGATCATAATAACCAGTTAGAGGTTACAATATAACATTACTCGAGTCGAAAGAAAGACAAGGTAAAGCTTTACAATATCAGAAATCCATGGTACATATTTATTTTAATAAAGGCCATATTTATCATTTTAGTTAAGTTAGATTTTGTTATTTAAATTTGTTAATTACATTCCAAGTTCAAATTTGTTAATAAATTAATACTTTGTTCGTTCAATACTGAGTTTGATTTATTTAGATTGTTATCTTGATCGATGAGCATTTATTGAACCGACTTCGTTGGACCCTGAGTAAGAGTCATTCTATAGATTGTAGATGGTCATGCTAATGGTGTTCTATAGTCTATAATATTAACAGCTTTTAAGAAACTGTTTGGCGCTCAATAAAATCATTTCAATTTACTTTCAAAAAGTAATTTCGAACGTATAAAAAATAAAATAGATATCAGAATATAGAACAATATATATATATATATATATATATATATATATATATATATATAGAACACCATTAGCATGACCATCTACAATCTATAGAATGACTCTTACTCAGGGTCCAACGAAGTCGGTTCAATAAATGCTCATCGATCAAGATAACAATCTAAATAAATCAAACTCAGTATTGAACGAACAAAGTATTAATTTATTAACAAATTTGAACTTGGAATGTAATTAACAAATTTAAATAACAAAATCTAACTTAACTAAAATGATAAATATGGCCTTATTTAAAATAAATATGTACCATGGATTTCTGATATAGTAAAGCTTTACCTTGTCTTTCTTTCGACTCGAATAATGTTATATTATAACCTCTAACTGGTTATTATGATCCTTGAAATATTATGTCACTTGACTGACTTTTTAACCTCTCAAGGCTTCTTCTTCTTCTTCTTCTTTACTGGATTGACGTTTGTTTCTAACCTCCAATTTATTTTCAAGATTTCCTTGAAGTATTTCTATCACTTGCTTGACGTTTGAAATTTCTTCACCATATAAATTTGCTAACTGGATTAACAAATACTTCCCTCTTCTAAATCTGCTTTCCGGAGAATCTACTTCGTAATACTTTCAAAGTATACTCACTTCTTATATTTAATCAACTTTTACAATTTATTCTTGATATCAATATATCTGGATTGTAATTTTCTAACCTTTAAATTATTCACCACTTTTCTTCTCTTTTCAATTTATTAATTATTCGAGGATGAATATTTCTCGCAGCTCGCTGTTCGGCGGTGTCTGATCAACTGATTTGTTATTTTTAGTCGTTTTAATGGGTTAATTTCCAATATTTCAATTGTTTTTTTCTATTTTGATCTAATATTTCAAAATTTAATTTTAATTTAAAATTTAAACTATTCAGTTTTGTTTGTTCTTTACCTTAAGTGAATACTGTTTTTAATTCTTTATTTTTCCTGATAAGTTTCTTATTCTACTTTTCAGGATTAAGTGAATAATTATAATTACTCGAAATATATTGACATATTACATACACTTTCTTAAAATCTACTTATAACTACAATTAACAATTCCAATCTCAAATAAATACTAATTCATACATTTAGATGAATAGCAATGATAAACACAAAATGCTAGTAGTTAAAAACGTACTGCAGTTTCCATACTGACAGAATACTTATATTATAAACTAAAACAAGAAATTGATACGCCAACAAACATTTAACATCATACGATTAGTCCTTTCTTTCTGCATGATGTGAAATATCATTTACAAAACACCTTTCTGCAATGATATTTGAAAATATCTGAAAACTTAAAATGTCATTCAGTGTTTTGTAATATATGGACTTACTATTTCTAAAATAATTACGCTGCACTGCAACTACTGTTGATAGTCTTTCATTCAATATTCATTTTGTGTAGATTTACAGTGTTTCTACACAAAATATGAGTTTCAGCCCTAAGTTTTGACATGCATGTCAGATTTTATAAAATTTACTTTTTTGTTTTCCAATTTCATTCTAAATCATTTTAAATGAGATTGTGATTCTCTATCAGTTCATGTTTTATTATATACTATTTAGAATAACCTTGTTAAACTAAAATAACTTCATTTTATGTTTATTTAAATATTTTGTTCGTATTCAATATCAAGTTTCATTCTCTGCATCCTACTCGATGAGAATAAGTGAACTTGAATCAATTAAATAAACCACAGATATTCCTGCGTCTGTATGATTCGTTAAAGTAAAACTGTTATGGTTATTTTCTAAAATACATACAAATTTGTGAATTTTATTTATGATTTCAAACACGATACTTGGGTAGTATTCCACAGTGTGGATACACAGCATAAAACCCCCTAAACTAATAGAATTTTGACATGTGAAAATTTTGTTAGTTTTAACAACATGATGTGACATTCACACTGTCAAAGTTTATTTACAATTTAAAAGTGATCTACTCAGGATCATTTGGATAACTTAAGAGTAATCTATCCTGGATCATATGGATAATTTATCCCCATGTGACAACTTCCCGGTAATGATTCTTCATTATATTTTAAAACATTTTCGTTTTCATTTAAAATATTACCTACTTCAAGTTGTTGCGCATAGCCTTTTGCTATTGTAGGTTCATAATCTATTGAATTTTTGTATTTTTGAGACAAATTTTTAAAAATTCTATCATATTTGGAGTAACGACTTATCAGAAAGGTTTCAGGCTTCTTATCATTATTTATTTGAACACATGTGGTTCCCACTATATGCTCACCGCAAAATTCATTATCATTATTGGACTCTATGCCATTTGATACATTAATTATTTCGGCATCATTGCCATTCAATTCATTAACTATTTCGGCACCTTTGCCATTCAATCCATTAACTATTTCGGCACCTTTGCCATTCAATTCATTAATACTACAGAAAGGTATTCCTTCACCTTCTACTTTTAGGATTCTTTCTCCTAATACAATATTTGCCTTTTTTTCTGATAAGATGTCGTCACCCAATATAACATCATTTTCTATACAGTCGCCTATTTTTTTACAATTATTACCTACATTTAAAACAACTTTATCTAAAAATCCTGATTTCTATTATTTACTTGTGCTGTTTCTATTTTATTCATATTAGAGTGCGTGTTTTCATCTACTCTATTTCCCCTTTGAATATTGATATTAGCCACTTCTGCATATGACTCATTATTTTTACATAACCCCTTCTCTCTCTGCAATCATTATCATCATGACGTTTCTCAAAACCCTGATTTTCATTCCTATAATTGTCATATTTATATTGACCATAACCTCCTCGTTCCTTTCTATCATTGTCATATTGACGTTTCTCATAACCCTGCTTTTCATTTCTATCATTGTCATATTGACGTTTCTCATAACCCTGCTTTTCATACCTATCATTGTCATATTGACGTTTCTCATAACCCCCTCGTTCCTTTCTATCATTGTCATATTGACGACCATAACCCTGCTTTTCCTTCCTATCATATTGACCGTAACCTTGTCTTTCTCTTCTATCATTCTCATTCTTATTCTGATCATAACCCCATTTGTTATAATACCTACTATTATTCTCCCTATTTTGACTAGCCTTCCTATCAAAACTCTGATGATAATCATCTAATTCTCTTAAATAATCAATCAAATCATCTAACTTTGCAATTCTTTGCGTAATAATAACATTCTGGATATCCCCTGAAAAATGCCTAGCTAAATATCTGACCATTTCACTTTCTGTGAATTTTGGTTCTAGATGTCTAATATTATATACTTTTCTAAGTACATAATTTTCCCTAGAAATACCTTTATTTTCTACATAGTTACCATTAAATAGATCTTGTCTTATTTTTAACTGAGTGTGATCACTCCAATATTGTTTTAAGACTAGAGCTTCAAATTCCTCTATAGTCTCAAACCTGTCCATTATAACTGAGTACCAGATTTCCGCTTCTCCCTTTAACATATCTTGTATGTTTGCTTTTAGGTTTGCATTTACGTGTTGTGTTTCAATGTGTTGTTTCAAACGTGAAATGAAAATTTTAGGATGTATACGGTTATCTCCGTAAAAATAAAATGGCGTTTTGTTGCATGTGTATGTATGTGTGGGTAATTGTGTTAATTGTGTACGTGTGGTATCCTTCAACAACTTCGTGTTCTGTTCTATCATGCTATCCTGTTCTTTTATTTTGCTATCGTATTTATCCTCCTGTTTCTTCATTCTGCTATCTACTGCAGTCATTCCATCTTCAAACATTGTTACTACTTCCTCTCTTATTTCTTTTACTGCCTCATTCACCTTAACACTTATTTCTTCGTTAACTGTCTCTCCCATTCGCTCCCATTTATTCTCTAAATCTTCAATTTTATTTCTTACTTCTGTATTGCTTTCTTCCATTTTCTGTATATTATCATCTATTTTTTTTCCCATATTTTCTTCTAGCTTTTGCATATTTTTGTTAATGTTTTCTTCTAAAGTTTGATTATTATGTACCATCTGTACATTTATGTTGCAAATGTTTTCTTCAAGTCGATGGATATTTTTGTCAATATTTTCTTCTAGTCGCTGGTTATTTTGATTCATGTTTGCATTCATTCCACCCATCATTTCCATGAGTTTCTGGAACATGTTTGTGTCTGGTTGTGTGTTTGTGTCACCAACTTGTGTTTGTGCAACTGTGGATGTACCCTGTGTAGTTTCCTCTGGATTCATGGTTGTTGTCTTACCTGACTTTAACCTCATATAAATTATATTTGTTTTTAATTTGACAATGCCTTGTTGTCAAAACTATCAAAATAAGTTATTTGTTCTTTTATCTTTCAAATGTATGCTTGAAATGATAAACTATTCTCAAGTTGTATTTATTCAATCGCTTTCCTGATCGCTCCACGTTAACAAGCCATAAATGTTCTATATTCTGATATCTATTTTATTTTTTATACGTTCGAAATTACTTTTTGAAAGTAAATTGAAATGATTTTATTGAGCGCCAAACAGTTTCTTAAAAGCTGTTAATATTATAGACTATAGAACACCATTAGCATGACCATCTACAATCTATAGAATGACTCTTACTCAGGGTCCAACGAAGTCGGTTCAATAAATGTTCATCGATCAAGATAACAATCTAAATAAATCAAACTCAGTATTGAACGAACAAAGTATTAATTTATTAACAAATTTGAACTTGGAATGTAATTAACAAATTTAAATAACAAAATCTAACTTAACTAAAATGATAAATATGGCCTTATTTAAAATAAATATGTACCATGGATTTCTGATATAGTAAAGCTTTCTTTCGACTCGAATAATGTTATATTATAACCTCTAACTGGTTATTATGATCCTTGAAATATTATGTCACTTGACTGACTTTTTAACCTCTCAAGGCTTCTTCTTCTTCTTCTTTACTGGATTGACGTTTGTTTCTAACCTCCAATTTATTTTCAAGATTTCCTTGAAGTATTTCTATCACTTGCTTGACGTTTGAAATTTCTTCACCATATAAATTTGCTAACTGGATTAACAAATACTTCCCTCTTCTAAATCTGCTTTCCGGAGAATCTACTTCGTAATACTTTCAAAGTATACTCACTTCTTATATTTAATCAACTTTTACAATTTATTCTTGATATCAATATATCTGGATTGTAATTTTCTAACCTTTAAATTATTCACCACTTTTCTTCTCTTTTCAATTTATTAATTATTCGAGGATGAATATTTCTCGCAGCTCGCTGTTCGGCGGTGTCTGATCAACTGATTTGTTATTTTTAGTCGTTTCAATGGGTTAATTTCCAATATTTCAATTGTTTTTTTCTATTTTGATCTAATATTTCAAAATTTAATTTTAATTTAAAATTTAAACTATTCAGTTTTGTTTGTTCTTTACCTTAAGTGAATACTGTTTTTAATTCTTTATTTTTCCTGATAAGTTTCTTATTCTACTTTTCAGGATTAAGTGAATAATTATAATTACTCGAAATATATTGACATATTACATACACTTTCTTAAAATCTACTTATAACTACAATTAACAATTCCAATCTCAAATAAATACTAATTCGTACATTTAGATGAATAGCAATGATAAACACAAAATGCTAGTAGTTAAAAACGTACTGCAGTTTCCATACTGACAGAATACTTATATTATAAACTAAAACAAGAAATTGATACGCCAACAAACATTTAACATCATGCTATTAGTCCTTTCTTTCTGCATGATGTGAAATATCATTTACAAAACACCTTTCTGCAATGATATTTGAAAATATCTGAAAACTTAAAATGTCATTCAGTGTTTTGTAATATATGGACTTACTATTTCTAAAATAATTACGCTGCACTGCAACTACTGTTGATAGTCTTTCATTCAATATTCTTTTTGTGTAGATTTACAGTGTTTCTACACAAAATATGATTTTCAGCCCTAAGTTTTGACATGCATGTCAGATTTTATAAAATTTACTTTTTTGTTTTCCAATTTCATTCTAAACCATTTTAAATGAGATTGTGATTCTCTATCAGTTCATGTTTTATTATATACTATTTAGAATAACCTTGTTAAACTAAAATAACTTCATTTTATGTTTATTTAAATATTTTGTTCGTATTCAATATCAAGTTTCATTCTCTGCATCCTACTCGATGAGAATAAGTGAACTTGAATCAATTAAATAAACCACAGATATTCCTGCGTCTGTATGATTCGTTAAAGTAAAACTGTTATGGTTATTTTCTAAAATACATACAAATTTGTGAATTTTATTTATGATTTCAAACACGATACTTGGGTAGTATTCCACAGTGTGGATACACAGCAATATATATATATATATATATATATATATATATATATATATATATATATATATATATATATATATATATATATATATATATATATATATATATATATATATTAAAATAAAATATTTCTGTCAATCACCTCTGTGAATCCTTATTTTCATAAGGATAATAAACCAAACTGCAAATAATTGCGAGCCTGGCCGGGTTAAGTATAGAAATCACGCAATTATTTGCAGTTTGGTTTATTATCCTTATGAAAATAAGGATTCACAGAGGTGATTGACAGAAATATTTTATTTTAATATATTCTGCCCTCCGGAAGCACGCTGTTTAATATATATATATATATATATATATATATATATATATATATATATATATATATATATATATATATATATATATATATATATATATATATATATATATATATATATATATTGTCATCGGCGTCGGCGTCGCGAACAAGTTATGACTTGTCTAGCGCGCTGTGCTCATGTTTTAGTCTTCTGCCGAAACAAAAGTCATTTGAGCACAAAAATAGTCTTCTGCCGAAACAGAAGTCATTTGAGCACAAAAAAAGTCTATATAAGAGAACACTTTTTCTCAGCGAGCAAGTAGTGATCGATCCTTCAAGTAGTAATGTTCCAGCCTTCAGCAACTAATAGTCTTCTGCCGAAACAGAAGTCAGTTGAGCACAGAAGCCAACGCCAATGCTGACGAGGTCATCCCTTCCTCTTGTGTTGTAACCAGACAGTGTGTTTTATTTGAGTTTTATTGTGTTGAGTGTCAAGTGGCAATGCATACCCGGAGTGGCAAGGCAGTAGGCACTGGGGTCGAGAGCGACGTCTCCACGTCGGCCCCCCCCTCACTGCACGACGCCCCTCACAGCATCTGACCACGAAGTGCTCCGCCAACACGACGCCCTGACAAGGGGTACGGGGGTCACGCCCGACGTCTCCACGACGGTGGCCCCACACTGCACAGCAAGCAACACAGCAACCCGGCTCGGCGAGGTAAGCATGTCCTCTGATTTTTCCACAGGCACAAGTGCTACGCATGGCGTCGCGACGACGGCGCCCCACTACTGTGCGTCGCCGGGCTCCGCGCCTAGGCATAGCGAGGCAGGACTCGCCACCAACATAGGACACGACACTGGGGTCACGCATGACGTCATCACGACGGTGCCCCCTCGCTGCATGGCACGCAGCGCAGCCACCTGGCATGGAACCCAGGCAACAAATATGGAATGGAGTAGCAACGATTCCCAGGCGATGCCCCCTTACTGCATGGAGCGCAACGCAGCATCGTGGCACGAAAACTCGGCGATGGAACAGGGATTAGATGGTGATGATGACATGGTGATGCCCCCTCGCTGTATGGTGGACCCAACAGCATCCCGGGCCAACGACGATTCCTCGACGCTGGGAGATCGCCGCTTCGCTGGATTCGCTTCCACACATGGGGAAGCCTCCCACTCTGGCTCAGGGCTGCCCAGCGGTCAGTACACCATCGCTGCCACACCCGACTGGCCCCAACTCTTCAGCGACGCCTCGCTGACACCTCGCCGCCAGCTGGCCACCCCTCACTGCATGGTACCACCAACAGCAACCAGCCCAAGTCCAAGCACGCCGCCCAACGCACAGTACTTCGTCACGCCTACCTCGTCGGCCGGCGCCTACCACGTCACCCCGCCGTACCAGACGGCAAGACCTAGTGCTACGCCCCAAAGACAAATAGTGCTCCAAAACCAAACGACTGGAACGATCCCAGTCCCCTCTGCCGCCATAACGGACCAACCCCAACCGAGCTTGGGACTACCCAGCTATGAACAATTAGCGCAACTCCTGGCTCTGACCACTTCAAACCTAGCCTCCATTACCCGGTTAATATAATAGCGAGTATGGACGCCTTCCCGGAGCAGCAGGACGCTGAACTTTCCCGGAAGGATAAAAGGTCAGTATTGCCAACCACTGCCCCACTAATAGCCTCTGTATTCTTCGACAAGGTATTCCCGCCAACTCATACCCGAGATGTCAGCACGAAGCCATCTCCCCCGAGGTCACCTCCACTCGGCCTGCCAGGCCCCGAGCCGCCTCCCAGGATTCAGTCCAGCCAGACTGATCTACCCAGACGATCTCTGCAACAGACCACCGACATCGATGATGATGATACCGATGATGTCGATCTCGATGATGACGATGCCGAAGATGACGATCCCGAAGATGACGATACCGAAAATGACGATACCGAAGATGACAATACCGAAGATGACGAAACCGAAGATGACGATACCGATGACGACAGCAACGACGAGGATGACGATCCCGAGGATCCAGGACATCCAGCCCCACCAAGGCTCGCAGCTCCTACTGTCACAGGACCAGTAGCGCCCGCTGCCCCAGAGCCAGCAGCACCCGCTGCCCAACAGCCAACCACGCCTACTGTCACAGGACCAGTAGCGCCCGTTGCCCAGAAGCCAGTCACGCCTACTATCACAGGATCAGTAGTGCCCGCTGCCCAACAGCCAACCACGCCTACTGTCACAGGACCAGTAGCGCCCGTTGCCCAGAAGCCAGTCACGCCTACTATCACAGGATCAGTAGTGCCCGCTGCCCAACAGCCAACCACGCCTACTGTCACAGGACCAGTAGCGCCCGTTGCCCAGAAGCCAGTCACGCCTACTATCACAGGATCAGTAGTGCCCGCTGCCCAACAGCCAACCACGCCTACTGTCACAGGACCAGTAGCGCCCGTTGCCCAGAAGCCAGTCACGCCTACTATCACAGGATCAGTAGTGCCCGCTGCCCAACAGCCAACCACGCCTACTGTCACAGGACCAGTAGCGCCCGTTGCCCAGAAGCCAGTCACGCCTACTATCACAGGATCAGTAGTGCCCGCTGCCCCAAAGCCAGATGCCAACGCACAAGTCTGCATCCGTGGATCTGGTACCTACTTCCGTGGACATGGCGACTATCTACGTGGACATAGCACCACAGCCGCCGCTAAACCAAAATTTCCAGCCCGCCGACTGCCCCCAGTCGTGCCTGGCCCATCCACCTCAGCCACGAGGAAACAAACAAACAAGAATGAGAAGTCCCCGGCGCTGTCAGCCGCACAGCCGCCGCCAGCAGACCCTGGGCCTTCTACGTCAAGACAAGAGCAGCCGCTCGACACGACGCCCATACTGTTCCCGATGCCGTTCTGGGCGAAGGCCGTGACCACGCCTGGCCACGACCGACAGCAGCCATCCGCCAGCCAGATGCCTGTCCCAGTCCGGACACGAGTATTCGTCAACTCGAACGCCAGCCCGAGCTCAGCCGGCTCCGGCGCACCGCTCCAGGATCCCGCTACCTTAGCACGTAGCACAGCAGGACCTAGCAGCCCCCACGAGGTGCTCCAGTATCTCACTGCCTTAGCCCGCAGTACAGCAGGACGTTGCAGCCTCAATAAATCGCTCCAGTCTCCCGTTGCCTTAGCAAGCAACACAGCAGGACGTTGCAGCCTCACAGGTTCGCTCCAGAATCCCGTTGCCTTAGCGAGCAACACAGCAGGACTTAGCAGCCCCCAATTCACAACAGGATCAGGCAGCCCCGGGCGTCGCGGAGACGACGTCCAGAAGAGCGAAACTTGCGATAATATACCAATGTAAATAATTCAACGCCACAGGGCGAAAACTTTGTTCAAACTAGAATACATTTATGATTTGTCACATAAAATACTTTAATTTTAAATATCTTGTTTTACCTAAAATATCTTAGTGGACCTATTATTAGTTATTTATATAAAATATCTTACCACACTTAATCTTAGTCTATATATGTTAAAATATCTTAGTTGTTGAAATATCTTAACACTTACTCTTAGTTTATAGTTTTGAAAATATTGTATCCACTCACTCTTACATTATATAATTGAAATTATTGAACTGAAACATAACCTGTATGCCTTTATTAATGTTCAATAAAGTCACAAAAAAGGGGGGTGGTGTCATCGGCGTCGGCGTCGCGAACAAGTTATGACTTGTCTAGCGCGCTGTGCTCATGTTTTAGTCTTCTGCCGAAACAAAAGTCATTTGAGCACAAAAATAGTCTTCTGCCGAAACAGAAGTCATTTGAGCACAAAAAAAGTCTATATAAGAGAACACTTTTTCTCAGCGAGCAAGTAGTGATCGATCCTTCAAGTAGTAATGTTCCAGCCTTCAGCAACTAATAGTCTTCTGCCGAAACAGAAGTCAGTTGAGCACAGAAGCCAACGCCAATGCTGACGAGGTCATCCCTTCCTCTTGTGTTGTAACCAGACAGTGTGTTTTATTTGAGTTTTATTGTGTTGAGTGTCAAGTGGCAATGCATACCCGGAGTGGCAAGGCAGTAGGCACTGGGGTCGAGAGCGACGTCTCCACGTCGGCCCCCCCTCACTGCACGACGCCCCTCACAGCATCTGACCACGAAGTGCTCCGCCAACACGACGCCCTGACAAGGGGTACGGGGGTCACGCCCGACGTCTCCACGACGGTGGCCCCACACTGCACAGCAAGCAACACAGCAACCCGGCTCGGCGAGGTAAGCATGTCCTCTGATTTTTCCACAGGCACAAGTGCTACGCATGGCGTCGCGACGACGGCGCCCCACTACTGTGCGTCGCCGGGCTCCGCGCCTAGGCATAGCGAGGCAGGACTCGCCACCAACATAGGACACGACACTGGGGTCACGCATGACGTCATCACGACGGTGCCCCCTCGCTGCATGGCACGCAGCGCAGCCACCTGGCATGGAACCCAGGCAACAAATATGGAATGGAGTAGCAACGATTCCCAGGCGATGCCCCCTTACTGCATGGAGCGCAACGCAGCATCGTGGCACGAAAACTCGGCGATGGAACAGGGATTAGATGGTGATGATGACATGGTGATGCCCCCTCGCTGTATGGTGGACCCAACAGCATCCCGGGCCAACGACGATTCCTCGACGCTGGGAGATCGCCGCTTCGCTGGATTCGCTTCCACACATGGGGAAGCCTCCCACTCTGGCTCAGGGCTGCCCAGCGGTCAGTACACCATCGCTGCCACACCCGACTGGCCCCAACTCTTCAGCGACGCCTCGCTGACACCTCGCCGCCAGCTGGCCACCCCTCACTGCATGGTACCACCAACAGCAACCAGCCCAAGTCCAAGCACGCCGCCCAACGCACAGTACTTCGTCACGCCTACCTCGTCGGCCGGCGCCTACCACGTCACCCCGCCGTACCAGACGGCAAGACCTAGTGCTACGCCCCAAAGACAAATAGTGCTCCAAAACCAAACGACTGGAACGATCCCAGTCCCCTCTGCCGCCATAACGGACCAACCCCAACCGAGCTTGGGACTACCCAGCTATGAACAATTAGCGCAACTCCTGGCTCTGACCACTTCAAACCTAGCCTCCATTACCCGGCAGCAAGAAAATTGTCGGCCACCCATTACTGCACGTAACGAATCACAGCCGTACGCCACGGAAAAGGCTAACTTACGTGGACAATATATATATATATATATATATATATATATATATATATATATATATATATATATATATATATATATAAGTACAGAGATTAAAATTAGACGACTGTCTAAGTTAAAAACAAAAATTTTTAATTTAACTTCAGGGATGCAGTCACTGGGTTCAAAAAAGAAGACTCTTTTTTAAATTCAAGCTTTCGAAACTTTATTGTTTCTTCCTCGGGAATTCTACAAAAATGTTTATACATTGTAATTATATTATTTAAAAAATGTGAAAAGTACTTACTAAATTGAGGTTATAAATAAAATTGGCATGTCCTAAGGACCATAGAAAACATTGCTATTACAATTTAAAACACTACATTTTGATTCAATCTAAGTTAAAAGCAAAATCCTTAATCGAGAAGTTGCATCAGCCACTTCGAAAACTGAACAGATACCAGTCAACTACGTTTTATGAAAATTCGAAAAAAGCAGCGGAATGTTGACAAAAACCACGAAATATCAGGACTGGAGCAGAGAGAGAGGGGCTGCCCCTCTCTCTCTACTCCAGGCCTGACATAAATGGATGCCAACACAACAGATCAAATGAAACCAACTAATTGTTAAAAGTAGTGTACAGGGTGTTGTCACTGTTCCTTCTATTAGCGTGTGCATGTAATAAATACGTGTATAAAATACTGAGACCTTCGATATCACTTCTGGCCATAGCATCTGGTTCGTTAAAGATATGACACATCTCCAGGAAAGTCCTTTTATGAAGGTTTTTTTGAAAATCCAAAATCTTAACTTCCTCGAATTAAGATTATGGTTTAACGTTAGAGCATGTTTGGTTAACATCGAAGACTCTTTGTTGAGTCTCACGTCGCTCCTGTGTGAAGTGATCCTATCTTTAACTTTTCTACCAGTTTGACCTATATACTTTTTTTCACAATTCATGCAAGAGATGCAATATACCACATTGGAATAATTTTTTAAATCGTCTTTGTCTTTCAATTTAGCAAAAAGATTGTTGATGGTTATTTTGTTTTTAAATGCTAATTTTATGTGAGAGAATCTTGCAAATAATTTCCTTAATTTAAGAGACACCAGTGCTATGTTCGGTACAGAAAAATAAAATACGTTGTTACCCATGTCCTGGTTCTCAACCATACCGGGCACAATCCCGTCACGACGTCCATCATTTAAACTGTCATTAGCCGTTGTTCTGCTGAAAATCAGTTTTTTTGTTAAAGTCGGTGGATAACCACACTTAACAAATAATTCTGACAATTTTTTAAGACTATCTGCTACAAGGGAGGTATGTGAGGTGTTCATAACCCTATTTTTCATTCCCAACAGTACATTGATTTTTTGTCTTTCAGAGTGGAACGATTCATAGTGTAAATATCGTCCAGATGACCCTGGTTTAGTGTACTAAGAAGTGATAACCTTATTGTCTACCCGCCTTATCAGTTGGGTATCCAAGAAGGGGACTCTGTTGTTTTCGTCTTCCATTTAGAAGGGGACTCTGTTGTTTTCGTCTTCCATTTACCATAGAAGAAGAAGACGAAAACAACAGAGTCCCCTTCTTGGATACCCAACTGATAAGGCGGGTAGACAATAAGGTTATCACTTCTTGGTACACTAAACCAGGGTCATCTGGACGATATTTACACTATGAATCGTTCCACTCTGAAAGACAAAAAATCAATGTACTGTTGGGAATGAAAAATAGGGTTATGAACACCTCACATACCTCCCTTGTAGCAAATAGTCTTAAAAAATTGTCAGAATTATTTGTTAAGTGTGGTTATCCACCGACTTTAACAAAAAAACTGATTTTCAGCGGAACAACGGCTAATGACAGTTTAAATGATGGACGTCGTGACGGGATTGTGCCCGGTATGGTTGAGAACCAAGACATGGGTAACAACGTATTTTATTTTTCTGTACCGAACATAGCACTGGTGTCTCTTAAATTAAGGAAATTATTTGCAAGATTCTCTCACATAAAATTAGCATTTAAAAACAAAATAACCACCAACAATCTTTTTGCTAAATTGAAAGACAAAGACGATTTAAAAAATTATTCCAATGTGGTATATTGCATCTCTTTCATGAATTGTGAAAAAAAGTATATAGGTCAAACTGGTAGAAAAGTTAAAGATAGGATCACTTCACACAGGAGCGACGTGAGACTCAACAAAGAGTCTTCGATGTTAACCAAACATGCTCTAACGTTAAACCATAATCTTAACTACGATGAAGTTAAGATTTTGGATTTTCAAAAAAACCTTCATAAAAGGACTTTCCTGGAGATGTGTCATATCTTTAACGAACCAGATGCTATGAATGCCAGAAGTGATATCGAAGGTCTCAGTATTTTATACACGTATTTATTACATGCACACGCTAATAGAAGGAACAGTGACAACACCCTGTACACTACTTTTAACAATTAGTTGGTTTCATTTGATCTGTTGTGTTGGCATCCATTTATGTCAGGCCTGGAGTAGAGAGAGAGGGGCTTGGCAGCCCCTCTCTCTCTGCTTCAGTCCTGATATTTCGTGGTTTTTGTCAACATTCCGCTGCTTTTTTCGAATTTTCATAAAACGTAGTTGACTGGTATCTGTTCAGTTTTCGAAGTGGCTGATGCAACTTCTCGATTAAGGATTTTGCTTTTAACTTAGATTGAATCAAAATGTAGTGTTTTAAATTGTAATAGCAATGTTTTCTATGGTCCTTAGGACATGCCAATTTTATTTATAACCTCAATTTAGTAAGTACTTTTCATATATATATATATATATATATATATATATATATATATATATATATATATATATATATATATATATATATATATATATATATATATATATAAATATATGTATTTCTTCCTAATTAATTGTATTAATTGCAAATTTCCTAGTTATATATTAGCTTAAAATTATCAATTTGGCCCTGTTCTGTTCTGTAACTTCTAAGTTAAAACCTTTTTTTTGTACTAATGTAATTTAAAACTCTCTACTCTTCTGCCATTCCTATCATTATATAAAATTAAATTTTACTGTGAGTCCTCCATGTCGTAATCGTCGTATTTGGCGGGCGGTCTTCTCCTCCTACGGGATCGGCGACCTACGCTTGACTCTGGGCTTGTCTGTCTCTCCACGCTTCTCGCTCGTGATGAACCTTCTGCTGCTGCGCTGGTAGATGTCGCCTTGGGTGGGAACCTATAAAGTTCATTTCCTACATTAGTGGGAGCTAGATTGTCCTTTGTCAGAGTGATGGCTCTGTCGTTTGTCATGCAAGTATGAGTTTTTATTAGCACTATCGTCTCTGTCATTGTTTATCAGGGTTGTTGCATTCTCGTTTATATTTTGTTCAATGTCTACGAAAGAGGTTTGCCTAACTAAAGAATTGCCTATATCACGTACAGTATTAGGTGTTGTTGGCGCTCGTGTGTCTTCCCTAGTATACCTTGCTACCTTTGATGCGGTGATCCGGTTGTTTCTGCTATTGTGCTCAACGCCCTCAGTGTTAGCTCGCCTCGATAGCCCTCTGGAGATGATCTGGTTGGTGTGTCTCTACCATATTTTCTCTGTATCCGATATTTTGCATAGGTATGTTGATCTGCCAATTTTCTTTATAACCGTTGCTTGCACCCATGATTTCTGATTTGCTTTACAGTAATCTCTTACCATCACCTCCTTCCCCACTTCAAAATTTCTTACCCGTCCGTCACTATAGTACTTGCCTTGCTTGAGCTTGTTAAAAAATAAAACACGTGTACGTTGTTTGAGCTCTAAGTAGAGATGGGTAACTCATGAGCGAGTTAACTCAAAGAGTCGACTCAGTACTGTGAGTCAAGTGAATGGGATCACCATTTCCGCTTATCTTGACTCTCGGCTCTTCTCATCAACGCCTTTACGCTGCGAGGTATATCGATTTGCCACGAATCCACGACTCGCACGTCCCTCACAGAAAGACAGAACCAAAGACTCTAACGAGTCGTTTGATAATGATAATTCAACACAATGCATAGGCGCACTGCCTCACATTGCAAGCGGACGTTCCCAGATGTTTACATATACAATATTTAATTGTTTATTTACTTTTATTATTAAAAAAGAAAACAAAGCAAGTTAAACAAAAAATATTTATTTTAATAAATACAAACCGAAACAGTACTTTCTAGAATTTTGTAATAATGATAATAAAAATAAATTTAAAAGGATATAAAATAAAAAAAAAGTATTTTTATAAAATAAATAATTTCCTCTAGAGCTGCAGATCCTGCTGCTTCACCCTCTTCAGATCGTTCTAATTGACGGCCCTTATTCCTATACAGTGGTACGTCTATGTGTTTTGTTTTCATGTGGCGAATTAGATTTCCTCAAAGATCTTTGGATTTCCGATTGAACGATTTTTAAATTTCTCAATTTGAGAACAATATTCACATTGAACATCATCGTTCTCTATTTGAGTGAAGTGATTCCAAATTTCGCTATTTAGTCTAGACGACATTTTAAAATATATATTAAAATAATTTAAATTTACTTATAATGCCAATTTTTTTATTGTTAAAATCTAAATTAATTATTGCATGCGCGCCTTGTCTGTATTTATAAAACGTGTAAATAAATTATCTCTGTCTCGCCAGTAATGAATGCATTAGCTTATCATTAGTAATTAACCACTTAGTTATCTATTAGTATATAAGGAATTAGAAATGTAAATAGGGCAACATTTTGTTCTTGGCATCTGCCACCGAAGGTTCTGTCGGTTTACTTATAAAAATATAAATAAATTTAATTTCTTTCCCTAACTTACAGTTTTAATATTTTTGAATAGTTTTTCAAAACAAAGTTTCGCGGAAAAGAAATAAAATTGGCGCAGTCGGTAGGATGACACAAGGTTTCTACTGAAAGAAAATCGTTTGTTTTAACAATTTGTGTGTCATTCAAAAATTGAACCAATCTTCGCAACATCCAGGCCCACCAGACGGAGTGTTCCACAAGAGGAGGTCGACTTCTACAACTGAATTGTAAGTGAGTTCTTTCCTTATCCTGTGATTCTCAATTTGATATCGTTGATAGATTTCACTTTGATTTAATTAAGAAAGGAATATACTGAGTATTATTTATTAAAAATTTATAATCTTCTGGTTAGTTTATAAAAAGCAAATTTTTCGATAAGTTCTTTGTTTAAACTTAAATAAACTATATTTTACTAGAAATAGCAATAAACCCTGTCAATATTTTATGACAGATCTTGACGACCTAATAGAAAATTTTTGTAAATTAAATATACCAAAAATGGCTCTGAACCAATAACCCGGCCCGGTAGTACAACCTACTCAAAATTTAATAAACTCCGCAAAGGAATTCGGGAACACGTTACCATCATTTGACGGTAATCCAGAACATTTAGAATTTTTTATTAATTTATGTTTCGTACTTATTATTATTGTTATTATTATTAGTATTATTATTATTATTATTATTTTGTAATCCCCAAGTTAAGTCTTTGCTTGTTTATCTTAGTTATCAAACGTATATAGAGTTGCCTATGTACTTGGTTCACTTTGAACATATATATTTTTGTTCTCTTTAAAAAACTTATCTTGCGCGTTTTATGTGATATAAAAAACCTGACCATCAGGACACAGACTTCAAGAGAGTGAAAAAGTTAATCAACGCAGTTTAAAACTATTCGCAATTATTTATAATTAATTATTTATTGAAAAACGCTATTTATTAAACCTGAGTGTAAAGTGACGAATCTTCGTGGATTTCGAGGACAGCGATTACACTGGCCGGCCGGCATACTCCGTCCAAAGGATCACTAGGGTGAGTTATATCACACGTTATCACTACAGTCCATATTATTCATTATTTACTATTACTTTGGAAATACCATTAGATAATTTTCGATTGGTTTCCATACATTTTTTGGTTTACTTCGAGCCTGATAAAAGAATATTTAGTAATTTGTATCTACCTATATAATTTTATATATTTTCAAGGTGAATTTTATAGGCACATTCAATTTTTTTTGTAGAGAAAAAAACGCATACTTCTATTATAATTACTTGCAAAGATTTAAATATTGGTATTACAACAAATTAATTCATTGGTTATAATTGCTTTAATCTTTTTTAATTTTATTGTATTTTAAAATATATACATCCCTTAAAAAAGGCTTGGGTGCTCAATTTCAAGTAAATCATTACTATAATTTCAATTACATTTAAAAATGGAAAAAAATATTAAGAAAACGCGAGCATTACGTCAAGAAACTATTGAACTATTACACGATTTATATAATGCAGCTCAATCAGCCATTGATAACGAAGCTTCTAGACGGTTATTTAAAATTAGATATCAGGATATTACAGATATCAGTTCTGATTTTAAGCATTATCACACAAATTTAATAAGTGTACTTTCGGGGGCTGAGGGTGCGGACATGGCAGCTGAACATAAGGTCAGGGAAAACTTTAATCAAGAATATTACGCGGTTAAAGTAATTTTTGAGGAATTATTTGAAAATGCCCCTGCCGAATCGCGAACTGATTGTGTTAAGTCTAATGTTCGTCTCCCTAAAATTTCGTTAAAAACCTTTTCAGGTGATTTACGAGATTTTATAGCTTTCAAGGATACATTTGACTCCTTAATTCATAATAGGCAAGATCTAAGTAACATGGAAAAATTTAATTATTTAATTTCCAGTTTAAGTGGACCTCCACTAACTGCAGCTAAAAGTTTACCATTTTCTAGTGAGAATTATCAAATAGTTTATGACAACTTAGCAACTCGTTATACCAATAAACGCTTATTAGCCACTTCACATTGGCGAGAAATAGATAATTTTAAGAAAATTACGTCTCGTACTGCACTATCCCTTCGACGCCTTTTAGATGTTTTTAGCGAAAATTTAAACGCTCTTGAAAATCTTAATTTGCCTGTAGATAAGTGGGACTTTGTGTTATTGAATAAAATGCTAGAAAAATTAGACGACGAGACAGTGGCGGCATTTGAGCTGTCACTCAGGGGTACCGAAATTCCTACTTATAATTCTCTTATTGATTTCGTAGAACATCAATGTCGAGCGTTGGAAAACATTGCTTTTTCCAGCTCAACTATTAAGTACAAAAAGCCTGAAAGTCATTCAACACGCACTAATACTTCCAATTTCAATCGCCAAAATAGTTCCGTATTTTTTACAAATTCAGAATCTGTACTTGCTTGTTCTTTATGTCAACAATCTCATCCGTTATACAAATGCGCTGATTTTATGAAAAAATCTGCCGACGAGAGATATGCGTTTACAGAGAATAAAATTTTATGTACAAATTGCTTAAGCTCGTTGCACACTATACGAACATGCAAGTCGAAATCAGTTTGTAGAAAATGCAACAAACGTCATCATACACTGCTACACTTTGAAAATAGACCTCGAGTACCTGCTTTACAAGGTAGCTCTATACAGGGTGAGCCATCTACATCCAATTCAGTAGTTCTTGCAAATTCTTCGCCTTCGCTTCCTCCTACTACTACTGCTCATTCTTTAACTGGCCTAAATCCAGATAATAGTGGGGTTTTATTATCAACAGCTCTAGTAGAATTCGCTGATAGAAGCGGTAATTTCCATGTATTTAGGGCACTAATCGACTCGGGGTCGCAAACTACTTTTATCTCGCAAAAGTGTAGTAAAATGTTAGGGCTGTTTCGATCTAAATTGTCCTTATCAGTACGTGGTCTCGAACTTATGCAAACTTCAATAAATTCCAGTGTTATTAACACTACCTGTCGTCCGGTAGGCAAGTCTACGCCCGTTTTAGACGTGATAGCCGTGGTTTTACCTAAAATCTGTGACTCTTTGCCCACTATTGAACTCCGAGGTCATTCTTGGTCGCATATTTCTAATTTAACACTAGCAGATCCTACTTTTCACACACCAGGGGATATTGACGTACTTTTCGGCGCGGATATGATCCCGCAAATCCTACTGAATGGTCACATAACTGGAAATACTGATGAACCCATGGGTCTTAACACCATCTTTGGGTATGTTCTAATGGGAAAAATCAAAGCTAAGCTGCCTCCACATATAACTTCACTTTTTTGCACCACGGATCCGGAACCACTAGATAATATTTTAAAAGGATTTTGGGAGTTGGAAAATATACCCTATGTCACCGCCATTTCACCAGATGATGAATACTGTGAGAAATTATTTTGTAATACAACTACTCGTGATAGAGAAGGTCGGTTCATTGTTAACTTGCCATTTCGCGAATCAGCACCACATTTCAAAAACTCTCGCCCCATCGCACTTCAATTTTTATATGCACTAGAGCGACGCTTAATAAAAAATGCTGATTTATATAAACAGTATGCCTCTTTCATGAAAGAGTATTTGGATTTGGGGCATATGGAGCCGGTATCTAGTCCTATTAATTCTGACGCTTATTTTTACTTACCGCATTCTTGTGTTCTTAAACCGCAATCGCTTTCTACCAAATTACGCGTCGTATTTAACGCATCAGTAAAGCTACCTTCTTGCCCCACGCTAAATGATACTTTGCATGTAGGTCCCAAACTTCAGAAGGACATCATGACTATATTGCTTAATTTTCGCTTTCATAAAATCGTCTTTACTGCTGATATAAAGCAAATGTATCGGCAAATTTGGGTTAACCCTGCGCAAACAGATTTTCAAAGAATTTTATGGAGATTTTCACCAGAGGAGCCTGTACAAGATTATCGTTTAAAGACGGTTACTTATGGAATTTCTTCAGCGCCTTATTTAGCTTTACGAACTCTTTTAAAATTAGCGGACGACGAAGCATTTGCTTTCCCTAACGCTTCCTCCGTTTTGCAATCTGATGTCTACATAGATGATGTTGTAACGGGCAGTCCGTCCTTAGAGCACGCACAAAATTTACAATCGGAACTGATCAATCTTCTCGCACGAGGGGGTTTCGAGTTACGCAAATGGTCGAGTAATGAAGCAAAATTACTCGCTACTTCCCCCATCTTATTTAGCTGATGATCCTCACTTTTGGGATGAAGGAAATGGATTAAAAATTTTAGGCTTATACTGGCGGCCCTCTCTAGATGACTTTTCATATCAAGTAGAGGCTATAGAAAATACTTGTACGAAACGTCAAATTTTGTCACAATTAGCAAAAATATTTGACCCCTTGGGATTTTTAACGCCCATTACGTTTTTAACAAAACGCACTCTTCAACGTTTGTGGTATATTGGGCTCGGCTGGGATGATCCACCACCGGAAGATGTACTTCAACTTTGGACACGTTTCCGAGAAGAGCTATCATGCCTGTCATGTATTCAAGTACCCCGTCGTATCATAAATGACAATACGCTCTCGTATCAATTACACGGATTCTGTGATGCATCCATGCACGGATATTGCGGCGTAGTGTACCTTCTCGAACATGATGGCGATAAAACTATTTCTGTTCATTTTATTTGCGCAAAATCTCGGGTCGCACCGCTGCAGCGCATTTCTATACCGCGTTTGGAATTATGCGCGGCTGTCACATTATCTAATTTAATTTCGTTTACCACTAAAACTTATCGTGATAAAATTAACTTTGGCAATATTTACGCATGGTCAGACTCTACTATCGCTTTATCGTGGATTAGATCTTCTGCACATAGATGGCAAACCTTTGTGAGTAATCGTGTCAGTTATATTCAGGAACGAATTGCTCCCATTCATTGGAGACACGTTCGATCTTCTGAGAATCCTGCGGATATCGGTTCCCGTGGAGTTTTTCCATCGGACCTTATAGGTAATTCTCTATGGTGGGATGGACCCTCTTTCTTATACGAACCTATCACTTCATGGCCTAGACTTATCGACTCAGACATTCTTTCTCCGGAAGCCTTATCCGAAGAAAGACAAATAACTTTGCACGTTGTCGTGACCGAACATACATTAGACGCACTTCTCAATCGTTTTTCGAAGTTCTCTAAACTTCAACGCATTTTAGCTTACTCTCTTCGTTTTATCTACAATTGTAAAAATTCGGCCTCTAGAAAACATTGCCACTTAACACAAATGGAATTAAATCAGGCCTTATGTCTTTTAATTAGGCATACGCAACGCACAGCTTTTTCGATAGATTTCGAACAGCTGCAAAAAGGTTTGAAGCTATCCAAACCCTTACGCAAATTAGGTGTTTTTCGTGATGAATTCGGACTACTCCGTGTTGGAGGGCGGCTACAGCATTCGTCACTTTCCTACGATAAGAAACATCCATATCTACTTCCGCGCGCTAGTCGACTTACAACTCTTTTGATCGAATGGTGTCACTTAAAATACTTACACGCCGGTTGCCAAACCGTTCAATTTATATTAGCTCAAAATTTTTGGATCTTGTCCTCTCGGAGAGCAGTACGGACAGTAATTTCCAAGTGCCACATTTGTTGGCGGCAACGTCCAAAAACTTATCAGCCGGCTATGGGTGATTTACCGCGCGTTAGAGTTTCGCAATTAATCGCCTTTTCGCATGTAGGTGTGGATTATGGTGGTCCCTTCTATATTACCATGAGTAGAATAAGAGGTGCTAAAACGTACAAGGCGTATCTATGTCTTTTTATCTGCATGAGCACTAAAGCACTGCATTTAGAGCTAGCTTCATTGACCACATAAGCGTTTTTAGCAGCTCTACGTCGACTAATCGCCAGGCGCGGTCGCCCGAGTCATCTTTACAGCGACTGCGGAAGCAATTTTGTGGGCGCCAATAAAGAATTAAGTACTTTAATGCAATCCGCTGCTGCGGCTGAATCACTGGAATGGCATTTCAATCCTCCGCATGCCCCCCATTTCGGTGGCCTTTGGGAGGCTGGTATTAAATCGGCGAAATTTCATTTGGCACGCGTCATAGGGCAACAGCTCTTGACTTATGAAGAATTTTACACCGTGATTGCACAAACCGAGGCAATACTCAACTCTCGCCCTCTTACTCCATTAAGCGCTGACCCGCATGATCTCTTGGCATTGACTCCAGCCCATTTTTTAAACATGCAGCCGCTATCATGTCTACCGGAAGAAGATTTAAAATGCGTGCCTTTGGGTCGTTTATCTCGCTGGCAATTATTACAACGCCTGCATCAGGACCTCTGGTCCCGGTGGCAAAAAGAGTATCTCCACACGTTAACCCAAAGATCCAAGTGGAGTTCCGGTACGAATTTAGCAAAACCAGGTGATATGGTTGTGGTGAAAAATGATCAGGCACTTCCCCTTGAGTGGCACCTAGGTAGGATCGTCGAAACATTCCCAGGCGCAGATGATGTAGTACGAGTGGCCACAGTTCGCACCAAGAATGGTATCTTCAAGCGTCCACTTGTTAAACTATGTCCGCTTCCCGCGTCTTCGGACTAAAAAACGCTTACGCCTTTTTTGGCGGGCGGTATGTTTCGTACTTATTATTATTTTTATTATTATTAGTATTATTATTATTATTATTATTTTGTAATCCCCAAGTTAAGTCTTTGCTTGTTTATCTTAGTTATCAAACGTATATAGAGTTGCCTATGTACTTGGTTCACTTTGAACATATATATTTTTGTTCTCTTTAAAAAACTTATCTTGCGCGTTTTATGTGATATAAAAAACCTGACCATCAGGACACAGACTTCAAGAGAGTGAAAAAGTTAATCAACGCAGTTTAAAACTATTCGCAATTATTTATAATTAATTATTTATTGAAAAACGCTATTTATTAAACCTGAGTGTAAAGTGACGAATCTTCGTGGATTTCGAGGACAGCGATTACACTGGCCGGCCGGCATACTCCGTCCAAAGGATCACTAGGGTGAGTTATATCACACGTTATCACTACAGTCCATATTATTCATTATTTACTATTACTTTGGAAATACCATTAGATAATTTTCGATTGGTTTCCATACAATTTATGTGATAAATACTATAATAGATACGGCCGCACAACGGACAATAGCCTTTCTGATTATGTATTTTCAATCTTATTTTCTAAATTAACGGGAGAAGCAGCAAGATTTATTATGTGTAGACCTGAAGTAAACACTTGGGAACAAATAAAAAAATTACTGAGACTGAAATTTGGAGACCACATCGACAGACAAACACTACAACAAAATTTCAATTGTTTGACTATAAACAGAAATGAACCTCTGTTAGAGTTTGTCAACAGAATTAATCAACTAAAGAGTAAATTACAGGTTAAAATTCAATCGGACACTACCCTGAAAAATAAAATAAAACAATTGTACATTCAACAAACAGAAATTACAGCACTAGAAATACTTTTAGGTAACACTACAGGCGACATGCATACAATACTTCTAGCACGAAACCCCGCTACACTAGAAGATGCTGTCGCTATAGTAACACACAACACTCATTTAATGCAAAGACTAACTAGATTCAATAACGTATCTAATAACAATAACAAACCACAAATTAAACAACATCCAAATCAATTTGTTAAACCCATACAAACACAACAAAATTGTAATAATCTAGTAAACCCTTTTCAAAACTATCAACATTTTTATAATAATTATCAAGCTCAACCGAAATATAATTGGCCTTCACAACCGATACCTATCCAACCCAGGCCAAATCCAAATCAAAAGTTCTTCACTAATAAACAAGTATTTGGAAAACCTGCTACTAATGTGTGGGAAACAGGTAACGCGAATAAACCAGCATACAACCCCACACCTATGTCTATACAGACTAGAACACAACAAAGTACCAGACCAAATATCCCTAACCATTTCCAAAATTATCAACCCAGAAATTTTATATCACAAGAATTAAGACAACACGACATTTCTTACGAAAATGACGAAGTGCACGTGACGGAAAATTCAGAAAACTATGAAAACAGCCTCCCCTATCCAGATCCCCCGTACGACTATTTTATTGAACCTGGGACTAACACAGAAGTTCCCTGTTCTGAAACAAAATGAAAATTTTTATATGGACAGCCAGACAGACCAAACAATATAACAACCTGACGAGACAGACATTACTATAGAAATTCCACCACATGAATCGCTCATTCGTAATTACCCTGTTACCATATTTGATGGAGAAATAATTATACCTGAAATAAGTGAAAGTGGTCTTTACATTCCCGAAACTCTTACTTCTGCAAAGAATTTCGAGGCTAAATTCGAAATAGAATAACACCGACCAAACGATAATTACCACCATAAACCCTGTACAAGTAATCCCATTTAGTACTAATGACTTTGAAGTATTTAACTTTCAATTTTTACACAATGACAAATTAACACCCGGAGACATAAACCAAATACGCACGTCACATTTAAATTCAGAAGAACGAAATGCCATAAAAAAAATTCCTAATGAATATAATGACTTATTATATAATGAATCGCAGCCATTAACTTACACAAATAAAGTTAAACATGTTATACGTACATCGGATGAAATTCCTATTCACACCAAATCTTACCGCTACCCACACGTTCACAAAGCAGAAATACAATCGCAAATTAATAAAATGCTTAACGACGGTATAATCCGACCCAGTAGTTCACCTTGGTCCAGTCCAATATGGATAGTACCAAAAAAGATGGATGCATCTGGTAAGAAAAAGTGGCGAATAGTTATTGATTACAGAAAACTCAACTCTAAAACCATTGGCGATAGATATCCCTTACCTAATATTACCGACATCTTAGATAAGTTAGGCAAATGCAACTACTTTAGCACATTAGATTTAGCTAGCGGATTTCACCAAATAGAGGTACAACCTGAAAGCATCAAAAAAACCGCTTTTAGTATAGAACAAGGACATTACGAATTTGTTCGTATGCCCTTTGGGTTAAAAAATGCTCCTAGCACATTTAAAAAAACTATGGATTTCATACTGAAAGATCTCATCGGTAAAAGTTGCTTAGTTTATATGGATGACATTATAATTTTTTCTAAATCCTTACAAGAGCATTGTACTCGTATAAAACAAGTATTTTCGAAATTATGCGATGCAAATTTAAAGATACAATTGGACAAATCGGAATTCATGTGTAAAAACGTTGAATTTCTTGGTCACGTAATTACACCAGAGGGAATAAAACCCAATGAAAAGAAAATAAACGCTATTAAAAACTTCCCTATTCCTAAAACTCAAAAGGATATAAAATCTTTTCTTGGTTTAATAGGTTATTACAGGCGCTTTATAAAGAACTTTGCTCATATTACCAAACCATTATCAAAATGTCTAAAAAAGGATGAATAAATTAAACATACCTCCGAATTTTTAGAATGTTTCGAAAAATGCAAACAAATTTTAATAAACCCCCCTCTATTACAGTACCCCGATTTCGAAAAGCCTTTCATTGTAACAACGGACGCTAGTAACGTAGCCATTGGCGCCGTTTTATCCCAAGGTGTGATAGGCAAAGATTTACCTATTGCATACGCTTCACGTACGTTAAATGCAGCCGAACAAAACTACTCTGTTATAGAAAGAGAATGCTTAGCTTTAATTTTCGCGACAAAACAATTCAGACCATACCTATACGGAAGAAAATTCAAAATCGTGACAGATCACAAACCTTTACAATGGCTCTTTAACCTGAAAGAACCAAATTCGCGATTAGTAAGATGGAGACTCAGACTTTAAGAATACGACTACGAGATTGTGTACAAAAAAGGGTCAAAAAATTCTAACGCAGACGCACTGTCCCGAGTAGAAATAAATGCACTAACACACCAAGACATAGACAACATATCGACAATAGTCAACTTAGATGAAACCGGTAGTCCAGAAGAAATTGACCAAATAGTTAATGAATTAGCAGAAATTTTAGAACCTCAAATAATAGTACACCAAAACATACAATTAAAACCCGCAGACGCACCTGACGACGAAGACAACCAAACTATACATTCATCCCATGAGAATCCCGTATTTACGATACCTATTTCAGAAAAAACGTTAAACACTTTCAAAAATCAAATCATATTAGCTATATCCCCTCATGTAGCTCAATTAAACACTTTAAAGCAATTGCAGATCTTCAATAAAACGCGATATTTAATAACATTTCCTCACAATAACTTTGAAAAACTTTTTATAGACTTTATAAAGCAATGGATTAAACCTAACACAACTTATGGCATATATTTTAAAAATGAACAAATAATTCCGCAAATTACCGATGTTATGACACGAACGTTCAAATATACTAGCTACAAATTCGTTAAAGTAAATAGAGTATTAAAAGATATTGAAACCGAACCTGAACAACAAGAAAAAATCAAATACCATCATGAAACAAAAACATCTCATAGAGGTATTGAAGCTACACAAAATTCGCTAATGCAAAATTATTATTGGCCAAACATGATCAACGACGTAATAAACTATGTCAACACTTATAACGCTTGCCAACAAGGAAAATATGAAAGACACCCTAACAAAATAGAATTCCTCCCTACACCTGTTGGAGACTTCCCATTTGACCACATTTACATGGACATGTTTTACGTAGACAACACTAGCTTCCTAGTAATAATAGATAGCTTCTCACGTTACGCACAAGCATATCACTCAGAAGCAAATTCCATTAACATTCTAGAAAATTTGTTAACTTACATATCTCATTTTGGGTTACCTAGAAAAATAACAACTGACAGCGGAACCGAATTCAGAAATCATGTAATGACAGATTTTTGCAAAAAGCACAATATCAAATTACATTTTACTACGCCAGGTAATCACAATAGTAATTCACCTATCGAACGACTACACTCTAGTTTATTGGATCAAATTCGTACTCTTAAAATAGATGACAAACATAGTACTATAAAAACATTAATGAAATATGCAATAATAGGGTACAATAATACTATACATTCAGCTACAAAGCATACACCTTTTAGTGTCATTTTAGGACAAAAGAGAAGCGACCCCTTTGACATCACGACACAAGAAATTATTACTGACTATGTATCTCGACACGTTCAAAATATCGAAAAAATAAACAAAAATGTAAAGGAAAACAATTCAAAAGCAAAAAATAAATTAAAAGACATAAATAAAACAAGACAGGAAGCCCCTGAATATAGTGATGACAGGTTATATCAACTAACAACTGAAAATCGTAATAAAATTTCCCCAATTTCTAACCCAGTTTATATTATACAAGAAAAAGACCAATACAAAGTAGAAACAAACAAAGGCATATATCATAAATCTAGATTAAAACCACCTAGAAAAATTATTGAAGACGAAATCATTATTTCAGATGACGACTAAATGGACAATAATTACGTGGACAACACTGTTCCTGGTACATCCCACGAGACAACTAGAAATTCAGAAAATTAACAACCCCATACTTCCCTTTCAACTAACTACTAGTCAAACGACCACTAACAAACACACATACACAAAAGTTATGAACTTAGAAATATTCTATAACTACGTCACGCGTATAAGAGACAACATTCAGACAATAAAAAACACTGACTTTCACAAATCATATGGACATTTAAGTACACTTATATCCTCATCAGAAACACATATAGAATTAATGCTGCAAGAAATAGACGTAAAACTAAATAATTTAAACCCGAGAACCCGCAGCAAAAGAGGGCTATTAAATGTTGTAGGCAAAGTAAATAAATGGTTATTTGGTACCCTCGATTCAGATGATGGTAAACGTTTCAATAATGCGCTAAATGAATTATCAAAAAACCAACAAAAAATTCACCATGACCTCGAACAACAACTTTCAATCACGAAAGAATACTCTAAAAAATTTACCAAAGTTTTAAATCAGATAAATAAAAACCAAGAACTTATCGAAATCAATCTAAATAACTTGCGCATTAAAGTAGAAACATTAGCAGACTATATATATACAGAAGGATCATTACAATTAATAATAACAAATTGTCAATATACAAAAGACCTCTTGATAGAAATAGAAAATGCAAGCATTTTCGCAAACATGAACGTAGCCCATAGCACTATAATATCTATAAAAGAAATAAAAAATATAACCAGTAAGATCAGATCAATGTATTATCCAAATTGCTTACCTAATTTTAAAATAGATCAGTCATATTATCAATATATAACAGTCCAAAACATTATAGAAATAACTTGATACTCTTTTCTATTCATTTTCCGCTCTTAGACGATGAAGTCTATCAATTATATCACCTGTACCCAATTCCTATAAATAATTCCATTATAATACCAAAACTACCCTTCCTTATAATGAACTCACAAAAACACAAATACTTCATGGAGAAATGCAACCAGGTAGAAAACTACTGCATTTACCACATAACAGATATGAAGCAAGAAGAAAGTGACTGTGTACCCAGACTCTTCAGAAACGACTTAGATGCTCAATGCAACACCACGTCAGCTTACCTCCAAGACGACTTAATTGAACCTGTTACAAATCGACACGTAATAGTGGTACCAATGAACTTTGTGATAGTGCAAGAACTACGCAGTGAAAACGGACTCTACAAAATAGACAATCCTAGTGTGTTAACTTTGAGAGACAATTGTAAAGTAAAAATAAAAAACATAACTTTTGAAAATGATAGTGCACAAACAGAAGAGACGATATTCTACATACCTAAAATTAACATACAACAACCCAATAAAGAAACAAATCCAATTAAATTGAATCTAATTAAATTAGATGAAATTACTCTACTACAAAGTAAAATAAAAACACTCCAAATAAGCCAAATTAACGAAAATGTTAAGAATAAAAATCATATGATTGTTGTGATTGTTGTAACATGTATTATTGTAGCCATACAGTTTAAGTTTAAATGTATTGAACAATTGACTTCAAGAAAACGAAAAACAACCCTGGAGTTACAAGAAGAATTAACCCTTCAGGAGAAGGACTCGAAAATAGCTTCCCCTATTTTCTCTAGTTAAGGATGGAGGAGTAATGAATGCATTAGCTTATCATTAGTAATTAACCACTTAGTTATCTATTAGTATATAAGGAATTAGAAATGTAAATAGGGCAACATTTTGTTCTTGGCATCTGCCACCGAAGGTTCTGTCGGTTTACTTATAAAAATATAAACAAATTTAATTTCTTTCCCTAACTTACAATTTTAATATTTTTGAATAGTTTTTAAAAACAAAGTTTCGCGGAAAAGAAATAAAATTCGCCGGAGTAGAAACAATCGTCAACTGAGTTGGTTTTATTGTTTGTACTTTGTTCGGTTCGTGCCAGCTGCAGCCGACTGCCTCGCCTCACCCGCCGATATAAATTTTCCACGTACGAATGTTGCACAGAATTGTGTGAGTGTAAGTGAGTCATGCAGCTCTTTTGAGTCAACTCACTGAGTCGGTTCCTTTGTAAGAGTCAGATCCGAAGAAGCGGATCAGTAAAAAGAGGCACTTTGCCCATCTCTAGCTCTAAGCACTGACTAACTTAGTTGCTTTATTTCTACATTGTAGTTATCATACAGATGGCGTTACAAGTCACATTATACATTTTGATATATAATTCCAAGATCCCCACTTAAGTATATCAAAATTAACAAAAAAAAATAAAAAATTCAACTTAAACCTAAATCTCCAGTAAACTGAATATGTTTTTTACTGGATAAGCTCTTAGTTAGAATGTCAGCGGTCATATCACACATACATGATTTTTACATAATTATTAGAAACAGCCTCGCGTACAAAGTGATGCTTGACATCAATATGTTTCGATCTACGGTGATATAACGGATTTACTGCTAATTTTTGAGCGCTCTGATTTATCATTATACATAGTTACACAATTAACTTCTCTTGATAATTCTTTTAATAGATTTCTGAAGTATACGGCCTCTTTAGAAGCTTCTGTTAAGGCCATGTATTCAGCTTCTGTACTCGATAAAGCAACTGTTTTTTGTTTGTTGCTCTCCCAAGATATAGCAGAGCCAGAGAGTTTGAACACGAAACCTGTATAAGATTTCCTATCTTCACGATCGTTTGCCCAATCGGCATCTACGAAACCCTCTAGATCCCTTTTTTCCTTTCTAAATTTCAACTTAAATGTTATGGTACCCTGCAAATATCTCAATACTCTTTTTGAATACAGCCAATGTTCATGTGTATAACAATTATTAAATTGACTCAAGTAACTTACTGTGAATGCAATATCTGGGCGTGTCAAAACCACTAGATACATAAGACTACCTATAAGTTGCTGATATGGTAAATTTTTATCACAAACATTCATATTATTATCAAGGCTTTTACAGCTTTCTATAGGTGTACTGACACTTACAATCTTGCATGTTAAATCTTTTCAATACCTGATTTATATATTGTTCTTGATCTAGGGTAATACAGTCCCCGTTATAATCTCTTATGATTCGCATACCAAGACATCGTTTGGCTTCTCCCAAATCTTTAATTTTAAACTTTGAACTCAAACAATCTTTTAAAGAATTGGTATTTTCTGAATCATTAGAGAAAATTAGAAAATCATCGACATACAGAGCTACTACAGTTATCAAATAGTTATTTCTTTTAATGTACAAACATGGCTCTACATCAGATTTCTTATAATTTAAATTTGTTATAACTTCATCAACACGCTTATTTCAAGCCCTGGAAGATTGTTTAAGACCATAAATCGCTCTTTTTAATTTACAAACTTTTTGCTCATTATCTAATTTTATGAACCCTTCAGGTTGTTTCATATATACATTTTCTTGTAAATATCCGTTTAAAAAAGCTGTAGTAACATCTAGATGTGTAATTTTTAAATTTAATTCTACAGATAAAGCAATTAATAATCTGAGCGTCGAGTGTCTCACTACGGATGCAAAGGTTTCGTCAAAGTCAATACCTGCTTTTTGGTTAAAACCCTTTGCCACTAGCCTAGCTCTATATCTAATCTCACCATCACTATCACACTTTCATTTAAACACCCATTTACGGTCCACCACTGTCCCAATTTCTGGTAGATCCGTTAATTCCCAAGCTTCGTTTTCTTCAAACGATTTCATTTCTTCTACCATAGCTTGTCTCCATTGTTTTCCATCGGGTTCTGACATGGCTTCTTCAACTGTTAAAGGATCATTACACAAATTTGCTTTTCCACTCGAACACATGTACATCATAAAGTTGTCAAAGTTTTTAGGTTTCCTTTCCCTTTCTGACGTTCTCACTGTGTTAGGGACATTCACTTCATGAGCTGGTACATAGTCGCTATCGTCACTGTTATAAAATAACTCATTATTTACTCATTCCTCTCGTAATTCCTCCTCCGATACTTCGGTTTCATTTTGAATCATATCATCCCCCGCTGAATCAGGTTTTTCCACGTTCTCTGAGACTGAATTCTCAGTACAATCGTAACCTTTTATATTTTCACCGAAACCTACTAATATCATTTTATTTGCCTTTTTGTCCCATTTTCTGCGTGTTTGTTTAGGAGTATGAACCATAACCTCACTTCCAAAAATTCTTATGTTACTAACATTAGGTTTCATGTCCGTCCAAACTTCATATGGTGTTTTATTTTCTAAACCCGATACAACAGATCGATTCCTCAAGTATATAGCAGTATTCACAGCTTCCGCCCAAAACCTTTTGTCTGAATTTGCTTCAAAAAGTAGACATTTTGCTTTCTCAACTATCGTTCGATTCATCCGTTCCAACATACCATTCTGCTCTGGTGTGTATGGGTTAGTCTTTTGGTGAATGATACCACAATTTCTCAGAAAACCCTCCAATTCATTGTTGCAAAATTCTCCACCATTGTCTGACCTTGATACTTTAATTTTTGCACACCTTTGATTCTCGACTAAATTTTTAAAGTCTTTGAAATGGTTGATCACTTCATCCTTAGTCTTTAAAAAATAAACAAAAGTCATTCGACTAAAATCGTCTTTGAACGGGAAAAAATATTTTGAATCGCCAATAGATTTCGTCTCCATGCGCCCGCATAGATCAGCATGAATTATTTCTAAGAAAGCATTTGCCCTTTTTCCTGTGTTCTTAAATGGAAGTCTCTACTGCTTCCCTTCACAGCAAACCTCACAAACATTCTTCTTTTCGAAATCTCCACTGCATATGAGGCCATTTACACCCCCATTTTTCATTAACTTAAGGTCCTTGTAGTTTAAGTGTCTAAATCTACGATGCCATACAACATCCGTCACTACCGAAGCCGCTAGTAAACATTGCTGAGATTTGTCAATGTTTGATATAGACATTCTCCACTAAATCTGCTATTGCGATTAAATTTCCTTGAATATTGTAAATTTTACAACAATTTTCTTCAAAGCCAACACTGTTGCCATTTTTTATAAGTTGACTTACGCTCAATAGGTTTGTTGTAAGCTCTGGCACATATGAAGCATTCTGAATCACAATATCTTGCTTCCGTTTCCCAATTAAAGTCCTGATATTAATTTCTCCTGTACACAATACTGGGATTGTTATTTTATTTGCTATCTTGATTTCTGGGAGATCAGTATCAGTACTTACATTTTTTAACCAATCTTTTCTTGCGGTTAAATGTGCACTGGCTCCAGAATCAATATACCAATCTGTGGTATTAAATTGTCCACTTAAAAATACAGCATTAAAGGCTCCTGATACATTTTGCTTTGTACCACTATGTTTATTTTCACCATTTGGACACCTACTTTTAAAATGTCCAAATTGTTTACATTGATAGCATTTTACGTTCTTTCGTCCAATTCTTTGAATCATATTGGTTACCGCTTTTTCCACCTTTTGACCGATTCCTTGACTCGTACGTTTTGCTTGCTAGCGCGCCACCTGTCCGCGGCGTCTCGAAACGCATGTCCGTAAGTTTAGTTTTAATGGAATCTGTGGTTATTGTTTTTCCCGAATGTTCGATCGCCATGATCATCGGCTCAAACTTTTCTGGTAATCCTGCTAGTAACAAAGAACCTATCCACTCGTCATCGATTTTGAATCCTGTGCGACTCAATTTTTGGGCAGTCTCAATCACTTGGTTTACATAACTTTCCATAGAGTCACAATTCTCTAACCGTAGATATATTAACGAACGAAGCAGACCGATTTTTCTCGTAAAACCTTTGTCATCATACAGTGTCTTCAACTTGTCCCATAACTCCTTCGCGGTTTTTGCTTCTTTCACATGTATAAATAACGATGCATCTATTGTTAACACTAGTTTTGCTTTTGCTTTGTTAGTCTTTTCAGCATCTGTCTCTGTGCCATCGATACATTTCGATAAACCATTAAGCACTAGTAAATTTTCTACTGCGAATGCCCATTCGTCAAAATTTTCACGGCCTAACACATTGGACATATAATTAACAGCCATTCTTCTTGATATGCAGCTCGTTACTAACTCACGTACACAAAAAAAAACTATTTAATTTATAACTTTTACACGTGGTCTTGCCAGTCTGGGACCAATAATGTGTTAAAAAATAAAACACGTGTACGTTGTTTGAGCTCTAAGCACTGACTAACTTAGTTGCTTTATTTCTACATTGTAGTTATCATACAGATGGCGTTACAAGTCACATTATACATTTTGATATATAATTCCAACAGAGCTGACTCTTTTTAATGTTTTCGGTAACTTCGTTGTCCTTTCGGCTCTCTGCGTTCCTTAGCAGGTCAAACCTGGTCCTCAATTGCCTCCCGAATATTAACTCAGCTGGGCTTCTCTTCGTCGTACTATGCTGGGTGATCCTGTAAATAATAAGAAATCTTGCAGTTAGTAGGGATAGGTTTGCGTTTTTATCGTTTTCATGTAAAAGTGCCGCTTTCATGTGATATTTAAAATTTCGGACGCTCGATTCCGCCTGACCATTTGGCTGGGGGTGCCCTACCGGTGTCGTTATGTGTTTGATACCATTTCTAGACATGAAATCTTTAATATGCCTGGAAACCAATTGGCTCCCATTGTCGCTTACCATAGTTACCGGTAAACCAAACATACAGAAGGCATCTTTTAATTTTTCTTCCAGTTCCGTTGCTGTCATTGACTTTACTTAATAGATGACTGGGAATTTTGAATATGCGTCCATTAAAATAAGAAAAAATTTACCTCGAATGGGTCCTAGGTAATCAACGTGTACTCTGTTCCATGGTTTCTCCTCCGCAGGCCATGGGGTGAATTCTGATTTCGGGGGGTTCACTTCTCTGATTTAAATAAGCCATGCACGATCTTACCATTTTCTCTATGTCGTCATCTATCTTGGGCCACCACATATAACTTCTCGCCATAGCTTTGGTCTTACCAATTCCCAAGTGCGGTGTATGCAATTCTTTTAGAAGAGTATCCCTTAAACATTTAGGTATTATTACCGTATGTCCCCAAGTTAAAATTCCATTAATTACGAAAATTTCGTCTGTTTTCCTAAAATATGGTTTTACAGTATCTGACATGTTAGTTGGCCAATTATTTTCGCTAATAAATTATGCTATTTGTTTAAGTTCTCTACATTTTTGGGTCTCATTTCTAACTTTTTCGTTATCTATAGGCCAATCGCTTGTTGAATTTACAAAATTTACGAGTTCCCCTTTACCTTCATACTCTGGGTCTATTACATTTACTTTTAAGGGTGCTCTACTTAAGTAATCTGACATAGTATTTAATTTACCTTTGATATACTCTATTTTATAATTAAACCCGGCTAGATAAATAGCCCATCTCTGGATTCTGCTAGCATACATTTGAGGAATTTGTTTGTACTCACCAAAAAGAGTTAGGGGTTTATGATCTGTTCTCAAGATAAAACGATGTCCATGTAGATACTACTTGAATTTATGAACGGAATAGTATATCGCAAGTGATTCCAAATGTACGGTACTGTACGATTCCTCGCTTGGCATAAGAGTGCGGGATACACAAACACATGCTATCGGTTTTTCCTCACCATTTTCCACGACGTAGCTCAATGTTCCGGCTATTCCCGTTCTGGACGCATCTGTAGTTAGAATTAATGGCAAATTAGGGTTAAAATGTACCAGGGTTATATCTTTTGCAATTTCCCTTTTTATCTTGTCAAACATTTTTACACATTCTTTACTCCAGTTAAACTTCACATCTTTTTTAAGCAAATTGTATATTGGTTTTAGCTAACCTGCTAAGTTCGGAACAAATTTACCATAGTAATTTACAATTCCCACAAAAGATCTTACCTCGGATACTGATTTGGGTTGAGGTGCTTCCAGGATTGCTTTTACCTTATCGTCCGTTTTTTGTAGTCCTTTTTCAGAGATTTTGTGGCCCAAATATTCTATTTCCTCTTGGAAAAATTTACATTTTTCCCTTTTTATCGTAAGTCCGGCATCTTCCAATTTTTTCAACAATTTTTCCAGAGTAGCTTGCAACCACAACTTCTCAGCTGGCTGCTGAGGAAGCTATGAAAGCGTAGCAACCAGTTAGCTCAGGGGGTCACTAGGTGGCGAGAAGAGTTATATATTTTTGCTTCTTAACAATTATTTGCTTGTCAAATTTACCAAACAAAACTTTAATAAACTATAAAAATTTGGACGCCAGCGTATTCAGTAAATATAACACTCTTGCAAACTCTATCAGGGAGAGAAAACAATCAAAATCAAATATAAAACAAATAATATATTAACAGTATAAAAGATTCAAAATTTTACCACACTTTAAAAATGACTACAAGTATGGTGAAATTTGAATTAATTAGTTGAACAACAAAAATTTAGTTTAGAAAGAAAATTAAATTTGAATATTAAAAAAAAAATTACAAAAAGAAATGATCAACTGGTTTACAATTTTTCTTCTGACCAAAGTTGAATTTTGCACATAAATTTGGCTACTTAGCTTAGCGGAGACGTGGAATCCCGACGAGGTCTGTTCCTGAAGATGGCCACAGGTACCCGGGAAGGAGAACGTAATATTCAGGTCCTGACAATGCTGATTTCCAGGAGACGCTGCGTCGGAACAATATCCAATACTTTTAGGATAACTCCAAATATTTAATTTATGCCTCGTGCCTTGCTTCAATGGTGATTTGGTCCAGGATTTTACATGAAAAAGGGCAATGTAAAGAACCAGTTGATAATAGGAAAAATTTAAATTGTGAGAAAAAAGAGATACAAAAACTATAGTGACGAAGGTCACTGCAAAACCAAACAATTAGCCATTTAACAAAAAACCTGAGTATTGATAAAATTTTACTTCTGCAAACATATGAATAAGTTACTGATTAATATAATAAATGAAATGAATAAATGAGAAAACTCTACTAAAATTTGAATAAAGGTAACAATATTTAGTTAGAATTAGAGAGAAAATATCTGAATTACTATCTGAAAAAAAGCTAATACTGTAACAAATATAGCAAACTAAATTATGGGTTTAATCTCCAAAAAAAATAAACTAATAAAAAATGACCTCTTAACCTCTTGTACTAACACGAGGTTAACTAAATGCGACAAAATTACTTTAGGTTTCGACTTTTAATGAGAAGATTGTCTACACACGATTAAGAAACAAAGATTCTAATTTATCCTTTGATTAATTTCCGAGTTTAATCCTCGTACACAATAATCTAAATAATGACAAAACACCACGGTATTGTGTTTCAAGCGACCACAAAATACAAAATTGCCGCGATAATTAATGAGTTAACATGTGTCCAATGGACGCCGACGCCCGACATCACACAAACATGTGTGTTAATAAAAATTAATTATTACAAAGAATATCCTTTAATTCCCAAAAATAACTATACAGCAACATTAACTCAATAACATGACATCATTTAATAATCAAATATATTCAAAATATCAAAGGATATTAGAGAAATAAACGTGAAAATCCGTTAAACAACAAGTAAACGATCTTACCTCAACCAGGTCAAAACGAAAAGTGAAGTAGCAGGGATATTTCAAATGATGCTTCTACCGCGTTTGCGCACTTGTTGACTTCCGGTCGTTATTTTCGCGGGTAATTCAAATTTATTTAGCACGGGTGCTTGAACGGAAAAAATATTTTTCGTTACACCACGGAAAGTACCGAGAAAAAAAATTCTTTTTTTTTCAACTAAAAGTTTGAAAAAAAACATTTTTTTTTTTTGTAAAAGAAAACATCTGATACTTCACTCTATTATCGTATAGTTTACCGAATCAAGGAGAGATGGAAAAAATTAAGAGAGCGGGAAGTAGTGACAAAAAAAGTTTTATAGCCAAACTTGTATAATTCCCAATTATACAAGATACCATACCATAGCAATAAGCAATAAGAACGAATTTCTTGTGGTATCTTACTTGAAAACAAAAAAATTGAACTATCCTACTAAATAGGACAAGGTTAAAATTTACCTACTAGAGAGTAAACATGAAGAAAGATAATAATTGATGCCTTAATTACCCATCAAGACAACAATAGTGAAATTTAACAACAACTATACCAAATGACTACAATTATATTCATGATGACGAGAACAAAAACTGGATGGGACATACAAATTTTTGAGAACACTATATAAACAAGATAGAGATAAAAGATAAAGTATTTTAGCAATTTACCTAGCCGAAGAAACAATAAGCAGCAAAAACACAAAGTTACTGATTTAAATTCAGCAAAGACTCAACTAAATGAAGGTATAAAGGAAAACTACCCGAATCACCGCTAAGTATCTTGTACTATAGAACAGCGACAACCTGTATAACAAACGGCACACGCCAGGCAGGAAAGATATGTTACCACTAACAAATTCCTGCAAAGATACGTGGACTTAATACACAAGATAAGCAAAATTACGTGGACTTTATCCACAAACCAAAATGCGATAATACATTTACCAGACCACGAGAATGCCATTTTGGCAAGACTGGTAAATACCACATCATAAATATCATCAAAAACACAGGTAGGAAGTTTCCATACAACAAAAGACCAAAGGCCTTTCACCAAATTCTAATCATTAGTTGAAGAGTACTCTAGCAAAATTGTTAAAAAGCTACTTATAATACAAACGACTAAAGTAGTCAACTAGGCAAAAATAAAAATAAGAGATAGTGATCCTAGAGAAATATAGAAAAATAGAAAATAGCGATAGAAGGAAAGAGACAATCACAAATAAGAAGAATGGCGTTGTTATGTCATATTTTTGACATCAACCATGCACAAGAAAATTCACCAAAAATGTAACTATAAGAGACGAACCTGCATTATGACAGCGGACTCCGATAAACCACAGTAAACTCGATAAGAAACGAGAGTGAGTCGTTTGTCCAATAACTAACTTGAAAAAATTATGAATACATATTACGACAACAGATTCCCAACATATTAAAAAATAAACCTATAAAGGACGGTATTGAATCGTTTGTCTAATATTTTACACAAAAATTATTATTCGGTAGTCACAGGTATCATTTTCATTAAGACAAAACAAGGGAAGATAAACTTGGTGAATTTTTCAACCGCATAGTTGAAATCAATTGCTTGATTATTGACACAATCAGCAAAAAGTGACCCACCCTTCAACCGTTGTTACTCAGCCGGAAAAAGAAAAGACATTAAGAAAGATAGAAATATTTTTATTCTAAGTGTTCCTAGTTCGAACCCCCTGGTTCGGAGTCATCGTCCGAGTCTAAATTCGCGTAGTCTGGTTTAAGATCCTTAACATGCCAATTTCCTATGCCATTACCATTGGTATCCTTAAGATTATAAACTACATTAGAAATTACCTTTTTAACAATACAAGGAATATACTTAGCAGCCAATTTTGCAGAATAGTTTTTCGTTTTACTAGATAAGGTATAATTTTTCTTCCAAACTCTATCACCCACATGAAATTTAACTTCACGTTTCCTTAAATTATATTGTTTTGCATTACCAAGGTAAGCATCATACAAACGCGCGAACATCAATATATAAATCAGGTAACTCCTGTAGATCATTAATTAATTTATTCTTCTCACTGACCGATATCATATTATCTGCATTTTCAGATATTTTACCATAATAATCCCCAGATAAAGGAATATTCCTCCCAAAATTTAAAAATGCTGGGGAATAACCCGTTACCTCATGTTTAGCTAATCTAATAGCCTGGGCAACTTTAAAAATAGCAGTATCCCATGTTTTATGGTTACCATGAATATAAGATCTAAGTGCAGTTACAATGACTTTATTTACTCGCTCTGTATGATTAATTTGAGGGTGATATAATGCATTTAGAAAAACTTTCTGTACCTTATAATTTTCCATAAAAGTTTGAAATTGTTTACTAGTAAACTGACTACCATTGCCACAACAGAAAATCTGCGGACAGCCGTAAATAAGAAAAACTTTTTTCTAAAAATTTAGTTATACCTTTAGATGGCTTTTGACATAGGATGAACTAAGACATATTTCGTAAACCAGTCTACTACTACTAGAACATAACGATTGCCATTTTTCGAACAAGGATACGGACCTAACAAATCTGCAGAAATAAGTTGAAAGGGAAAATTTATATTTCTATATGACCCCATTAAACCAGCTCTAGGTAAATTTGGACTTTTACTAGCCAAACAGATAGTACATTTTTTAACATAACGATATACATCTCTACGAATACCAGGCCAATAGTAAAGTTCTAAAATACGAAAAAGAGTTTTGGAGACTCCAAAATGTCCTGCAGTTTCGTCATCATGATATAATTTAAAAATTTCGGCACGATTAGCAGCAGGCACAACAATTTTCCAATCTGACAAATTATTAATCTCTGCTGATTACAAAAAACATGTTTATAAATAATGTCGTTCTCAGCTCGAAAAGCAGGGTAGGACTCAGGCTTTTCTTGGATTTTCTTAAGTAAATTATTATACCAGTCATCCCGTTTGAAAGTTGATACATCTAAGACTGAAATGTCCTGAACAGCACGTGATAAAGCGTCAGCTACCACATTAAGTGAACCTATCCTGTGTACGATTTCAAAATCATATTGCGGTAATTTAACGGCCCATCTGGCCAAACGACCTGAATGGTTAGAAAGATTATGCAGCCAGATCAGCGATGCATGATCGGTTTCGATCTTAAAGTGAGTCCCTTCAATGAACTTTCGGTAGGTTTCTATTCCCACGAGACAGGCATATAATTCTTTTTCACCTGTTGTGTATTTACGTTGACATGAAGTTAACATTTTACTACCATATGCAATAGGATGTTCGATACCGTCACATTCCTGATATAAAATATATCCAATAGCTGTATTAGACGCGTCACACTGAATAATAAACTGCTTAGAAAAATCTGGGCTAGCCAATATAGGAGCAGTTGTTAATCTATGTTTAATTTCCTGAAAAGCTTCATTGGCTTCTGGAGTCCAAGAAATACCTTTTTTCGTACCACGAATTAAATCAGTTAGGGGTGCACAAAGAGCAGAAAAATCTTTAATAAATCTTCGATACCAACCGACTAATCCAATTAATCTTTTAATTCCGGTAGTGGTTTTTGGAATCGGATACTTAACTATAGCTTCAACTTTCGAAGGATCTGTACGTAGACCTTCACCATCAACTACATAATCTAAATACGTAAGCGAAGAACGACAAAATTCACTTTTTTTTAAATTAATTGTGAGATTGGCAGACTTAAGTCGATAAAAAACCTTTTTCAATACGTCAATATGAGTGGCAAAATCTGGTGTAGCGATAATTATGTCATCTAAATACACAAAAGCAAAAAGCTCTAATGAGGGATCAATTACTTGGTCCATCAGCCTAACCATAGTTTTTGGACTATTTGAAAGACCAAACGGCATTACGACATACTCAAAAAGTCCTCTCCCTGTGACAGCGAATGTAGTCTTAGGGCGAGAAGAGGGGTCAAGAGGTATTTGGTTAAACGCATGACGCAAATCTATAAAACTAAGAAAACAAGCATCTTTTAATTTACTTAATATACTATCAATCAATGGCATTGGATAAGCATCGTTTACAGTAACTTGATTTAATTTTCTACCATCAAAACATACACGATATTCCCCCGGATCTTTCTTTGGTACTAGCCATAAAGGACTACACCACGGTGACTGCGAAGGTTGAATGATATCGAGACGTAACATTTCATCAATTTCTTTATTAAGATGTTTTTGCATAGCAGGCGACAATGGATATTGCCGCTGCTTAATAGGTTTACTGTCCCCAGTATCTATTGAATGAGTGATTAAATGTGTCCGTCCCAACCTATCACTAGGAGCAATTGTCTCATATAAATCAATAACTTTTTGTAATTGAGACTTTTCACTTAAGGTAAGATTTGCCAAAGGTTGTATAGTATTGACTGTACATAAATTTGACACTTGAGCTTTATAAGTAAATTTCTTAAAATCAACAAAAATTTCGAACGTTTCCAAAAAATCTACTCCCAAAATTAAATCGTGTGTTAAAGAAGGAATGTCTAATATGTTCATAGTTTTTGAAATGTTACCAAGGGCAACCGGAATCTTTACGTAACCAAACACATTTTGACTGTTCCCATCTGCCGTTGTAACATGTAAACTCTGATCGGGAGATACAGAAATATTTAATTTTGTTAACAAATTTACACCAGAAGAGCCAAATATTGATGAATTGCTACCACAATCAACTAAAGCACGAACTGAATTATCAAAAATTTTAATATCTACATAGGGACGTGAATCGTGAGGTTTACTCACAAAAACTGGATTACTACTGTTTACTGACTTACTAGATTTATACAAAATTTTAACAGTATTGACCCATGTGTCCCACTCTAATCGTGACGTTTTAATTTTTACTTTGAGGAAGTTTTCCATTTGCCTTTGTCCTTGCTCTTGCCTTGGCATGTCTCTGTGTCTCGTGAAGTAGAGGCCACAGGTTCTGGACTTTGCGCAGCAGTGACAGTGTCCAGGTTTCCGCCACCAGGTACTACGTTTTTTGGACTACAATTGCAGTTTGGCTTTGTGACATTTTTACGTCCGCAACCATAACAAAAAATATTTCTTTGTTGTCTACAAGAATTATAGGCATGGCCAACCTGATTGCAATTCCAACATCGCAATGTGGAAACTGCGGCCAGAATGGAGCAGCATTGGCTTTATTAAAATTAGGAAATCAGAAGAAACATTTTTACTTGAATTGAAATTATGAGAAGCATTTTTGTTTACGGTGGAGCTAGAAGGTAAGGTATAATTTAACTCTGGTTCTAACAAAGTAGTGTTCCCAGAAGGGGGTGGCCTATATCGATCAGACATGGTGCGTGCTTCTTCTAAACGTTTACATAAATTTGAGAGTTCGGAGACAGTATTAGGCTGCTCCAGAGCTAAACGGTCGACATAATAAGGCAATAAATTTCTACGAATTTTATTAACATTCACGATTTCTGAAGGTTTTTCAGACAGTCTATTAAAAAGATTTTCCATTGAGGCAATGAAAATTGTGACTCGTTCGTCACAGCCTTGTGTTCTATTGTTTAATTCAATCCACAAATCATCTTCATAAAAATACGGGAGAAAATCCCTTTTTAATTGTTCGACTAACGTATCCCAATCGTTAAATCGGTGTCGATTGCTACAAAACCATGTCAATGCATTATCTCTAAACAAATCACAAGCCGACAAAAATAATTCTGACTTAGGTGAACCTCTAGCTGTACGTAACATTTCAACTTTTTCCAAAAAACAGTTAACCGATTCTTGGTTTGAACCACCAAACTGTAAATTCCATTTATAGGGAGCAACATATTTCGCCGGAAACCGTTCTGGTCCCGTAGAAACTGTAGGATCTGGTGAAGACGTAGCCGTAGGAGATATAGTTTTTAAAGCTATGTCACCTTCTAAACCCAAAATATCAAGTTGCAATGTTTTTTTAATAGTTTCCTCATTTTCAGCATCAGCTTTTAAACTACCAGAAATATGGTTTAACCTTGAAGAAATTCTTTTATAAGCCGCATCTGCGGTTGTACCAGAAAAATTATCAATAACAGACTGTAAGTCGGTTATTATTTCCTTAATTTCTTTAACATCTGACTTATGGTCAAAAGGATTTACAATACTGCCATAGCTAAAACTACGATTGGCATCTTCCTGATGCAAAATCCCCTTAAAATTTTTCTTCTATCGGCATCCCCGATAGGTTCAATATTTCTGATCATTAATTCATAAGTAACTTCTTTAGTTTTCAAATGATTAGGCTCCGTTTTGAGTTTATAAGTTGACCAAAAGTTAACAGAAAAGATAAGAGACGTTAAACTCTACGATAAACAAATTTAATATCAAAACTATATGGTAAAATTACTATAACTCTAAAAAATTTTCACAATACTTTTAGATTACAAGTCAAAATGCAATGTGAGGAGAAACTTCGCAAAATACTAGCAAAAGATATACCAAAACAGTGATAAATGTCAACAAGATAGCAAAATAATTTAAATAGGCAGAGATAATGTTTCAATATCAAAAACAAATAAATAAATCAGATAACGAGAAATTTTCTATCATAAAATATTGTACACCGAATACGCAAGTGTGACAATATCAAAATACAAAATATAAGAAAAATATCACTAAATCTAGCAGAGTCTTCCTTTGGTCAGAACACTTGATTGTTTCGTTCCCTGAATTTGCAAGAATATCAGTTTTAAGAAAAAGAGTAACAAAATTCAAAAACAATTATTTTAAAAATTCAAAATTTCTAACTCGGGCCCCATGTTGGGCGCCAATTTGCAACCACAACTTCTCAGCTGGCTGCTGAGGAAGCTATGAAAGCGTAGCAACCAGTTAGCTCAGGGCTGGTCGAGGGTCACTAGGTGGCGAGAGGAGTTATATATTTTTGCTTCTTAACAATTATTTGCTTGTCAAATTTACCAAACAAAACTTTAATAAACTATAAAAATTTGGACGCCAGCATATTCAGTAAATAACACTCTTGCAAACTTTATCAGGGGGAGAAAACAATCAAAATCAAATATAAAACAAATAATATATTAACAGTATAAAAGATTGAAAATTTTACAACACTTTACAAATGACTACAAATATGGTGAAATTTGAATTAATTAGTTGAACAACAAAAATTTAGTTTAGAAAAAAAATTAAATTTGAATATTAACAAAAAAATTACAAAAAGAAATGATCAACTGGTTTACAATTTTTCTTCTGACCAAAGTTTAATTTTGCACATAAATTTGGCTACTTAGCTTAGCGGAGACGTGGAATCCCGACGAGGTCTGTTCCTGAAGATGGCCACGGGTACCCGGGAAGGAGGACGTAATATTCAGGTCCTGACAATGCTGATCTCCAGGAGACGCTGCGTCGGAACAATATCCAATACTTTTCGGATAACTCCAAATATTTAATTTATGCCTCGTGCCTTGCTTCAATGTTGGTTTGGTCCAGGATTTTACATGAAAAAGGGCAATGTAAAGAACCAGTTGATAATAGTAAAATTTAAATTGTGAGAAAAAAGAGATACAAGAAGACTACAAAAACTGTAGTGACGAAGGTCACTGCAAAACCAAACAATTATCAATTTAACAAAAAACCTGAGTATTGATAAAATTTTACTTCTGCAAATATATGAATAAGTTACTGATTAATATAATAAATGAAATGAATAAATGAGAAAACTACTAAAATTTGAATAAAGGTAACAAAATTCAGTTAGAATTAGAGAGAAAATATCTGAATTACTATCTGAAAAAAAACTAATAATGTAACAAATATAGCTAACAAAATTATGGGTTTAATGTCCCAAAAAAAATAACTAATAAAAAATGACCTCTTAACCTCTTGTACTAACACGAGGTTAACTAAATGCGACAAAATGACTTTAATGAGATAAGATTGTCTACACCGGATTAAGAAACAAATATTCTAATTTATCCTTTAATTAATTTCCGAGTTTAATCCTCGTACACAATAATCTAAATAATGACAAAACACCACGGTATTGTGTCTCAAGCGACCACAAAATACAAAATTGCCGCGATAATTAATGAGTTAACATGTGTCCAATGGACACCGACATCACACAAACATGTGTGTTAATAAAAATTAATTATTACCCGGAATATCCTTTAATTCCCAAAAATAACTATACAGCAACATTAACTCAATAACATGACATCATTTAATAATCAAATATATTCAAAATATCAAAGGATTAGAGAAATAAACGTGAAAATCCGTTAAGCAAAAATTAAACGATCTTACCTCAACCAGCTCAAACCGAAAAGTGAAGTAGCAGGGATATTTCAAATGGTGCTCCTACCGCGTTTGCGCACTTGTTGACTTCCGGTCGTTATTTCCGCAGGTAATTCAAATTTATTTAGCACGGGTGCTTAAACGGAAAAAATATTTTTTCGTTACAAGCTAGGTGCTCCTCTTCATCAGAATCAGAATATGCTTTATTGTCAAAAAAATGCAAACAATTTTTGTTGACAAAGCTAAATAAATACTAATAAAAGTTACAGACATTAAGAGCAAAGAAAAACAAAAAACAACAACAAACAAGATAACATTTGTTTTATGTATAACACAGTGATAAAAATGGGTCAATAAAATGTATCTTGAAAGAATTCATTCAGTGAGTAATAAGCCTTGCTAACCAATATTTTTTTAAGTTCTTTTCTAAATTTATTGTTGCTTACAATTTGCTTCAAATTTACAGGAAGATGATTAAATGTTTTTCTGCTATTATAGAGAATTGAGTTTTTTATCTGAGCCGATGAGGAAGAGGAAGTGTGATGTTATGAGTGAGCCATGTGTAGCGAACCGAATCCCTGTTTATATCACGTCCAAACTTTTTATGCATGAGGCATGCAGTATCAAAAATGAATATACATAAGAGCGTCATAATTCCATGCTTCAAAAACTTCTCTTCACCTGTTATTAAAATGCCATCTAGAAAATTGCTAACGTTGTCCATTCCCATGAATAGTTGCTCGATATAACGTTGGAACTTCACTGACGTAGGGCTTATCCCGAAAGGCATACGGTTGACTTTGAAAAGACCCTTATGAGTAGTCCATACAAGTATTTTCTTAGCTTCCTCATCGAGTTCCATCTGTGAATATGCATTTGAAAGGTCAATTTTAGTAAATTTCTTACCTTTTGTAACTTGAAAATATGTTCTAACCTTGGCAAGGTATATGTCACTTCCTCCAAGTATTTGTTTACAGTAGACTTATAGTCATCACATATTCGGATTTTCCCATTGTTCTATAGTACGATTACTAGTGGCGTACTCCAATCGCTAGTTTCTATGGGTGTAATAACTCCTAAGCTTTCCAGGCGATCCAATTCCTCTTCCAGGGCTTTCTTATAGGCTAATCGGTACGTTTCGAGGCTTACTGAACACTGGTTTGGCATCTGGTTTGAGCTGTAATGAAATCGTTTCATATTTAAATAATCCAAGTTCCTTATCACAGAGGTGTTTATATTTATCTAATAATTTTTGAACTTGTGGTTGAACATTTCGGACAGCATTTACTGTATTTAGGCCCATATTAAATTTTTGCATCCAGTCTCTACCCAAAATATTCGGACCACCATTTTTAATTGCATAAAACAGTTGTTTCTTGGTAACATTATTGTAAGTTAATGAGCATGTAAAATAACCAATTTGAGAGAAATGTTCACCGTGTAACATGAATAGGGCCAAACTCTCTAGAAAAAGAAATAAATACATACAATGAAATATCTTCATAAATCCACTACCGTCTGTCGAAGGTTCAACCGTAGGCAACCCTATATACACCAATTCATTAGTTACCAAATTATTAATTTTGTCATTATTTTGAAGTCAGTTTTAAATTAAAATCATTTTGTATTCTTAGAAAGACATTATCAAACATCTTATTATTAAATTTCCTCATTTATTTATGTTACAACAATACAATGTGTTGGTACCCAGACGAATTCCCTAGAAATTGTGTGTGTTGGCTGGATTGTTAATTGTCATTGACAAACATGGAGATTCGGCAGCCACACTTTCCTAGAGGTTGTAATTGAACGGAAATAGTTTTTTTGGTATGTAGGAAAGATCACTGGAGGGGAAACAGAGAGACCATTTTGGTCCCAGCTCCTCAAAAGAAAACACCACGCTGGTGAAGAGAAAAAGCCATTAACATCAGGTACTTAAAATAATAATTCTTTAACGTAAATTATCTTCTACTAAATACCTCTTACGAATAGCTAAATGAAAAGCAATATTTTTTTATTTACTTCAGGCTTTTTTTTGTATGGGGCACAAAGATAAAAGAAACTTGAGGCCCAGATATTTATGGTTATGTGGAGACATACATTCAACCATTGTTAGGGATAATTTTATGTTGCAAATTGGAGGGTGAAGCCGAAAGGGCTGTATGTGCCGTTAGTTTTCATTTGATGAAACTACCTATGAGACAGACTGTGGCGGATGACAGGAGTACAGGGCGTTGTGGAAAAGTTTAATACAAGTTCGAAGTAACTTTACATTCTTCTACCTACTTCTTTTTCTTAACTGGACACCGAGGTATTTAAAAGCTTTCCTTTTTTATAAACTTCAACATACGAGGGTTTGGTTTCAAACGATCAGTGAATTAAGATACCATCCAACATATATATGTGTATTTATTTATGTGAAGATTTTTTGTGCTAATTTTTATTTACCACATATTAGTATTTATTTGAAGGTTGTGAATATTTATTACTTAATTATTTAACTGAAATTTTTTATCATATTTTTGTATTATATTGTCAGATTTTTTTTTCTAACTCACTAACCCTAAGTTTATGTAATAAATTCTTTTATTCAAATTTAATTAAGCCACAAATTCTTTTATGTCCCTTTCCTCTCCTTGAGGGCTTTAACATTAATAAATCAGGGAGAGTGGCGCCTGGCAATAAATAGTATTTTCAAATCGCCCCGCCCCGACTCTGCGACAAGAACGAGCTGCCGTCTTGCACTTTGATGTGTGTGGCTCTGAGGTGAGTGGCTGCTTTAGTGCTACAACCGTTATAACTTCTTAACACTGTAGAGTTATTATTTAATGGAAATTTTGAAAAATGTTTAAAAGTTCTCTCACTAACACAAGAAACACTCGCCCCTGAATCAAGGTCCATTTTATGCATTTTATTGTTTATTTCTGCAATGATCGAAAATGGATTCACTCTTTTACTCAGTTTGTTTATTGCACAAATTTCCTCATACCGATCATTAATCGTTACTGTCTCAACACCGATAAAATTCTGAGATTTCACCCTGAATCTGCATACTTTGGCTAAATGTCCACATTTCTTACACTTATTACAAATAAAGTTAGCGTACTTACATTTGTCCCGATGATATTTACCACACGATTCGCAAGGTTTATTTAGGTTCATCCTACGTTTTGACGTTTCTGTTATCATCCTCTTCCTGAAGTTCTGTGTTCTTGAAATTTTATTCACTTCGGCCATTGTTCGATGTTCTGATTCCTTCGCCATTGCCAACTGTACTAAATCCTTTAGAGGTTTACTGAGGTTTCCTTCGCATAATCTGTCTAGTAATTTTCCTCTTCTTAGGCTACACATTATTTTATCCTTTAACGTCTCTTCTAATCGTGCTCCGAAATCGCAGTTTACAGCTAAACTCTTAAATCGTGCGTAAAATTCGCTGAAGCTCTCACTCACATCTTGCATCGTAAAACATCCTTTTTCTCCAGACTGACTGTTGTTTACTGAACTGCTCCCTCATTATCTCGCATAACTGCTTATAACTTTTCTTGGATGGTTTTTCCGGAAAACAATAATTTCTTACCAGTACATAGGTATCTGGTCCAACAAGAGTAAGTAATCTTGAGGCCTTTAATTCTTTTTTCGTGCTATTAGCTCGGAAATATTGCTCAAGTCGCTCTTCATAAATCATCTAATCATCCCTGACGTGATCGACCTCTGCCATATTCCCTATTAGGCTTGACATTTTTTACTCCGACAATATGCAACCATAATCTCAAATTCTTCAATTTAATTTTTTTTAACCTCGTCTCCAGTGAAACGTTTGACCAAGTAAATTTCGTGAGAGCAGTTGTTACTTGTATATTCATCTACTTATAGTAATGAAACACTAGACTTCTGTACAGAATTTATTTAACACTTCTAATATCGTCACGGTCTCATAACATATATTACAGCACACGTCTGGCTTCGTCGATGGCTGGAGCATGAGAGAGAGTTTATCTTGTTCTTACTTAGAATCTAAGCTGATGCACGTCTGCGCCCTGTATACCAACCCAACAGTAAAAACTTCCTTGTCCGCCGTCGTTTTCGCCTTATATATCCTAAAATTGCCTCTAGGTTCATCTAGAGATTTCCAATTCCGGAACAGTATAACTCTAGAGCCATCTACAGGCCTCCAGAAGAGTGTATTACTGGTTGCCTAACCATTGGTACTTAATTGCGGCTATTATTAGTAACATGGGCGTATCACTCGCCATGCCTTAGGGGGGTGTAATGCGAAACAATAGAATTGATCTAATAATTTGCACTGCCGTGTTTGCGGTATGAGCAGTAACATCATCTTCTTGGAAGTAACCAACTTGCAATTCATCGTCATGTAGCTGAGTCAAAAAGGGCTCTAATATTAGTTTCCGAGACCTTTCTGAATTTGTTTTGTGAAAAAATATTGGGCCAATTAATCTTCTTCTGAATATTGTCACCCATACACTAATTTTTAAAGGATGCAAACTTGTTTCGACATAACTGTGACTATGTCCTATAATTATGGCTCTCCGTTCTTTCCTGAACGTCATTCATAACCATCTGTTAAAACAGTTTTCCTCCCAGGTGGCTTTCCCTTGCAAATGCAATGTTTATCTGTTTGTGTTTGTGACTGGCAAATGTGTCATATTTGTGTTAGGAAAGTTTTCCACAAATTATTCAATGCAAAATTGAAACGAATATCCATGATCCATTTGCATTGCGAGATCCACTTCAAAAATTGTGTTTTAAAATAAAGGCATCTTGCTTCAGCGTAAAGGGGGAATCAAATTAGACAAAAAATCACCCGAACTTCGGAAAAATTCCTCGATCGATGATTTTTGTTAAAACGTGTTCAGAAAGGTGTGGAGAACAAAATTTCAAAATGCCACCGCGAGAAATTGTGTGGAAAATTTTGTATTAAACAATTTAAGTGCAAAAATACGATATTTCATGAATAACCTTTTAAAATCAATTTGTATGAGAAACCGACGGCACCATTGGAGGAAAGAACAGAACAGGAAGGCATTAAATAAATTATTTCATATGACATTTTTTGTTTGGAAGCCCTTGAACTACCTATTCCCAAAGTTTGAACAAAATTCCACCAAAATGATTTTTCCGATGTTAATGGTGCGTTATGTCCGGATTAGCCATCTTGAAATTTGAAATTTCGAAATTCGGTCTCCATAGAATTAAAGGCAATTTTATAACGAATAGTTAAAAAAAAGTAATAAGTTTCATTAATTCCAGGCCTGGGAATTGTCGTTTGATCAAAAAATGAGCTATTTACCCCATTGTGCGACGTAGCACGACTTGGAGCGTTAGTTAACAAATTACTGCTCACTCAACTTTAATTCGACAAACAGATGTCATATATGTTTCTTTCGTAAAATTTCCTGTTCTTTCCAATGGTGCTGTCAGTTTTTTCACACAAATTGAATTTAAAGAGTTATTCATGAAATATCGTATTTTTGCACCAAAATTGTTTAATAAAAAAAATTCCACACAATTTTTCGCGGTCTCCACACCTTTCTGAACACGTTTCAACAGAAATCAACGATCGAGGAATTTTTCCGAAGTGAGAATCTAATTTTACTCCCCTAAAAGCGGCTTCACATTTATGTAATGCAATGAAATGGATGGCATGCAAAACTTTGCATGATAATTTTTGCATTTCAAATACACTTTACACTACTGCAATATTTTGTGAAATCTTTTGGGACTATCAATCAGACGAGAAGAAAAACTTTTATGATTATGTTTATTGTTTATTTATTTACTTTACAATCAGTGAATTACTATGAACAGAAAGAGAGAATCAAGTGATAATACTGATTTCCCAAAAGAATTACAGAAAAAGTTACTTATGTTTGTTGCTTCAGTTCCTTTAATGCTTGGTTGGAAACCCAAATATTCCCAAATAAAGTAACTATATTGCATCTGCAATGCAATCAAATTAGAACACGCGCTATCAATGCAATGAAAAATATTGCCATCAGCTGATCAAAGCAGCTCAATGTACGCAATAAAACGCGCGCAATAAAAATTTGCATGCAACGTGCAATATTCCATTATTGTAAAGTGGCTTTAAAGCGGCTTTTCTTTTATGCAATGCAATGAAATGGATGGCATGCAAAACTTTGCGTGATAATTTTTGCATCTTGAAAGCGCTTTACATTAATGCAATATTTTCTGAAATTTTTGGGACTACCAATCAGACGAGAAGAAAAACTTTTATGGTTATGTTTATTATTTATTTATTTACTTTACAATCAATGAATCACTATGAACAGAAAGAGAGAATCAAGTGATAATATTGATTTCCCAAAGGAATTATAGAATAAGTTATATTTGTTGCTTCAGTTCCTTTAATGCTTGGGTTGGCAACCCAAATATTCCCAAATAAAGTAACTATATTGCATCTGCAATGCAATCAAATTAGAACACGTGCTAATTCAATGCAATGAAAAATATTGCCATCAGCTGATCGAAATAGCTCGATGTACGCATACTCGCAATAAAAATTTGCATGCCACCTGCAATGTTGCATTAATGTAAAGTGGCTTTTAACTGTAAATTTGTGTAATTTGCGTCTAAAACATTAGAATAATAGTTAAAACACAGTTAAAAGAATAAAGAGTACGTGAAAATGAAAAAGTTTCCGTGTACGTCTATGCCCTAAGAAGTAACTAGATTAGTGATAAGCGGTATACCGCGAACTGTGATTTAATCACTGATATTAAAAAATCACAGGTAACGACTGTTATTAAAGTTGGTACAAAAAAATTACGTGATCACGACTTTCTATATGCAAATATATTTTTTACGGTATGTTTTATTTACATTTATTGTCGATAGGAGGCAGTGACGTGAATTGAATCGATGAAGAGTATTTATAAAGCTTGTTTGCCTTAAAAGTGCCGTTTGCCGAAAATTGCATGGATGAGGTGTCAATAATTTGTTGAATTTGTTGAACGGGGGAAATAGTTGGAGCGATTGTGAAAAGATCATTAAATAATGGCAAAATATAAGACTATAAGTATGAAGAATCTCCTCCCCCCTCTCTTTAAAATTTTGATTGAGGTAAATATATAATTTTAAGGAATATCAGCCCCCGCTTTCTGAATTTTGTATCGAGATAAGTTCGAAGATTGGTGGGGCCGTATGTTACTATCCCTGGGCCCCAAAGTCCTTTCGATGGCCCTGTACATCACACAATATCATAAGTATTACACATATCTACGGCTGCACAGATTACCAAAGTAGTGAATTCAATATTTACCATCTATCGCCACTTATTTAGGAATAGAGAGCAATTAACAATTTTTCCCATAGGTACGCCGTATTATGAAAAGTCGTGCTCACATCACGTTTTGAATTCACTGATATCAGAAAATCACAGTAACGATTCACGTTGTGATTGAAAAATCGCGATATCGCCCAACACTAGTTGGAATTGTTACTTACTCTTGATTTGTCCTTAGTGTGTATTAATTGTGTTTTAATAATGGGAAAACTTACGTTAAAAAGTGGTCGACGTGCGTGTTAGGCCAGCTCTGTCAACTCCGTTTGTGCGACGCCGGTCCTTAGAGTGCTCCCAATAAAATGACTGAAGGTCACTTATTTTTGCCACATCTTTTCAATGTTATTTTATGAGAGTTACACTTCTGGTTGTTATGTGCTCAAGTCGTGGTATTATTCATGTGGTGAAAAAGGACATTATAAGAAGGACTGCAAGAAGTATTAGCAGCAGACAGGGACAAATCAAAGAAGCTAATGAAATTTTAATAGAGGAAGAGGAAGATGCAGTTTTAGTCGAGGTCGTGGTTCTCACAATTATAGTGGAGGTCAAGGTAACAGAGACAATATAAAGAGAGAAACGTAAGTTTTAGTAACCACGATAGACTTAATAGTGATAGAAGAGGTAACTATGTGGAAAATAGAGAAAATGAGGGACACAATGCAGAAGATATTTGTTTCATGTCCAATGTAGATGACAATCTTGTATTTTACATTAATTCTGGCTGTACCGATCATTTAGTAATTTTAATTCTCTAATTTTTCGATGTTGAAAAATCTTATTAAGATATCAGTAGCCAAAAATAATGATTATATGCAAGCAGTAGATGTAGGTGACATTAAAGTAATTAGTAATGTAAAGGGAGTTAATTTAAAATGTGCAGTAAAAAATGTGCTATATGTTCCTAGTCTAAGAAGAAATTTGCTATCAATAAAAATATTAGAAATGACAAATATTAAAGTAATATTCAGTGAAGGTCAGGCTAATCTATATAGTGAAAACAGATTAATAGGTTTAGGTTATAGAAATAATCTTTATGAAATATCTTTTAAAGTTGTAAATAATGAATATTTGTCTATCGAATCTGAAAACGAAACTTTGAAATTATGGCATAAACATATTTGTCATTCTAACCTAGAAAAGTTATTAAAGAAGGATATGGTAATGGGTATTGAAAATGTGAAAATAGGTAAAATTGAGTTCTGTGAATCTTGTATAAGTGAGAAAATGAATAGGTTCTGTAGCTGGCCCGATGTCATCTTCATCACATGATGAAGTTAAATATTCTGTCAATTTCATTGATGATTTTTATAATTTTGTATATGTATATACTATAAAGGAAAAAGTCGAGGTTATTAACTGTTTTAAAGAATATGTAGAGATGGTTCAGTCAAAATTTAATTCAAAGATTTCAGTTCTAAGATATGATAATGGAAGAGAGTATATTTCAAATGAGTTTAAACAATTCTGCCAAAAGAATGGTACATTTATTGATTATTCAACACCATATACTCCTAAACAAAATGGCAAGGCGAAACGATTTAACAGAAGTTTAGTAGATAAAGAAAGAACAATGCTGTACGATGCTAGTATGCTGAAGACATTTTGGAATGAAGCAGTAATATGGAATCAGAAAAAACAGGATGTGAGCAATTTGAAGATATTTGGATCAACAGCTTTTACGCATATACCAAATCAGCTCATAACGCAGTTTGACCCTATAACAGAGAAGTGTGTAATGGTTAGATATAGTAATACGGACTTAAACAAGCATCAAAATGCTGGAATGATAAGATTAACAATTTCTTAATGACTTTGGATTTCAAGAGAGCAGATAGTGAGTATTGTTTATATAAGTATAAGAGATTTTAAAGAACATGCTGTGTATTTATTACTCTATGTTGATGACATTATATTGACAGGACTGGACCTGAACTTTATAGAAAAATGCAAAAATTACTTAATGAGTGAATTTTCTATGAAAGATAAAGACAACTTAATGAACTTTTTAGGATTGGAAATATACTATGATAGAGCTAATGGAAATTTATGAATAAACCAAAAGAGGTATTTAATGGTGGGAATATTGAAACGTTTTAATTTTGGTAACTGTAATTCTTGTAAAATTCCTATAGATCCAAAGTTGAAACATAATTTAGAAGGAAAGGAAAAGGGTAACAAGCCTGCGAGAGAATTAGTAAGATGCCTAATGTACCTAATGCTAGGATCTCGTCCAGATATAAGTTTTGCAGTTAATTATTTTAGCAGGTTTCAAGATAAAAACTCAAATGAAGTGTGGACTTACTTAATAAGGTATTTGAAGGGAGTAGAAGTAAGCATAAAGTATACTCGAAAAAATGGGGAACTACCGCTTACTTGTTACGCAGATTGGGGTGGTGATATAACTGAGGAAATTAGTAACAGGTTATTTGATAAAAGTGTTTGGTGATGCTGTAGCCTGGATAACAAAGAAGCAAAATTGTGTTGTTCCTTCAAGTACAGAATTAGAATTAGTTGCTTTATATTCAGCTGTGCAAGATGGCTTATTTTTAAAGAAATTATTGAATGATGTGTATTGCTGTTAGATATTTTAAAGTTTTTGAAGATAATCAAGGGTGTATTTCTTTAATTCAAAATCCAGAGAATAGTGAACGTATCAAACATACCTATTGATTTAAAATTTAATTTTGTTCGTCAACATTTAAGATATAACGGTATGCCCAGTAAACATTGATGTAACTTTACCTCTCTGAGAAGTAAAACTAAAGAATATATTTACGTAAAAAAATTATATAAAACATGCATAAATAATATGTAAGGAATAAGTCGTTTTGAACAAAATGTGTTAATGTATATGTTACATAAATTTACATATTTCTTCCATAGGGAATCTGTAAAATTTTATGTAAATCTGTTACATAAATAATGCATCATATTACATAACGTATACGTAAAATAATGGCTTCATGTTTACATATTTTTTACATAATTTTACTTACTAAACACGTTCATATGTTTACATCATCTCATATCTACCGCCATTTCCTGGTAAAAATTCTGGTGATATTTAATATTTTTGTTTGACTTTCGATTAACAATGCCTGCGACCTTCGCCATTTGTGTATGTCGACGAGTGAGTGGATTGTGCATTGTGAAATATTATTATGGGTATTCTTCCGATGAAAATTAAGTACTAATATATAATTTTAATTAATTATAATTTGATGGAATACTCACCTCAAGCTTATATTGTACTACGCTTATCTCGCAGTTTTACTCTGTGTTTAATTGAATATTTATAACCTCTAACTTTTTAGAATGTCGTGGGAATGCCGAGAATTTACATATTCTTCGGAAAGGCAGAAAAGACGTGTACTCATTAAAGAGGTTAATGAAAAACAATCTTAAAAAAAAACTGTAATTGAGAAATATGATTATTCAGATAATGTTAATATTATTAACAATTCTGCATTACCACGGTTGATATCACCATGCTTTCTGCCAAGTACTTCTAAATGATTTAGAAGTACTTGGCTGAGAGTATGGCTTTATGAACCATAGTAATGCAGAATTATTATTAATATTTAATATTATTTAAATAATAATGTTTAAAAGATTGTTTTTCATTAACCTCTTTAATAAGTACACGTCTTTCCCGCCTTTCCGAAAGGTAAGTTCTCGGCGTTCTCACGGCATTCTTAAAAGATAGAGGGCAATAATTACTTATTTCACAGTGCACAATTCAATCCACATAGTTACGTATGTTTTACATAGCGTAAGGTCATTATTAAGTGGTTGAATATACATATACGCTACGTCATAAAGAGATAAAAAATATGCATATCAATTACATACATATATTACGTACCATATATTACGTACCACAGTGCTACCTCTTTACTAAGTAAAAATCATATGCACATGTTGCTAACATTTCGGAGAGTATGTATATATAATTATAAGTCACATTTTACATAGCACGTTACTTCTGCAAAACTTAGTTTACGTAGTATTTACGTAATGCTATATATTTGTGTTTGCTTGGTAGTTATCATTATTATCATAATAATAAATAGCAGTTGGTGCGAGCTCCTTCCTCTTTGCGATCTCTTGGTACCTGCTGTCGAGACGCGCTTAATTTCGCCGGTCCGTGCCCGCCTCGAAAGTGTTCGGGACGGAATCCTACGGTGTATAGGCTATACTCGGTTCCGGTATTTTTCCGGGTTTTTCCGTTGCTATCGGACGAAAGTCACCTATCTCTCTCGCCTCCTTTTTTTGGGAATGAAGAGTCGAGGGGCAAAAGAGAAAATAGGGGAAGGCGTTTTTGGTATTTCGTAAACGTCAAAAATGTTCGATTTCTTTTCGTTCCTGTCGGGCTCAATTTTCGATTTCGACCTCGCAGTTTGCGGCTAGCGATAACTGGAACCTCTCCCCGTTCCGCCGCGACGCCGTACGGCGCTCCAAAATATGTATTTTGAAAAATACGGACGTTTTAAAATTGCACGTTTTTGCACTGTTTCGGGTCCGAAGCGAGTCTCATTTTTTCGGTTTTTCGCCTATAACTCGAAAACGGTCGGAGCTAGCTCAAAATAAAAAAATCTCTAAGGACAAGAGCGTTTCTTTCCGTTTCCTCCGGTATCTTCAAAATTTCCGTACGTGTCTTCGTTTCGGAGATATCGGCCGAAAGGTGCGGCGGTGCAAAAAGGCGAAAAATTGGACGTTTTTACCTTTAAACCTCCATAACTTCTAAACGGGGCCTCCTAGAGCAAAATACTTTGCCCTAACGAAAATGTAGGAAAATGAATTATCTAAAAGTCGTTTTTTTGTTTTTCTCCAGCTTCAAAGATTAACGAGATACTGGCGGTCAAAGTGGAAGAATTTTTCGTAATAATGTGATATTTTAAATTTAAAAGATCCCAGAAAAGCTGCTTTTGTCGCGCTCGCCGCGGGCCTAATTTTCCATTTTTCCGGTCAAACTTGGTATCGCCGGAAAGCTACGTTCTTATGCTTTCCAGAGAGACTTCGAACGCCGTTTCACTCCCGATTTTTATTTACTTATGAATTTTTAAAATTACGATTTTCAATTTTTACAAAAATATCCATTCTTATTTCGCACAGAACTACACTAAATTTTTCATTTAACCCAGAGCACGTACTGCGTGGCTAAAATGCCAATCTCCGTGTTCAAATAGAGACTAAGATCGAGCCTCTACGTCGAGTATTAACTAATATATGAGTGTTTTAAGATTTCATGTTTTAGAATTTTCTAGGTTACGTTTTAACACACTCAAATTTGTCACATTTGTCTCGCCCCTGTTAGGCCGAATTTTCGATTTTTCCTTGAAAATTTGGTATCACGGGAAAGGGCCAAGCTCCCCCTTTCCATCGAGACACAGAACAAGCTTCTATTCTATGTACTTGCTTAATTATGATTTTTTTTGTACGTAGACGTTTTTTACTTTCTCACAAAAAACCCAACTTTCACACGCCCGTGCCGGGCCGAATTTCCGATTTGGCCCGCGCACTCCACTGTCAACAAAATATCGTCCCTTCCGATTAATTTGAGACCTAGAAAGCCTCTCAACTCCCATTATTTCCTGAATAATCACAGTTTTTAAAGTCCATGTTTTCCCTTCCGACATAAATTTCTGTCGGTAAGGCAGTCCACTGAAATAGGTGATAAAAATTAAATAAAATGCCAGCAGCACGGGTGCGCAAAATAATGCTTGGAATAGGGTGAGCCAAATTCATCGAAAATCGCAATTAAATTCATTTGTCATCCGATTGACCTGAAATTTGGTACTTGGAGGTTATCGACCACGCTGATCACGAATCACGTCAGAATCGCAAAATTCAAAATGGCGACGCCAAAATGGCGGACGATGTTTGTCGATTATGGCGCCACCGCTCAAAATCGGTATGTTCGGGTTTTTGAGGTCGCCGAATACGAATCTGAAATCGAAATTGGAAAATTCAAAATGGCGGCGGAGCTGCTGGACACATTTTGCCATTTACGGTGCCATTCGTCTAAAAATAAGTACGTATGTGTTATGGAGGTCACAGATCACGAATATATTATCGTAACTCAAAAATTCAAAATGGCGGCGTCCCCATAGCCTAATATTCATCATTTACTGTAACTTCCTTATTTATCGTCCGATTCAAATGAAACTCGATATGTTGAAGTTACTGAAGTATTTGATTGTGAATATGACGTCGAAATTGAAAATTTCAAAATGGCGGCGTCCCCATAGCCTAATATCCGCTATTTACTGTAACTTTCTTATTTACCGTCCGATTCAGCTGAAACTCGAAATGTGAAGGTTGCTGAAGTACCTAATTACGAATATGAAAGTGAAAAACTGAAAAATTGAAAAACTGAAAAACTAAAAATCTGAAATACTGAAAAACTGATAAACTTGAAAACTTAAAGATTTGAAGACTTGAAAACTTGCAAACTTGCAAACTTGAAAAATTGAAAACTTGACAACTTGAAATCTTGAAAACTTGAAATCTTGAAAACTTGAAAACTAAAAAATTGAAAGGTGAAAAACTGGAAACTGAAAATCAAAACTGAAAAATTGAAATAAAAGGCTGACAAATGAAAAACTGAACAATTAAAAACTGAAAAACTAAAAAACAGAATCACTGAAAACCTGAAAACCTGAAAAACTTTACTTAAAAATTTCAAAACTTCAAAACTTAAAAACCTATAAACTTAAAAACTTAGAAACTTAAAAACTTAGAAACTTGAAAACTCAGAAAATTAAAAGCTTCAAAACTTTAAAACTTTTAAACTGAAACTGGGAAACTGAGAAATTGAGAAACTGAGAAACTAAAAAACTGAAACACTGAAAGACTCAAAAACTGAAAGACTGAAAAACTGAAAAACTAAAATACTGAAATACCGAAAAACTGACAAACTGAAAAATGAATCTAACTGAAAACCACAAAAACTGAAAACTGAAAAATTGAAAAACTAAAAACTGAAAAATTGAAAAACTGAAAACTGAAAAATTGAAAAACTGAAAATTGAAAAATTGAAAAACTGAAAACTGAAGACTGAAAAACTGAAAAACTGTAAACTGAAAAACTGAAAAATTTAAAAACTGAAAACTGAAAAACCGAAACACTGAAAGATGAAAAACCGAAAAAGTAAAAAACTCGAAATTAAAAAACTGAAAACTTAAAATTTAAAAAACCCACAAAAAAGTGAAAATTGAAAACTAAAAATCAAGCTTCCTACAATGATTCAAGCGTTACCTAAACGAGTGCGGAGCACTCGCCTGACAGCACCAGCTGTCACCCCTCCGGAGGAGCTAGAATGGGCGATAGCCCATTCTAGTTGAATATTTAAATTCTAAGTCACAATTAGTTGATTTATTAACAAAAGGTCTTCCCAGAATTCAATTTTATTCTAATTGTAAAGGAATAGGATTAGAAATCAGAGAGGGATACTAAATATTGGAAATTAAGATTTAATTAGGTTAAAGGAAAATGTATAGTGTACATAGGATAGTAAAGTAACAGTAAACAATAATGTAAATAAGGAGAAGCATTAAGAGAGGGTGTAGTAGATATATGTTAATAAACAAGTAATGCTTTCCTTAAGTTGGTTGCAGTGTTAGTTATGGTTTTGTATGTAATAGTTAATAATAGAATAAGAAGAAGAATGTCAGTAATTATAGATTAGATATGTAAAAGAATTGATGCAATGTTAGTTAATATGATGAATAATGAGTTGTGTCGCATGTAAACCTGTAATATATGTATAAAGTAGTGAAGTAAAGATATAAATAGTATCCTGGGTTTTACTTTGTCTTATAAGCGTCAACAGATGTTTTACCGGAAATCGATCTGGTTCCTCCTGGAATTGGAGAAGTAGCCGCAGGAGAAATAGATTTCAAAGCTATGTCAGCTTCTAAACCCAATATTTCGAGCGTAATGCCTTTCTAGTATTCTCCTCGATTTCATTATCAGCCTTTAAATGCTATTCTCTACCCGAAATGTGATTTAATATTGAGGAAATTCTTTTATATGCCGTATCAGCGGTTGTTCCAGAAAAATTATCATTTACAGCCTGTAAATCAGTTATTGTCTAATTAATTTCTTTGGCACCTGACTTATGGTCAAATGGATTTACAATATTTCCATAGCTCAAACTACGATTCGCATCGTCCTGATGCAAAACCCCCCTTCAAATTTTCCTTGTTCTATCGACATCCCCGGAAGGTTCGATATTCCTAGTTATTGACATAAGTAATATCTTTTATTTTCAAATGGTTAGGCTCCATTTTGGGTTTGCAAGTTGACAAAATTAAACAGATAAGATATGAGACGGTAAACCCCATGATAAAACAGTGCACTAAAGTTACCATAACTCTTTGATTAATATTTACATAATAAAGGATCTTGCTCATTTCTTATGGGAAGTGCCCCCAGGTGAAATTGGCTGGGATTGATATATGTTGTTCCCCTCGACTTCCGGATCAAAAGTTCTCATGGACTCAAAGTCGAAAAATGGACAGTTTTCCAGATATCGGGGGTGCTAAGGGGTACTCATTTCGTATGGGAAGTGGCTCCAGCTCCGGTGAAATTCGCTGGAATCGATATATTATGTTAGTCCTATCGAGATCCTGATCAAAAGTTCTCATGGGCACAAGGTCGGAAAATGGACAGTTTTCCAGATATCGGGGGTGCAAAGGGGATGCTCATTTCGTATGGGAAGTGGCTCCCGGTGAAATTGGCTAGAATCGATATGTGTTATTCCCCTCGAGCTCCTGATCAGAAGTTCTCATGGGCGCAAGATCGGAAAATGGGCAGTTTTTCAGATATCGGGGGTGAAGGGTCGAGTTTGCAACCTTATAAGTCAAATCTGGTTGTACTCAAAGACAGGCAATGTGAGAAAAAATTCGCAAAATACGCAGCAAAATATTTGACAAAAAGATATATGACAAAATAATAATAAGTACCAACAATATAGTAAAATTTTCAAGTAGGTATAAATAATGTCAGTACCAAAATCAGATAATGATAAATTCTCCGTCATAAAATATTGTACACAGAATACGCAAGTGTGACAATAATATCAAATCAAAATACAAATATATTTAGCAGAGTCTTCCTTTTGATCAGAACAGCTGTTTCGTTCCCTGAATTTACAAGAATATCTGTTTTTTATTGACAATCAGAAATTAAAAATTGATGTTAAAGTGCCAAAAAAATGTATTCCCCCTGTGAAGTGAAGTTTTGTGTCGACGGAAATGGCAGATTGCGCATTCCTAACTGCCTAAAGTGACGTGATCTTTCAACTTGGATATACATATAGTATGATAGTATGGGTACTGTACTGATAATTTAGGCAATGAAACAACGAAAAGTTTTCATTACAATGTGTAACAAATATATAAAGCGTGTAAAGAATATAGTGGTTAGCTTGTTATTATATTTATTCTGGTGTTTATTTTGACTTCATCAAATAAGTGTAATAATATTTGAATCTCCATGATTATTATATATTGTTGTTGATAGAAACGTTAGGTCATAAAAAAAATACCATTCATTGACATCAACTTCTTTATTATGACATTAACAAATGACCAATACAGAAATAAAATAAATATTGTATTTTACAGGGAATTCTTCATAATGATCATTGCTTTATTTCAACGTTGGATTTTATCATGCATGGTTTTCTTTCTACTCTCTGTGGCAGAACGAACTTTTAAGCAAAGATTATTATACGCCAAGTTATTTTCACATTTAACTTCCTCGAGGAGAGCGAGAAAATCAGAATTACCACATTTTCGCTTAAATAAAGTGAGAAATATTAAAACTTGGCTGTCAGTTCGATCATACTTAAAAAAGAGGGGCCCACAAAGATCAGTTGATGTAATTGTATCCACAGCATTTATAGGAAATTTACTTCTGCTTACCTTCCTCTGTGTGGAACTTTTAAAAGTAAGATTTATTAAATAGTTTTTGCATGATTTTCTGCATGGCTTATCTGTATACTTATAATAGACAATTTAAAAATCAACTACTCTCTTTCAAAGAGGAATTCCTCATCAAAATAATACAAAAGTTGATATCAACATGGGCCTAAAATTTTTCCATGGCGGATGAGACAGTTGTTTTAAGTGAAAATCAAAAGGCACTATTCCTGTAATTTTTTGCATACTGGATCTAATCTGTAAATTGTTTCTTAATGTTTAAACCTTGATGCAACTTTTTTGAAAACAGGTTATGACAATTTTTAATTACTCTTGTGACAAACAAATGAAATAGAGAGCTTTCAGTAATGGTTATTAGTATTACATGCTTTTTTTACATTAGTAACGTAAGGTATGTCCAACTAAACTTAGTGGAGTCGGGGGTGGAGTATTAAGTTATTACTTCTTAAATTAGTTAAAACATTATTATGTATGCGCCAAGTTATTTTTATATTACATACCTTACCTAATGAATGAAATTACTAAAACTTATATCTGGCAAAACAACAAAGTAATACTAAATAGACTTCAGTAAATAAACAACTGAATTAAAAGTACACAAAATATTTATTGTAGAAAAAAATATACCTATATTATGAGCAAACGATTTAGAGAATAGTGTTAAAAATATATTACTATATAGGAACCATTTCACTATATCATTCCTTTAATAATATGTGTAACACCTAATTCTCGAAAGTGCAATCCCAGATTGTCACAATATTTAATTAAACCTACCTAGATAGATGTTAGATGTTAGAAGAAATAGTAATAATAATAAACTTTATTATACAAAGGATGTTCGGGTTTCAATTAACTTTTGGGGTTGTTAGTTTAAAATATTAAATTTCTTTATAATTATTGTAACTTTATTCCATTTAAGTAGCGCGTTTTAATTCAAGGTCAAGGCCTTTGAAAATTGATGGTTTTGCTTAAATCAAAAAACGCGAAGAAGATAACATTCGGTTCAGAGCACGCGAACGCGCGGCAATTGCCTTTAAAATAAATTGTTTTCTGGGTACCTTAAAAATTGTTATAAGTGTCTTCGCATCACTGTGATCTTGCACAGTCCCCTAATTGTATGGTTCAAGAAGGAATCTGGCCCCAGGAGCTCCGAGAAGAAGCTAGATAGATCAGCAGGAGTCGACAAGGAAGCAAAGATCCTGTAAGTGATTACACCTTAATACAGTCTACTTTTCTTATACCATGATTCGGCTATCGAAGCCGTAACATTGGACCTTCGAACCGCGATTTTTTTGGACTCTTACGCTTATGTAATTAATCGAATTTTTGTGTTGAAAATTTTCGGTATCTTTGAATCTTATTTCGTTGCATTCTCCTTTGAAAATCAAGCATTTTTACTTAATTCTCATAGTCATAAGTTGAGTTTTACGCTAGAAAATTGAAAAAGTTTCTGCATTAATTTTGTGAAGAATTAAATTTATTTTATTCGCCATTTAAATTGTGAACCACGCAGAGATCCCTAGGTACGATTTCGTGGTGGGGGTTTAAGAGTTCTTGTTATTAGTTCTTGCACCGTCTTCACTTTAAAATTGTAAGGTGGGGATATAATATCGCTATCACTGCTATCAGTCAACTCGAGCTGCCACGCGAGTGATTAGGTTAATTGACATCTTGAGCGCTTGGTGGGATCGACGTTTAATTTAGCCGTAGCTAAGCATTGTTTTCATTTTCTTTCGCTAGTACTTTTACGCTTATTTCATTATTAAAATTTTACTTAGTATGGCTGACAAATTAAGACGTTACCAAGCTATCAGGCAGAGTTGTATTAATGAAATTCAAACACTAAGTAATTTGGCTGTGAAAGCGCAAACTGACACATCCCAGAGAACTTTATTTAAAATTCGCTTTGACGACGCTGAAAATGTTCGCGATGAATTTACCAAACAACATTCAAATATTTTAGTTATACTTTCTACTGATCAGAACGCAGATATTAATGCGGAGGATAAAACCAAAGAAACTTTTAATCAATCGTATTATTCAACAAAAGCAATTTATACAGAACTTTTTGAATCTGAGCGCAGTCAACTTGCAGTCCAACCGGATGCAAATCCGTCTATACTGTCGCACGCAAAGTTACCTAAAATAGAATTAATAAAATTTAGTGGTGATTTAATATGTTTTCCTACATTTAAAGACATGTTTGATGCTTTGGTTCATAACAGAAGTTCGCTAAAAGATATCGAAAAATTTAGTTATTTACTTTCGGCCCTACAGGGACCGCCGCTTTCGCTAGCAAAGCGTTTACCTATGGTCGCTGAAAATTACCAGACGACTTATGATACTTTAGTAAAACGTTATACTAACGTTCGCTTATTAGCCAATTCTTATTGGTCAGAAATTGAAAATTGTCGCAAAATAGATTGTTCTAACGCTCAAGATTTAAGAAAATTATTAGATACATTTGCAGAAAACTTGTCCGCTTTAACCAACATTGGCTTTCCTGTTGATAGCTGGAATTTTATTTTAGTTAATATGTTGATTAAAAAAATTGACTCTGAAACCGCACAAAAGTTTGAAGTAACGCATGACTCTACTGAAGTGCCGCAATATACAGCTCTTTTTGAATTTTTAGATAAACATTATGTCGCCTTAAACACAGTTTCCTTTTCGTCGCAAACTAATAAATTTAAACGCCTTAATAATAATACTAATAATACTTCAAAATCGCCTACAAATGTAAATCGCAATAGCTTCAACCAATCATTTTTCTCACGCACGGAGAATAGTCATTTAAAATGCAGTATGTGCGACGCTAACCATTTATTATTTAATTGTCCCGCTTTTATAAATAAATCGCCGTCTGAACGATTTAATTTTTGCAAAAGATTACATTTATGTTTCAATTGTTTGAGCCACATTCATGATTTGAAAACTTGTAATTCTGTCGTGACTTGTAAAAAATGTGGCTTGCGCCATCATACATTGCTGCATCTGGGCAAATCCAATTCTGCAGGGGGGAGCAATAATAATTTAAATACGCCCACAATATCACATCCACCTCAGGGTGAAAATCAACCCTCTACGTCTCGCATGAGTATGACAAGTAGCGCAACCACCCCCTTTTCGGGAGTGTTATTGTCTACTGCCCTTGTAGAAATTCGTGACCAGTATGGCATTTACCATCAGCGTAAGGCTCTTTTAGATTCGGGATCTCAGATTTCTGTAATTTCCCAAAATTGTCACCACCTCTTAGGTTTGAAAAAATTCCGTCCATCATTTTCCGTTAAGGGCTTGGGACAAACAGTTCCTATTCGTAACGCTGGTGCAGTCACGTTGCATTTGAAGCCTGTTGGGCAAGAGTTTCCGGTTTTTATGTGTGACGCTTTAATCTTGCCAACAATTTGTGACAAGTTACCTTCTTCACCTCTGAAAGCACCTGATTGGTCCCATTTGCATGGTTTAAAATTGGCGGATTCTGATTTTCGCTATCCAAGAGAAATTGATATTTTGTTGGGGGCAGATATATATCCTCAACTTTTATTGGATGGTCATGTTTCAGGTAAATTTGGTGAGCCATATGCTATTAATACTGTTTTAGGTTATGTTCTATTAGGAAAAATTGAATGTTCACCATCTGCAAATATCAATATTTCTTTTCTTACTACATCTGAGGAAGATCGTTTGGAATCTTCCATAAAAAAATTTTGGGAAATCGAAAGTGTGCCAGAAATGCATTCATTATCTCCTGAAGATCAGTTATGTGAAAATATTTTCGTAGAATCGTGTCAAAGAGATGATACCGGGCGATTTATTCTTTCGCTCCCTTTTCGCGAATCATCTCCCACTTTTCCCGAAATACGCTCGCTTGCAATAAAACGATTTTTTGCACTAGAACGTCGCTTGTTAAGAGAACCGCGTCTGCATGAAGAATATTGCAACTTCATGCAAGAATATTTAGATTTAAGACATATGGAAGTTGTGAGTGACACTCGCCTTCCCAATTGTCACTATTATATTCCACATCACTGTGTCGTTAAACCGAATAGTATTTCTACTAAGCTGAGGGTGGTTTTTAACGCTTCAGCTCGCATGCCCAACCAACCTTCGCTAAATGATTGTTTATATATTGGTCCTAAATTACAGAATGACATTTTAACCATTTTATTGAATTTTCGCGTTCACAAAGTGTGTTTCACGGCCGACATTCGCCAAATGTATCGCCAAATTCTGATTTCTCCTCGCGATAGGGATTACCAAAGAATTATTTGGAGATTTTCGCCTCTACAGCCTATACAGGATTTTAAATTATGTACTGTTACTTATGGCCTGGCTCCCTCTCCATTCCTCGCCATTCGCACTTTGCATCAACTTTCTTATGAAGATGGTAGGGATTTTCCAGCAGCTGCCCGAGTAATTCAGAACGACACCTACATTGATGACATTGTTACAGGAAGTTCCTCTCTTTCAGAAGCGATTCATCTACGGGATGAATTGATTTCGTTGCTCCAAAGAGGATGTTTCGAATTACGCAAATGGTCGTCTAATGATCCCTCCTTATTATCTATTTTTCCAGAATCGCATCTTTCCATGCATCCCTTATCTTTCAATCAAGAATCTGACTCGCTAATAGTTTTAGGTTTGCAATGGAATCCTCTCCAAGATAATTTCCATTTTCGCATAGAACCGTTAGATCGCAGTTGTACGAAACGTCATATTCTGTCAGAATTGGCGAGAACTTATGATCCACTAGGGATTATCGCACCAGTGACTTTTTTTACTAAGTGTCTCATTCAGCGCATGTGGATTTTAGGGCTTGACTGGGATGAACCTCCTAGTGATGATATTTTAAGGTCGTGGAATCAATATAAAGCCGAGTTACCACTCTTGTCTCAAATTGGTTTACCACGTCGCCTAATAAATGATAATTTTGTTTCCCTGGAAATACATGGTTTTGCCGATGCCGCGTGCGGCGGATATGCCGGGGTAGTATATTTTCGAGTTTCTGACGAGCTGGGTAATTTCTCTACTTATTTTGTGTGTGCGAAATCTAAGGCCGCACCTCTAAAACGCATTTCTATTCCTCGCCTGGAACTTTGCGCCGCCTTGTTGTTGTCAAAGATGATTGCTTTTGTCTTTAAAATCTACAAGTCCAAGCTTGAATTTAATAATATTGTTGCCTGGTCGGATTCACAAATAACATTGTCTTGGATAAAGTCATCTCCGCATCGTTGGAAGACGTTTGTTGCTAATAGAGTGGCGTTAATTCAAGACAAAGTACCTCCTTCTTGTTGGCATTATGTTGAGTCACAAAATAATCCTGCCGATCCCGCATCACGAGGACTTTTCCCATCAGAACTTGTCAACCATCAGCTTTGGTTTCAAGGACCCGCATTTCCACGATCGCCCGACGCCCTGTGGCCTATCTCCACAAAATTCATGCCTTTTGAAAGTCTTCACGAAGAAGAACGCATCTCTTCTCTTGTAGCTTTTGTAGAAAATAATATTATAGATGATCTTTTAAATCATTACTCGTCTTTTTCCCTCCTGCAACGTGTGCTGGCTTATATGCTACGATTCAAATTTAACATATGTAATCCTACTGCCAAACGTATAGGACCTCTATTTTCTTCGGAACTTTCCGCCGCTTTAGTAGTGCTTGTCAGACACACACAAGCCCAGACATTTTCTAATGAATTAGACAATAAATTATTTTCAAAACCTTTGAAGAAACTAAACGCCTTTGTCGACGACGGAATTTTGAGGGTTGGAGGACGCCTAAATTACTCGCATTTATCATATGATAAAAAACATCCCATTTTATTACCCCGTTCATCAAGGCTAACCGAGCTGTTAATAGATTATTATCATAAAAAATTTCTTCATGCTGGTCTTCGCACGACACAATTTTTATTGTCACAAAAATTTTGGATCTTGTCTCCAAGACGAGCTATTCGATCTGTTCTGTCTAAATGTGTTAAATGTTTCCGCGCCCAGCCTAAACCTTTTCAACCCCTAATGGGAAATTTACCCTTCAGTCGCATTTCTGAAGTAAAACCATTTTCACATTCAGCGGTCGATTACGCTGGCCCAATTTTAATAACAATGAGTCGCCACCGCGGATCTAAGTCCATTAAAGCTTATATTTGGCTTTTTGTTTGGTGCGCGACTAAAGCTGTTCACATTGAACTGGGTTCAAACTTGTCAAGTGACGCCTTTTTAGCAGCCCTGCGCACATTTACTGCGATTATGGCACTAACTTTGTTGTTGCTGCTGCTGACGATGGAAGCAGCTGCCACAACTCATCTCATACAAGGAATTATATACAGTACCACAGTAAGAGCTGTCACGGGGACTTTTAAACGCCCCTTAGTTAAGTTATGTCCACTTCCGGTGGACTAATAGATATAATTTGGTTATTTAGGTTAGTTATTCATCACAGTTTTGTTTGTTTATTTTTCTTTCTTTTAAATTGTTTAAAGCTTTTTCAATTTTGTAAAATGCTTGTTTTTATACGCATTTTCGCGGGGGAGAATGTTCGGGTTTCAATTAACTTTTGGGGTTGTTAGTTTAAAATATTAAATTTCTTTATAATTATTGTAACTTTATTCCATTTAAGTAGCGCGTTTTAATTCAAGGTCAAGGCCTTTGAAAATTGATGGTTTTGCTTAAATCAAAAAACGCGAAGAAGATAACATTCGGTTCAGAGCACGCGAACGCGCGGCAATTGCCTTTAAAATAAATTGTTTTCTGGGTACCTTAAAAATTGTTATAAGTGTCTTCGCATCACTGTGATCTTGCACAGTCCCCTAATTGTATGGTTCAAGAAGGAATCTGGCCCCAGGAGCTCCGAGAAGAAGCTAGATAGATCAGCAGGAGTCGACAAGGAAGCAAAGATCCTGTAAGTGATTACACCTTAATACAGTCTACTTTTCTTATACCATGATTCGGCTATCGAAGCCGTAACAAAGGAAATATTTAGTATTGCTGCTTATTTACTGATATCAGAAGTTACGTCGACAATTTTGCTAAATGATTTTGTGAAAATGAGATGTGTAATGAGGCATTCATAAATTAATGTCACATTCCTAGATTTCCATTTATCCCTACCAGTGTATGAGCACGCAACAAAGTTGAACCACGTGTGAGAATTTCGGGCATAAAAGCACGATGGAATTCAACACAAACCTTCTGGCATTAGTCTTCAGCATGCTGAGCTGGGCTGATATCAGTATAGTACTCTTTGCGACATTTCCGAGCCGGACCGAATATGAGTCGACCCCTAGCTGAGCTGGCGTCTTTTGTGTTAACAAGTTATTTATCCGATTCCGTTACGCCCCCGAAGGTACTCCCCGGGTGGGTAGCGACATTACCGAGCCGGACCCAATTTAAGTCGATTTCTAGTCACTTCAGCGTGCTGGTCTGGAGTCTGTTGTGTCGAGAAATTATTTATCCGACGCCATTACACCACCGTAGATATTTCACAGATGCTTAGCGACATCGCAAAAGGAATAAAAATCGACCAATGAAACTCTTCAGCTTGTTGAGTTGGGGTTCCCATGGTTATTTGTATCAGGCCGGTCCCGGTGACATTGAAAACATCGACACCACGACGAGGTAGAAAATAGCCGTTACGTTGTCACATAACACTCTCGTCTGCTTCGCACACGTATGATTAGATAATCAAGGGACTATAAAAGATACGGAAAGCAGTAAATAAATGTATGTTATGTGACACTGCCTCATTTACCAGTTTACGAGAAATAAACGGTTTATTTATATTTGGACTATCTTACTAAACTGAATCCTGGAATAACTTCTCCAAACCAGCTACCCAGGCAAAGAAAGTTACAGATGTTGCATCCCTAAACAAAAGTTACACCTCAGACAAATTATAAGTAGATTATAGTTGTGATGAAAGCAACTTGTGTGATGCAAAATACATCGGAATGGTTTCAGCGAAATTCGTTGATATTAAATAATAATAAAACAAACTGTATTTTATTTAAACAGCCGAAATAAAATTAAATATCCAACAGAAATAAACATTAAAAATGTGAATATTTAACTACACTGAAAATACAAAATTTTTATGAGTGATTATATTAATGTACATATGAATTGAAAATTGATTTCAAGAATATCGCGAAAAAATATTTTTTTAAAATTTTTTTCCTGTACAAGTTATTATTGTTTAAAAAATATAAATAATTATCAACCCTGACTGTGAGAAACATTTTTTAACTTAAATTTTCAATAAAACAACTCAATGTTTATAATGTGGCTATGAAAAAAAAGCTTTAGTTTGCCCAAGTGGTCCGGAGGTGGGCCACCCTACGAGCGACGTGGTTAGCGTCACTGGTTTAACCTGGCTAGCACAGTAAAGATACGGAGAGCACTAGGGCAGTGAGTTCAAGGCTTGGGCGCCATGATTACTTAGTATAATCAAGGAAAAGGAAGATAAAGAGAAACAAAAGACAAATGTTACATATATACAATAGTTATATACAGAATATTACAGAATATGTTACAAAAGAAAAATGAGCTATCATAGTATCAGCGATACTATGTAGCAGAATATCAAACAGAAATATATGCAAATTATACTATATTACAATTTGCTTAGCTGCAAAGCAAATTTGAGGCGTTTACGAGAACCAAAAATATATTACAAAATATATGTCTCGTAACTTTACCTCAATACTAAAAATCATATATTACAACAAAGTTAGGTAAACTTGAGATTCTTTACCAGAGACAAAATAACTATATTACAAAATATATGTCGCGTAAATTATCTCAAAACTCGTAAACTTTAAACACACTCGTTACGATAAAAATAAACCATGACTTACTAAAATATTACCAACAAAAGTGCATTACAATACTACGATAAAATATTGACAGTAAGGAATCATTATAAAAGTAACTACGAAAACAATACTACGACGAAGTATTTGCGACAGCGAATTCAAGACATAATAGATTTCGCTTGAATCTAATATTTTAAATTCAGGCTTTTATGAACCAAAACTACAAGCATCTGAAAATAATCCCTTTTACATGTAACAATCAAGAGTACTTATCTTTTATTTTGTTATCCTGATGAAAAAAAATCCTAAATACGCGCCTGCTCCACGATGTTTATAGATTTAATAGTTGTGTAGATGGTTCGGTGTCAGAAGACTTCCATTTGGCTCACCTTGAATGTTTCACACATGGCTGCCTTAATCCCATTTTGAGGTTATGAAATCGTAGAAACGTGCTCGTACAAAATTTGTCGCCTAGACAAAATGAAGAAAATCTCTTCGCCCAGAATGTTTTCATATATTCCAACGGTAATTCAAAACGTAGTATAGAAAGGTTGACTTCATATGAATATTACTTGCTTAGTAGAAAATGTAGTAAGTATTAAAAATTGGATGTAGATAATCTTGCTCAATAATGTAACGTTGAAATACTTCGACGTTAAAAGCATTAAACGTAAATAAGCTTGATTATTAAGAAGTTAATTCTTGAGAAAATAATTCTTAAGGAACCTAAAACAATATTTTAAATGTTAGATGATATTTACCGGTATAATAATTAAAAACCTTACCTCGTGCGATTATCACGGGGTTTTTCAAATGATAATATCCCTTTACAGGTCAAACAAAATTATAAATACGTCTAATTAGTTCAGTGGTTCGACGAGAAAGAATTTCAGCCGGCGTTATTTAGTTGAATTATCGTACATGGTGCGCTATCTATTATTTTTTGTGAGCGTTAAGTGTGCTGACTGATGATGTATGGCTATTATAGCCTAAGAAATAAGAGCTCTATTAGCACCAGGGTTTGTGAGAATAATATTTCCGATAATTTATAATTTTTCTAATAAATATTAACAGTGTAACGAACGATGCTCTTGAGCATTCCGCATGTTACAATAAATATCGCAAAAAAAAAATCGAAAACGTTTTCTCTCTTGTAAATATTGTTAATAATATTTAAACAATATAAATAATTATTTGCGCCACTTGGAATGTTTCTGATTTTGAATAGTGTTAAAAAACACATTTTAAAAATGATCAAAATCTGAGCTGTTGTTGAGAATTAAGAAGTTTTGACGATTTTTAGGCTTTATTGACTTGACTATTGATCATTTTAGGCTGACGTCACGATGCCGGCGTGGAGGGCACACAACTCACCGTTTTGTTTTTTAGAGATGGGTAAAAGCTGTTATAATAACAAACTTAAACTGCTTCTGCTAGCAACTCATCTCTAATTGTTTACATTTGTATTCCTTTGTGATTGAATGATGTTTGTGTGCCCTGCAGACGTCGTTGTCAAAATCAGGTGACGAAAATGATCTATAGACCATTTTCGGTTGACGTCATGCTAGTGATGTGGGGAGCACACGACTCATTGTTTTGTATTTTAAAGATGGGGCAAAGCTATTATTTTTTAATAACACGCTTAAACTGCTTCTGTTAGCACCTCATCTCTAACTTTTTACATTTGCATTCCTCTGTGATTGGATGAGGTTTGTGTGTCCTCCAGACTGTGTCAAAATGAGGTGACCGAAAATGGTTAATTAGGCAATCCAACGACCTGTCAAATTCCTTTGGCGATATGGCGTGGAGGGCAAACACGGGGTTTAATCTTATTAACTTGCGGAAACGTAACCAAGGCGACAGGAAAACAAACTCTCTTAACGAATGAAAACAAATGTTTGCCCTCAACGCCATGTTGAAAGTCACGTGGAAAAAAATAATAGATATTATAATAAATGGGGTTTTGATCAAAATAAGAATGTCAATGATAGGGGAGAAAATGGGGTTATGGTTGACACCGCTGGCTGGAGGGCACACAAACCTCATCCAGTCACACAGGAATGCGAATGAAAATAATTAGAGATGAGTTGTTAGCAGGTGCAGTTTGAACCTGTTATTAAAAAATAATAGCTTTTACCCATTTCCAGAAAACGAAACAGTGACAGCGTGAGTCAATCGAAAATGGTCTATCACAGGAAAGAAAAATGGGGTTATGGTCATGATAAATATGACAATAACAGGAGAGAAGAAGGACGAGACGTTAAATTCCGAAATGTATTCCAATCAGTGCGCATGAACGAAGGGGCTGTCAAAAATGAGGTTATATTTATATGTTGTTCCTTTTCCTTTTAATTCCGAAATGTATTCCAATCAGTGCCCACGAGCGAAGGAGCTGTCAAATTGTCAGAAAACTAATGAGGTTATATTTATATGTTCTTTTTACTTTTATCTTCTCGTCCCGAAATAAAATGCCGATTGCGATAAGATATCATGGCTAGCACTCAATTTATAATTTAAACAAGAATTTTATCGAGGTATCTATTTCTTTGTGAGCGTACATGAAATAATTTACAGTTTATTAAACAATTCACTATATTTGCAGTGTGACCAAGGTTTCATACAGGTTTAACATTTATCAAACGCAATAAACTATGAATTAGAATTACAAATATTTAAATTTCTAGAAAAACTACCTGTTAGAACATAAATATGTGGAATAACCTAAATCTAGTTGTTCGTTAAGTAAATGTATATTATCTTATGCATAAAGTATTGCTTCTAGACTTGCTAATTTAAACAAACATTGTAGTTAATAGCACAGCAAACAAAAACTGTCCTGAGGATGGATGTGTGACAGAAAAGCGAATTAATTGGAGGATCGATTGTGGAAGCCGTTACTTTACGATGATTAATCATGACGATATGAGAAAGGACACTACTTTGTTTTCTATCACTGGATTTATTGTAACATACACGTTACTGCAGTTTTGGTACCTTAACGTACCATTTTCAAACGTTGATACATTTGGATCAAAGTTTAAAAATGATATGTTAAGGTGTATGTTACAATAACTTCAGTGATAGAAAACAAAGTAGTATTCTTTCTCATAGGAGGATGTTATGGTAGTTAAAAATTTAAAAAAAAACATTATTTACCAAATAAATATTATATTAATAAAAATTAAAAATTCACTTTTACAATGGTAAATTACCTACCTACCAAAATTATTTGTTTATTAAATAACATAAGAGTGCTTACTTATATATAGGCACCAGACAATAATTTTTCCTTCTAAGTAAAATAAGTTGTACTTAATTCCTAAAATAAGGAAAGAAAACAAAGCTGGATTTTTAATATTATGAATAAGAGCACTTGTAGTCCAGACATTTAAAATTAAAGATAGTTTCGTTGTAAGAACAGTCCTGCTTTTGTTTGCCGTGCTTATTACGACAATGTTTGTTTAGATTAAATTGAGTGCTATATAATTTATTGCAAAATTTACATATAATCGGCATTTTTTTATAAGTGTCGGAACGAAATATCACAAAATACAACAAGAGAACTTAACCAATCTCTCTTTACTGTTGTCGAAGATGACCACTGCTTGACCACAGAGCATAGATAAAATACAACAATAGAGTAGTAATAACTACTGACTTAACCACAGAGTAGAAATATACTTGACAGCTCCCGTCGCTCATGCGCATTCGTTGGAATGCATTTCAGAATTTAACGTCTCGTGAAGAAGGGGGTTACCATCAAAATCAAAATGACAATGACAGAAGAGAACAAAAAAATAATTATAAGTCGTACAAAAGGCAACGATCATATGATAGTAATGAAAAAGATACTAGATCATATGTACAAATAAATAATTCAATTATTCAAATGGGAAAAATTGTAAATGAAATTACGCAACGTGATATGAATCAGAATATCATAGAAATTATGGAATAATATAATAAAATGAATGGAAATCGAAATTTCTAGATAAAATTGTTTTGGATTTAAATACTAATTGCGAACATACCCGCGAATATATTAGAATTGATAGATATTAGAACACAAAATGAAAAAAATAGTGAACTAGGTACCTATAGTAAATATAGAAATAAGTAGTATAACTTTGAAGCATTAATCGGTACTGAATCGGAGATAAGTTGAATTAATGAATTTTTGTTTAACAATTATCTGAATAATGGTAAAAATAATTGTATAAGCGTAATAAGGTACTAGAATTGAAATTCAAAACTTGAGGGTGCTTTTGTTATTGCAGCACAAATTAACTTTGGTGTTATATTGGGAGAAGACATTTGATCAGAATTAAGGGCAAATATTGATTTAGGAGAGAAAATCCTAATAGAAAGTGAAAGAATACCTACCTTTAATATTGATAATTTAAATGACAAAGGTGCTCAAATAATTAATGAATTAAATGGCATTAATGAATTTTGTGGTAAACATATAGTAGAAACGACCACGTATCTTCAAAATATTAATTTTAAAAAGCCTGAAAAAATATTGATATTGAAGTTTTCCCTCCAAATATGAGAAAATTGTACAGAACTACAGAACTACCAAAATATATTTCTTTAATTAATTATGAACCCAGAGTAGCAAGATGTTATGTCTATACCCTTGAAGTAGATGAAAATAAACCTTTTAAATGTAAAACTTATCCTATTCCTTTTAAGCACAGATGAAGTGCAAAATGACATTTCGAACATGATTATGGGCCGGTTTATCAGTGCAGGGTGTAAAAATGTTACTGTTACATAGCTGCCAGTCATTTATAAATGGCTGTTAGAGTCACTGTTAAATTAAAAAAAGTTTATCCTGCATTCAGTCAACTGGCAGTCAGAAAGCCGTCAGCTATATAAAATGTAAATTTGGCAGCAGAGTTCTAGTCAGATGGTATGTAGACAACGTTGCCGAAATTACTAATTTGTAGTACATTTAAAGAGTAAGTACCTGTTTCTGTTGTTTCATGTATTTTTGAAACAAAATTATTTAAAAAGGCCAAAGTCATACTTATTGTAAGTTATTTTGTAAGTAGAAATACATTATTAAATTCCGTAACTAAAAATAAATTTAAATGTAGACGTAATAAACCACTAAAGAAATAGATAGTTGTGAACAGGCAATAACGTAAATTCGTAATTTCTAACCCATTTTCCAGTTTTTTTGTCTGTGGGTATATCTGTGTCCGTTTGTCATAATGGAAAATAGCGATAAAAAACTAAAAAGATCGGCAAATTTCAGTTTTTCCGAACGAAGTTTGTTAATTAACATTGTAAAACAAAAAGCCGTGGTTGAGAATAAAAAAACTTGCCGCCAAAAAGAAGTGTGGAAGCCAATATGACAATGATGGATTTGCTGGTACGTAAGGAGTTACTATGTAGATAAGTTTAATATAAAGCTATTTAGGTCGATGGAGAAGTTCAATTTTGCTATTTAAGGATTTGAGAGAAAATTCTTTCAAATAGCAGGAGACGCTGTGTTCATGACAAATTTTTCAGCATTGAGGTCAACAGCTAGCCAGAGGATAGGATAATCGGAATTAAAAAACTATACCAGTGCCAAGCAGACGATATTAACAGAAGAACAGAAGCAAGTTCGCATTCTGTTTTCGTCTTCTTTGAATTATGTCTATCGCCCGTTGGAATTTTGCATAATCTGTGTTAATTTAAATACAATAATTTTGTAGAAATTTTAGTTTAATTTAAGAAATTTAATTTCATTTGACAATTTTAGCGGCTCCACTAAACAGATTTCTTAAGCAAATTTAAATTATGTATTAATTTCTATAATATTAAAATTGACCGTAATTTGGAGGGAGACTTCTTTTTGATTTTCTATTATTAGTATTAAGTCTCTGTGATACACTCAAATAAATATACATAGATTGCTGATATAAACATATATTATATACGGAACTTGTACATACATTTTAAAAAGGAGGTACAGGCCGGATCAGTTAACATAACCCTGATGTATTTTGGGGTGGGAGCATTCGTGCTGCCAACCTTACAAAGGTTCAATACACTACATATGCCCCTCATAAATTTAAACGTACTAAAGGTTTTATTTTTATTTTCGGTCTTCCTTCACATGGAAATGGGGACCGACTCGCTTCTGTCTTAGCTTGAACTTTTTCGTTCACTTTATCCTTATCTATCGTACCACACTTCACTTCAGCGCTTTTAAAATCTACAACAGGTTTCTCTACCACGGTTGGAACAAATACATTAGTTTCTCCATTCGTGTTAGTTACAACTGGTAAACTATCTCTACTACATGGTAGAGAAATAACTGGTAATTTTACGTCTACTTTAGGCACTGCAGGTTCCACTTCTGATATTTTACGTTCATCTTTTACCTCATCTGATTTTTCTCTTAACATTTGATTTAAATGTCTATTCCAAATAACTTTTTCATTCAATTGTCTCTACACCAAACTCCATCTCCTTCCACAAAAATTTCATTTCTTTATAATTTACAACATTTTTATTTATCTTACATTCTCTTAACGATAATAAGTCTAGCCTAGTTCTAACCTTAGATTGGAAAATGAAGCTAGATGGAGTAACACCCGTAGTCATGTGTACTGAATTCCTATAGTGGAATAAATATCTGTTTAATAATGTTTCAAAGGGCGCATGGCTGTTGGTTTCATCCATTATAGCTTTTTTTAAACCATTTTTTATGCTCTTTGCACTATTTTCAGCAAATCCATTTGTAGCCGGGTGGAATGGTAGTGACGTCAAATGTTTCATGCCATTTGTAAACAAAAACTTAGAAAACTCCTCAGAGACCAACTGAGAGCCATTATCAGTTACCACTATTCTCGGCAAACCAAACCGTGCAGAACATTCTCGAAATTTCTCAATAGTCGAATTAGAGTCCGAACTTTTCATAATAAAGGCTTCAGGCCATTTAGAAAAATAATCTACTACAACCAAGATAGTTTTACCCTTAAACGGACCTAGGAAATCCGCATGGACTCGTTCAAAAAAACTATTAGATTTTTCACATGAAATAAGCTTTGCTTTATTAGGCTCCGATCTGCAGTTCATGCAAATTTTACAACAATTTACCTGTTTCTCAATATCCGCATCTAATGCTGGCCACCAAAAGTAGGACCTTGCATTAGCTTTCATTTTGGCAATTCCTTTATGAGTGCTATGCAACTCTTCCAATAATTGTTTACGCAGACTTAACGGTATTACTACTCAGTAACCCCACATGATTATCCCATTATCCATCAACAATTCACTACTACGCAAAAAGTAAGGTTTTAAAAGATCATTATCTGTATGTTTTGGAAAACCGTACCTAACATAGTTAAACACCTGACCTAATATTGCATCTCTCCTAAGGGCAAGTATTGATTTAGGAGAGAAAATCATGTGGCTGAAGACAGAATCAGAATCAGAAACGAGAAACGAATTTTTAGAGTGGACCAGTTAAGTAATGCATATCCAATTAAAATAGATGTTTTCATTGCGGTAACGTTCATTTGTAAGATTGTGCAATTGTTTAAAAGGTTGCAGGGTGAATACTGGGTAAATATAAATTACAAGGGAGTAAATTTCCTAATTATTTTAAAATACATAGTATAACTATAATATACCTACTAGTTTGTCAGGCACTAGGCCATAGTAATAGATATTAGTAAAAGGTTTTTAAACACAAGTTGAAGGAACAATATAAATTTTATAAACTTGCCGGGGCCTAGGGGGATGAATACACCTTATCATCATTATAAAAATTCATAAAATATCAGCCGGAGTTTGATACACATTTATATTCAGTCAAGTGACAGATAATAGCATGAGAAATGACATATATTTCAGAAACGCAAAAATTCAGGGGATGAGGGTGTCTACGGCGACACTAAAGAGGAAAAAAAATCGTAAAAAATCAGCCGAAGATTGATACACATTTATATTAAGCCAAGCGACAGATAATAGCATTAGAAATGACATGTATTTCAGAATCGCAAAGATTCAGGAGATGAGGGTGTCTACGGCGCCACTAAAGAGGAAAAAAAATCGTAAAAAATCAGCCGGAGTTTGATACACATTTATATTAAGTCAAGTGACAGATAATAGCATGAGAAATGACATATATTTCAGAAACGCAAAAATTCAGGGGATGAGGGTGTTTACGGCGACACTAAAGAGGAAAAAAAATCGTAAAAAATCAGCCGAAGTTTGATACACATTTATATTCAGTCAAGTGACAGATAATAGCATTAGAAATGACATGTATTTCAGAATCGCAAAAATTCAGGGGATGAGGGCGTCTACGGCGCCACTAAAGAGGAAAAAAAATCGTAAAAAATCAGCCGGAGTTTGATACACATTTATATTAAGCCAAGGGACAGATAATAGCATGAGAAATGACATATATTTTAGAATCGCAAAAATTCAGGGGATGAGGGTGTCTACGGCGACACTAAAGAGGAAAAAAAATCGTAAAAAATCAGCCGAAGTTTGATACACATTTATATTAAGCCAAGCGACAGATAATAGCATTAGAAATGACATGTATTTCAGAATCGCAAAAATTCAGGGGATGAAGGTGTCTACGGCGCCACTAAGGAGGAAAAAAAATCGTAAAAAATCAGCCGGAGTTTGATACACATTTATATTAAGCCAAGGGACAGACAATAGCATGAGAAATGACATATATTTCAGAATCGCAAAAATTCAGGGGATGAGGGGGTCTACGGCGACACTAAAGAGGAAAAAAATCGTAAAAAATCAGCCGAAGTTTGATACACATTTATATAAAGCCAAGTGACAGATAATAGCATTAGAAATGACATGTATTTCAGAATCGCAAAAGTTCAGGGGATGAGGGTGTCTACGGCGCCACTAAAGAGGAAAAAAATCGTAAAAAATCAGCCGGAGTTTGATACACATTTATATTAAGTCAAGTGACAGATAATAGCATGAGAAATGACATATATTTCAGAAACGCAAAAATTCAGGGGATGGGGGTGTCTACGGCGACACTAAAGAGGAAAAAAATCGTAAAAAATCAGCCGAAGTTTGATACACATTTATATTCAGTCAAGTGACAGATAATAGCATGAGAAATGACATGTATTTCAGAAACGCAAAAATTCAGGGGATGAGGGTGTCTACGGCGCCACTAAAGAGGAAAAAAAATTGTAAAAAATCAGCCGGAGTTTGATACACATTTATATTAAGCCAAGGGACAGATAATAGCATGAGAAATGACATATATTTCAGAATCGCAAAAATTCAGGGGATGAGGGTGTCTACGGCGACACTAAAGAGGAAAAAAAATCGTAAAAAATCAGCCGAAGTTTGATACACATTTATATTAAGCCAAGCGACAGATAATAGCATTAGAAATGACATGTATTTCAGAATCGCAAAAATTCAGGGGATGAGGGTGTCTACGGCGCCACTAAAGAGGAAAAAAAATCGTAAAAGATCAGCCGGAGTTTGATACACATTTATATTAAGCCAAGGGACAGATAATAGCATGAGAAATGACATATATTTCAGAATCGCAAAAATTCAGGGGATGAGGGTGTCTACGGCCACACTAAGGAGGAAAAAAATCGTAAAAAATCAGCCGGAGTTTGATACACATTTATATTAAGCCAAGGGACAGACAATAGCATGAGAAATGACATATATTTCAGAATCGCAAAAATTCAGGGGATGAGGGTGTCTACGGCGACACTAAAGAGGAAAAAAATCGTAAAAAATCAGCCGAAGTTTGATACACATTTATATAAAGCCAAGCGACAGATAATAGCATTAGAAATGACATGTATTTCAGAATCGCAAAAATTCAGGGGATGAGGGTGTCTACGGCGCCACTAAAGAGGAAAAAAATCGTAAAAAATTAGCCGGAGTTTGATACACATTTATATTAAGTCAAGTGACAGATAATAGCATTAGAAATGACATGTATTTCAGAATCGCAAAAATTCAGGGGATGAGGGTGTCTACGGCGCCACTAAAGAGGAAAAAAAATCGTAACAAATCAGCCGGAGTTTGATACACATTTATATTAAGCCAAGGGACAGATAATAGCATGAGAAATGACATATATTTCAGAATCGCAAAAATTCAGGGGATGAGGGTGTCTACGGCGACACTAAGGAGGAAAAAAAATCGTAAAAAATCAGCCGGAGTTTGATACACATTTATATTAAGCCAAGCGACAGATAATAGCATTAGAAATGACATGTATTTCAGAATCGCAAAAATTCAGGGGATGAAGGTGTCTACGGCGCCACTAAGGAGGAAAAAAAATCGTAAAAAATCAGCCGGAGTTTGATACACATTTATATTAAGCCAAGGGACAGATAATAGCATGAGAAATGACATATATTTCAGAATCGCAAAAATTCAGGGGATGAGGGTGTCTACGGCGACACTAAAGAGGAAAAAAATCGTAAAAAATCAGCCGGAATTTGATACACATTTATATTAAGTCAAGTGACAGAAATGACATATATTTCAGAATCGCAAAAATTCAGGGGATGAGGGTGTCTATTGCGCCACTAAAGAGGAAAAAAAATCGTAAAAAATCAGCCGGAGTTTGATACACATTTATATTAAGTCAAGTGATAGATAGTAGCATGAGAAATGACATATATTTCAGAATCGCAAAAATTCAGGGGATGAGGGTGTCTATTGCGCCACTAAAGAGGAAAAAAATTCATAAAAAATCAACCGAAGTTTGATACACATTTATATTAAGTCAAGTGACAGATAATACCATGAGAAATGACAAATATTTCAGAATCGCAAAAATTCAGGGGATGAGGGTGTCTACGGCGACACTAAAGAGGAAAAAAATCGTAAAAAATCAGCCGGAATTTGATACACATTTATATTAAGTCAAGTGACAGATAATAGCATGAGAAATGACATATATTTCAGAATCGCAAAAATTCAGGGAATGAGGGTGTCTATTGCGCCACTAAAGAGGAAAAAAAATCGTAAAAAATCAGCCGGAGTTTGATACACATTTATATTAAGTCAAGTGAAAGATAGTAGCATGAGAAATGACATATATTCCAGAATCGCAAAAATTCAGGGGATGAGGGTGTCTATTGCGCCACTAAAGAGGAAAAAAATTCATAAAAAATCAACCGAAGTTTGATACACATTTATATTAAGTCAAGTGACAGATAATACCATGAGAAATGACATATATTTCAGAATCGCAAAAATTCAGGGGATGAGGGTGTCTACGGCGACACTAAAGAGGAAAAAAATCGTAAAAAATCAGCCGGAATTTGATACACATTTATATTAAGTCAAGTGACAGATAATAGCATGAGAAATGACATATATTTCAGAATCGCAAAAATTCAGGGGATGAGGGTGTCTATTGCGCCACTAAAGAGGAAAAAAAATCGTAAAAAATCAGCCGGAGTTTGATACACATTTATATTAAGTCAAGTGATAGATAGTAGCATGAGAAATGACATATATTTCAGAATCGCAAAAATTCAGGGGATGAGGGTGTCTATTGCGCCACTAAAGAGGAAAAAAATTCATAAAAAATCAACCGAAGTTTGATACACATTTATATTAAGTCAAGTGACAGATAATACCATGAGAAATGACACATATTTCAGAATCGCAAAATTTCAGGGGATGAGGGTGTCTACGGCAACACTAAAGAGGAAAAAAAAAATCGTAACAAATCTGCCGGAATTTGATACACATTTATATTAAGTCAAGTGACAGATAATAGCATGAGAAATGACATATATTTCAGAATCGCAAAAATTCAGGGGATGAGGGTGTCTACAGCGACACTAAAAAGGAAAAAAAATCGTAAAAAATCAGCCGGAGTTTGATACACATTTATATTAAGTCAAGGGACAGATAATAGCATGAGAAATGACATATATTTCAGAATCGCAAAAATTCAGGGGATGAGGGTGTCTACGGCGACACTAAAAAGGAAAAAAAATCGTAAAAAATCAGCCGGAGTTTGATACACATTTATATTAAGTCAAGGGACAGATAATAGCATGAGAAATGACATATATTTCAGAATCGCAAAAATTCAGGGGATGAGGGTGTCTACGGCGACACTAAAGAGGAAAAAAATCGTAAAAAATCAGCCGAAGTTTGATACACATTTATATAAAGCCAAGTGACAGATAATAGCATTAGAAATGACATGTATTTCAGAATCGCAAAAGTTCAGGGGATGAGGGTGTCTACGGCGCCACTAAAGAGGAAAAAAATCGTAAAAAATCAGCCGGAGTTTGATACACATTTATATTAAGTCAAGCGACAGATAATAGCATGAGAAATGACATATTTCAGAAACGCAAAAATTCAGGGGATGGGGGTGTCTACGGCGACACTAAAGAGGAAAAAAATCGTAAAAAATCAGCCGAAGTTTGATACACATTTATATTCAGTCAAGTGACAGATAATAGCATGAGAAATGACATGTATTTCAGAAACGCAAAAATTCAGGGGATGAGGGTGTCTACGGCGCCACTAAAGAGGAAAAAAAATCGTAAAAAATCAGCCGGAGTTTGATACACATTTATATTAAGCCAAGGGACAGATAATAGCATGAGAAATGACATATATTTCAGAATCGCAAAAATTCAGGGGATGAGGGTGTCTACGGCGACACTAAAGAGGAAAAAAAATCGTAAAAAATCAGCCGAAGTTTGATACACATTTATATTAAGCCAAGCGACAGATAATAGCATTAGAAATGACATGTATTTCAGAATCGCAAAAATTCAGGGGATGAGGGTGTCTACGGCGCCACTAAAGAGGAAAAAAAATCGTAAAAGATCAGCCGGAGTTTGATACACATTTATATTAAGCCAAGGGACAGATAATAGCATGAGAAATGACATATATTTCAGAATCGCAAAAATTCAGGGGATGAGGGTGTCTACGGCCACACTAAGGAGGAAAAAAAATCGTAAAAAATCAGCCGGAGTTTGATACACATTTATATTAAGCCAAGGGACAGACAATAGCATGAGAAATGACATATATTTCAGAATCGCAAAAATTCAGGGGATGAGGGTGTCTACGGCGACACTAAAGAGGAAAAAAATCGTAAAAAATCAGCCGAAGTTTGATACACATTTATATAAAGCCAAGCGACAGATAATAGCATTAGAAATGACATGTATTTCAGAATCGCAAAAATTCAGGGGATGAGGGTGTCTACGGCGCCACTAAAGAGAAAAAAAATCGTAAAAAATCAGCCGGAGTTTGATACACATTTATATTAAGTCAAGTGACAGATAATAGCATTAGAAATGACATGTATTTCAGAATCGCAAAAATTCAGGGGATGAGGGTGTCTACGGCGCCACTAAAGAGGAAAAAAAATCGTAACAAATCAGCCGGAGTTTGATACACATTTATATTAAGCCAAGGGACAGATAATAGCATGAGAAATGACATATATTTCAGAATCGCAAAAATTCAGGGGATGAGGGTGTCTACGGCGACACTAAGGAGGAAAAGAAATCGTAAAAAATCAGCCGGAGTTTGATACACATTTATATTAAGCCAAGCGACAGATAATAGCATTAGAAATGACATGTATTTCAGAATCGCAAAAATTCAGGGGATGAAGGTGTCTACGGCGCCACTAAGGAGGAAAAAAAATCGTAAAAAATCAGCCGGAGTTTGATACACATTTATATTAAGCCAAGGGACAGATAATAGCATGAGAAATGACATATATTTCAGAATCGCAAAAATTCAGGGGATGAGGGTGTCTACGGCGACACTAAAGAGGAAAAAAATCGTAAAAAATCAGCCGGAATTTGATACACATTTATATTAAGTCAAGTGACAGATAATAGCATGAGAAATGACATATATTTCAGAATCGCAAAAATTCAGGGGATGAGGGTGTCTATTGCGCCACTAAAGAGGAAAAAAAATCGTAAAAAATCAGCCGGAGTTTGATACACATTTATATTAAGTCAAGTGATAGATAGTAGCATGAGAAATGACATATATTTCAGAATCGCAAAAATTCAGGGGATGAGGGTGTCTATTGCGCCACTAAAGAGGAAAAAAATTCATAAAAAGTCAACCGAAGTTTGATACACATTTATATTAAGTCAAGTGACAGATAATACCATGAGAAATGACATATATTTCAGAATCGCAAAAATTCAGGGGATGAGGGTGTCTACGGCGACACTAAAGAGGAAAAAAATCGTAAAAAATCAGCCGGAATTTGATACACATTTATATTAAGTCAAGTGACAGATAATAGCATGAGAAATGACATATATTTCAGAATCGCAAAAATTCAGGGAATGAGGGTGTCTATTGCGCCACTAAAGAGGAAAAAAAATCGTAAAAAATCAGCCGGAGTTTGATACACATTTATATTAAGTCAAGTGAAAGATAGTAGCATGAGAAATGACATATATTCCAGAATCGCAAAAATTCAGGGGATGAGGGTGTCTATTGCGCCACTAAAGAGGAAAAAAAATTCATAAAAAATCAACCGAAGTTTGATACACATTTATATTAAGTCAAGTGACAGATAATACCATGAGAAATGACACATATTTCAGAATCGCAAAATTTCAGGGGATGAGGGTGTCTACGGCAACACTAAAGAGGAAAAAAAAAATCGTAAAAAATCTGCCGGAATTTGATACACATTTATATTAAGTCAAGTGACAGATAATAGCATGAGAAATGACATATATTTCAGAATCGCAAAAATTCAGGGGATGAGGGTGTCTACGGCGACACTAAAAAGGAAAAAAAATCGTAAAAAATCAGCCGGAGTTTGATACACATTTATATTAAGTCAAGTGACAGATAATAGCATTAGAAATGACATGTATTTCAGAATCGCAAAAATTCAGGGGATGAGGGTGTCTATTGCGCCACTAAAGAGGAAAAAAAATCGTAAAAAATCAGCCGGAGTTTGATACACATTTATATTAAGTCAAGTGATAGATAGTAGCATGAGAAATGACATATATTTCAGAATCGCAAAAATTCAGGGGATGAGGGTGTCTATTGCGCCACTAAAGAGGAAAAAAATTCATAAAAAATCAACCGAAGTTTGATACACATTTATATTAAGTCAAGTGACAGATAATACCATGAGAAATGACATATATTTCAGAATCGCACAAATTCAGGGGATGAGGGTGTCTATTGCGCCACTAAAGAGGAAAAAAAATCGTAAAAAATCAGCCGGAGTTTGATACACATTTATATTAAGTCAAGTGACAGATAATAGCATGAGAAATGACATGTATTTCAGAATCGCAAAAATTCAGGGGATGAGGGTGTCTATTGCGCCACTAAAGAGGAAAAAAAATCGTAAAAAATCAGCTGGAGTTTGATACATATTTATATTATGTCAAGTGATAGATAGTAGCATGAGAAATGACATATATTTCAGAATCGCAAAAATTCAGGGGATGAGGGTGTCTATTGCGCCACTAAAGAGGAAAAAAATTCTTAAAAAATCAACCGAAATTTGATACACATTTATATTAAGTCAAGTGACAGATAATAGCATGAGAAATGACATATATTTCAGAATCGCAAAAATTCAGGGGATGAGGGTGTCTACGGCGACACTAAAGAGGGAAAAAAATCGTAAAAAATCAGCCGGAGTTTGATACACATTTATATTAAGTCAAGTGACAGATAATAGCATGAGAAATGACATATATTTCAGAATCGCAAAAATTCAGGGGATGAGGGTGTCTACGGCGACACTAAAGAGGAAAAAATCGTACAAAATCAACCGGAGTTTGATACACATTTATATTAAGCCAAGCGATAGATAAGAGCATGAGAAATGATATGTATTTCAGAATCGCAAAAATTCAGGGGATGAGGACACTAAAGAGGAAAAAAAATCGTAAAAAATCAGCCGGAGTTTGATACACATTTATATTAGGCCAAGCGACAGATAATAGCATGAGAAATGACATGTATTTCAGAATCGCAAAATTTCAGGGGATGAGGGTGTCTACGGCGACACTAAAGAGGAAAAAAATCGTAAAAAATCAGCCGGAGTTTGATACACATTTATATTAAGCCAAGGGACAGATAATAGCATGAGAAATGACATATATTTCAGAATCGCAAAAATTCAGGGGATGAGGGTGTCTACGGCGACACTAAGGAGGAAAAGAAATCGTAAAAAATCAGCCGGAGTTTGATACACATTTATATTAAGCCAAGCGACAGATAATAGCATGAGAAATGATACGTATTTCAGAGTCGCAAAAATTCAGGGGATTAGGGTGTCTATGGCGCCACTAAAGAGGAAAAAAATCGTAAAAAATCAGCCGGAGTTTGATACACATTTATATTAAGTCAAACGATAGATTGTACCATGAGAAATGACATATTTTAAAAATACAAGAATCCAGGGAATGAGGATGCTTATAGCGCCATTGATTAGCAAAAAATCATAAAATATTAGTCAGAGTTTGTTATACATTTATTAATAATAGGTTAGAGGATACAATTGGGATGAAAATCAGTACATATTTCAGATACGCAAAATTCATCCTTATTTGCATTATTCGGACTATAAGTCAAATTACTTTCCTCAGTACACATTAGAAAGGCGAGTAATTGGGATCTCTTGCAGATTTACCATCGGTGCAATAATCTATCGCTCTCTTCTGTCAGCGAAATTTTGATTCTCTTGTTGTGTGGACTTTTAGCCGGTTGCTAACCGTTGCCCAGGGTGTACCACGAGGAGGTAATCCACACACACACCCCTCCATGGAGGTGTCTCCTACTTTAATACCACCAGATTCTTTTATCCGTATTAATTATTAGAGATGCTAATGGAGACACCTCTTTTTTTAAACATCAACTTATGTTTATTATTTATCTTTGGAGCGTAAGTCACAAATTAACAGTTATTTTGTTTATGATTTTTCAAGCTCATTTAAAATTTGATCAAGTGTGTAAGGAATTGGGTATTCGTAGTTACTATCTTCTATGTTGTTCAGAATTTTATAATGTTCAGTTAAAGTTATGTCAGTTTCACTCAATCCATAATATCGGTAAATTATTTTGTGGTTCAGAAGTCCCAGTAGAACATAACATATAAAAGATTTGTCGGTAATTCTAACATGTTTAATAATAAACTTACAAATTTTTACTGAAGTATTGAAGTCTATAAATGGAACGGAATAATCCCATTTTAAATGTTTGGCCCGGTCAGATGTTTCTCTGTATCTCCTGCTTTCATTGTTAGAGCTCCTTGTCTCATAAATATTCTGCAAATAATTTCTATAGTGAAGTACTATAAATTCAATTTCCAGTTCATTCAGTAATATACATCTGTGGGCTTTGGTTGATATAAAGGGATCGTCATTGTACGTTTTGCATAAGGAACACATATAAACGAAGTCTGAATTTTGTACGCCAGTAATAGACATTTTGGGTTCAATTTCAGAACATACTTTTAAATGCAGCCATCTTTTACAGGCACTACACTCCACATAATCATCTTGGGTACTATTTCCGCATTTTAAACAGCTACTAAACATATGTTCTGAAGTTAACAACAGTATATTTTGAACAGTAATCCTAAACTGTTCGGGATCGAAAATATTTTCCATTGAAGAGATCATGAAATCGTGTATGGTGTTAATTTTGGAAAATACAAATACGTAATAAATAACATAAATTCCACAGTTTATACTATCCTCATATTCTTGTTTGGGATACAGAGGTATTCTTGAAATGTTCCATTTTCTAATGTTAAGTTTGTCATGTTTTTGTAACTGGTCTCTCGTAATGAAGAATTTTTTTATTTTATTAAAAATGTCGTCCTCTGAAACGGTATAGTTTTTACCCGGATTTAAAATATATATAGTATTTTCGGTAAGATCCAAAACGATTAATAACCAGTGAACTTCATTATGGTCTTGTGGTATTAAGATGTATCGAATGTTTTGGAGAGGTTTTATGAACGGTTTAAATTTGGTATAATTTTTCGCCTGTTCACCAAATAATAGATGCGAAGAAATGGTATCAATATAATAAATGTCCGAACGATTTTTCAATAATGAAAAAGCCACTGCATCTATACAGTAGTCGGATGTCCACTTTTCCATTCCCGTTGGTGCATTCTTCAAATTGTTAAATACAGAAGCCAATGTTTTGTAATCGGAACTGGCCAAAGTTATAGTTTGTTCCGAATCTGTATATTTTCCCAAAATAAAATGTTGCTTCATAGCCAATGTCATATAAAAATTATTATTGAAAAGCAAACCATTTTGAAGTGCTCTATCACCTGGTTTGTCGTCACAGCTCACGTCATTCTTTAAAGTTGGACTTTTTTCATTCTTAGCGTGCGTAATTTCAATAGAAGGTTCATAACTTATGATTTCCTTTTTTTCTACTTTATCTTCTGGAACAATGGCATTTTCTACAGTTATTTTTTTTATGTTCTTTTGATATAGAAATCCTTTTTTCTTGGCAATTCTTCTCCACTCTTCTTTCTCTTCAGGATTATCAATTTCTTTCTTAATTTCTTCATTGGTATTAATTTTATTTTTCTTCTTGGGGACTCTTCCGATGTCTAAATCAATGGCTTTCAGTTCCGTTCTGATTCGGTTATGCACCTCTGATACAAACCGTCCAACTTTCACATTTGTTTGGCCACCAAGAATTTCTCTTTTTAAAATTTTATACCAGCATTCCACATTAGCATTACTGAATCGTCCGGTGTCTAATATGTCACTCCATAAAGGGGCAAAAGGCATAAGGCGGTTCAAAAGATACATGCAGAATTCTTCCGACATATACAAATTTTTTTCATCGACTTGTGGAGGAGTTTCTTCCATTTTTCTTAAAACTTTTTCATATATTCTAAAGAAGAAAATAAAAAATGGCGTCGTGGTATATGCACCCCTTACTATTTCATCGTCTATATCATCTTCAAAAGAAAAATCACTTTCTTCTCGTAATTTCAGGAAATAATCCGATTTTTCGTACGATTTTGACGCCAACTCTTTTATCGCTGTCTTAACATCCGAATTATAAAATGGAGTAATCAACAGAATACAGATGTTTTCGAATTGAAACGAAAGTTCTTCTAATGAGGTACATTGCATTAACACTGCAACAGAATCAACAATTACATTCTTAATTTCATTTTTTTGCTTGATCGTAGAGACTCTGTTACAAATCATTTTAATGAAATGGGCACAGCAAAATTTTAATGTGATCATGGAAAATACTCTGGAATCATCCAAACAATTGGTAACAAATTTGTAACAAACTTTGAGATACGTGAACAATGTCATATCGTTAAAGGCTTGACACACTGATATCACTAATGCGAAACTCCAATCTGTAACTATGACGTTAAACATTGGCCACGTTTTGTTACACACAGTACGAACAAAATGTTTAAATTGTAATAGAAATGTGATTATTGTGGCAGAATCATGTTTGGAGCTGATTAGCTCTGCAACTGGAATGATTTTTCTGTTTACGTTAATTACTAACGAATAGTAAAGTATACGATGCCCTTCATCATAAATAGTTGGGCGGATAACACTCCCCGTCGAATCAAAAAACGCATCCACTTTCTGTCCTTTTTTAATCAAAGTTTTCACTTGCTCCTTTGAAAATAAGTGAACAAGGGTTCTTCCGTTGGGAAATTGTATGTATCGATCGTCCTCTTTTTGATCTATGGCCCTTATCAACAAATCTAATAGCGCGTCTTTGTGTTTATCCTGCTCAGCAATTGCCTCTGACCTCGCCTTTTGATAAACGGGAAGTGAACGCAGATTTTGCCAATTTCCTTCGCGGATTACATCTGGATCAACTCTATCTATTTCTGGGCATCTGAATACGTTTGGTAATTGTTCTTTTAGTTTCTCTTTAGTTAGTTTTCTTTCCGTTCCTTTTAACCAGTACGAGTATTCTTCTGTGTGGTTTACGTCTCGTGGACCTTTAAAATATAGAAATACGTCCATATAACATTCACTAACTGCATACATAAACTTATAGTATCTGCACTCACTTTGTTTACATACTGCGTATTCTATCATCTGCAAACGGCAACATTCTTGTTTTTTATTAATTCTGTGACCCTTATATATCAAAAGGCACGATATGTTATGAGACAACAGTTCTTTTTTCCAAAAATTACGTCTAATTTCTGCATTTCGGAACAGATCTATGCCATTCTGGAACCGTTCAATTTTAATGTTTAGTAATATTTCAAATTTAAAGTTTTCCACTTCCGCCGTAAATTTTTTATCTACGAGTAGTTCTTCACTATTTTCTTTCGTATCAGTGTAACGAACAGTATTTTTCATAAAACATTCATTTGAGGATTCAAATTTCATAATTGTCTGTTCATCAGTTTCCCCAATGTTACTTTTATTATTGGGACTCTTGCAATTTTCCGAAAGTTCGATATTTCCTTCTTCAGATTTAACATCTCTGGTAGGCTCCAAGTCCTTATTTGCATCTAATTTAGTTGGTATGGGTGTCATCCTCGTCACTTGATCTATAATATCTTTTATCTTATCGAATTGTCTTTTTATGAGGTTATAAAAACTCATTCGATTATTGAATGTACTTTTTAAGTCAAAAGACTGACACATTACTGATAAGATGGAATGAACAGTTCTCGGGGAGCACATGCGTAATTCATCTAAAGAATATTGAGAATTAATAATAAAACTTGCAGCGTCCTTTGCTGAAATATCTCGCTTTTTTTGTCTTCCCATATTCTTAGATTTAACGTCTAAAAGTATATGTGTTATCCAATCGACTTTCGTGAAACAATGTTTTTTAAACACTCGGTATATCCCCGCACTTCTGATGTAATTTAGGTGCTTTATACAATTAAACACTGTTTAATAAAACTACAAAAAATCACAAAAAATGTCCACTTTGATTAAATGTGAAAACAGAGAGGCACGGTTTTTTTAAACATTCGGTATATCCCTCTTACCGTTGATGTTACCTATGCACTATGCACTTAAAATTAAAAACTTAAATTTTATAAAACTGCACACTAGGCACACTTTTTTAAACACTCGGTGTATCCCACTTACTAACGTTATCTACGTACTTTATAAAATTAAACACTATATACATATAAAGCTATACAAAACCACAAAAACAGTTCACTTTGGTCAAACACGAAAATAGAGCAAAATAGGCACAATTTTTTTAAACACTCGGTGTATCCCACCCACTACTGATGTTATTTAGGTACTTTATAAAATAAACACAAAATTGAATAAAAGTACACTTTTTTCGTAAATATTGCAATATTCAAAATGCAGTTAAAAAAATACGTCAACAACGTACAAACATCGTTAATGAATTAGCTAGTGGTGTCATCAAGAGTCACCTATTTTATATTTTATAAACATTCGGCCAACGTTTTTATTAATTATGGCATTCCAGAGAGGGATGTTTACGTTAACAACATTTAGATAAGCTCACATTTATAAATATCCCTTTGAGGTGTTAAATTACAACATCCGATTAGTGTCCGAATGTGATCCTATTTGTAAATAATAATTTTTAAACAAAAATTACTACTCCAACGTCTCCAACATGTACAGGGTGAGTCAATATTGCGTGGACGCTCAAAATCTACCGAGCCGTTTGAAATTTGTGTCAGAGAAATGGCACATGTTAAAATTATTTTTAAATCTAGAAGATATTTCACATAGTGCTGGTTAGCTAATACATAACCTTTTTTAATGAAACAATCAACATTTGTTTGCAAATTTGCGTTTGACTTTTAATTCTCTATCCGCGCATATGTTTTTTTAACTTACACTGCGGCATTGCCACGTTATTCAACTTTTTTTGCAAAAAAATGCATTTGAGGGATAAGTTATTATTAGCTGCACCTTGCATACACAGGGTGTTTCGTGAGTGACTGGCCATGCGCCAATGGGGAGTCTCACTCAATATGTCTCACTCCAACCTCAACAAACTTTCTTACGCGCATCTGTAACTTGTTTATAGCATTTAAAATCATATGCGGGTTATTATACTCTTGGCAAATATGTACAATGCCCGCAATGGAGTATATTGCATTTAATCGACACATTTCTAATACCAGTAATATCGCTCGTAGAGAAAATATTTTCATATCGTTGTGTTAGTGATCCAATTCTGAACAATTTTCAAAATGTCCGTCCGTCTGTCTGTCCATGTGTCCGTCCGCCCGTCACGTTTCTTGAAAGCACGATAACTTTAAGAGTCCGATTGTATTGAAATTTGGACCGTAAGTTAGTGTTACTTAGTTTAGAACAAAATTGTTCAACAAACAAAAAGCTGTTAATTATTTAAATATTTTTTAAATTGTGTTCTCTTATGTTTTGCAATGAAACAAAAAATCTCTAAAACGGAAACAATCCCACCTCTCTGGGGAGACTTGTTAAAAAATGTGAAAAAAAAGCATAGTAATTAGAGAATTTTTTTAAGTTTAGATATGAATAGGTACTGTTATATTGCAAGACCAGTTACACATAAGTTACGCAATAGTCCCCAATGTGTATAAACTTAAGTAATAAATCTGTTACAAATAAGATTACATTATGGATCAAGCTTATTTCATCTCGCAGTAGACAAGGCCCCTGGTCTTCCGATAACATAAACTAACATTATCCGAAATACATGTCATTTCAGCAAACTCCGGCTACTTTTCTATGCTTTCTACTATTTTTATAAATACCCCCATCTCCAGATTTTTTCGATTCTGAAATATACAGGGTGTTTCAGTTAACATTCCCTCAGCCGATATCTCGGAAACTAAAAAACATATTTTTATTCTGTAAATGGTAATAGATTTCTACTGTTAATGCCTTCTTCAGAAAATACAATTTACTATTACAACAATATCACCGGATGTGTCACTGCAGTACCCTACAGACCGTATGGAAAGCAAAGCAAATGAGCAGCGCAGTGAATAATGAACGTCACACAACTATTGCGGTCCATTCTATTATCTATTTTGGGGATGCCAGCACCCTTAGCACGGGGCGGAAAATTATCTCATGCTATTACACTAACTGCTAGTGTCTATCTCAACAGACTCACGTTATAAAATTCAACAGATATCACGAAACAGTGGAAAAATGATTTATTTTGTATTTTGCGGGTGGCATGTTCCCTCAGTACGGGGCGGAAAATTATTTCATGCTTTTTTTCCAACTAATAGTGTCCCTCTTAACAGAATCGCGTAAAAAAATTCAACAGATATCAACAGACAATGGAGAAATGATTTTTCTTGTATTTTGGGGGTGGCCTGCACCCTTACTACGGGGCGAAAAATTGTCTCATGCTACTACACTAACTACTAGTGCCCATCTCAATAGACTCACGCAATAAAATTCAATAGACATTATTTTTAAAAACCGTTGCTGGTAAACCATTGCTGTTTTCACACCTACAATTACTTATTACACTCTTGACAAATACAAAACGAAGAGTATATTGCATTCGATCGGCACATATGTAAAACCCGTAATATTTGTCGTTTGACTTAATATAAATGTGTATCAAACTCGGGCTGATTTTGTACGATTTTTTCCCCTCTTTAGTGGTGCCATAGACACCCTCATCCCCTGAACTTTTGCGATTCTGAAATATATGTCATTTCTCATGCTATTATCTGTCCCTTGGCTTAATATAAATGTGTATCAAACTCCGGCTGATTTGTTACGATTTTTTTTCCTCTTTAGTGGCGCCGTAGACACCCTCATCCCCTGAATTTTTGCGATTCTGAAATACATGTCATTTCTAATGCTATTATCTGTCACTTGACTTAATATAAATGTGTATCAAACTCCGGCTGATTTTTTACGATTTTTTTCCTCTTTAGTGGCGCCGTAGACACCCTCATCCCCTGAATTTTTGCGATTCTGAAATACATGTCATTTCTAATGCTATTATCTGTCGCTTGGCTTTATATAAATGTGTATCAAACTTCGGCTGATTTTTTACGATTTTTTTCCTCTTTAGTGTCGCCGTAGACACCCTCATCCCCTGAATTTTTGCGATTCTGAAATATATGTCATTTCTCATGCTATTATCTGTCCCTTGGCTTAATATAAATGTGTATCAAACTCCGGCTGATCTTTTACGATTTTTTTTCCTCTTTAGTGGCGCCGTAGACACCCTCATCCCCTGAATTTTTGCGATTCTGAAATATATGTCATTTCTCATGCTACTATCTATCACTTGACTTAATATAAATGTGTATCAAACTCCGGCTGATTTTTTACGATTTTTTTCCTCTTTACTGGCGCCGTAGACACCCTCATCCCCTGAATTTTTGCGATTCTGAAATATATGTCATTTCTCATGGTATTATCTGTCCCTTGGCTTAATATAAATGTGTATCAAACTCCGGCTGATTTTTTACGATTTTTTTTCCTCTTTAGTGGCGCAACAGACACCCTCAACCCCTGAATTTTTGCGATTCTGAAATATATGTCATTTCTCATGCTATTATCTGTCACTTGACTTAATATAAATGTGTATCAAATTTCGGTTGATTTTTTATGAATTTTTTTCCTCTTTTGTGGCGCAATAGACACCCTCATCCCCTGAATTTTTGCGATTCTGAAATATATGTCATTTCTCATGCTACTATCTATCACTTGACTTAATATAAATGTGTATCAATCTCCGGCTGATTTTTTACGATTTTTTTTCCTCTTTAGTGGCGCAATAGATACCCTCATCCCCTGAATTTGTGCGATTCTGAAATATATGTCATTTTTCATGCTATTATCTGTCACTTGACTTAATATAAATGTGTATCAAACTCCGGCTGATTTTTTACGATTTTATTTCCTCTTTAGTGTCGCCGTAGACACCCTCATCCCCTGAATTTTTGCGATTCTGAAATATATGTCATTTCTCATGCTATTATCTGTCACTTGACTTAATATAAATGTGTATCAATCTCCGGCTGATTTTTTACGATTTTTTTTCCTCTTTAGTGGCGCAATAGACACCCTCATCCCCTGAATTTTTTCGATTCTGAAATATATGTCATTTCTCATGCTACTATCTATCACTTGACTTAATATAAATGTGTATCAATCTCCGGCTGATTTTTTACGATTTTTTTTCCTCTTTTGTGGCGCAATAGACACCCTCATCCCCTGAATTTTTGCGATTCTGAAATATATGTCATTTCTCATGCTACTATCTATCACTTGACTTAATATAAATGTGTATCAATCTCCGGCTGATTTTTTACGATTTTTTTTCCTCTTTAGTGGCGCAATAGACACCCTCATCCCCTGAATTTTTGCGATTCTGAAATACATATCATTTCTCATGCTCTTATCTATCGCTTGGCTTAATATAAATGTGTATCAAACTCCGGTTGATTTTTTATGAATTTTTTTCCTCTTTTGTGGCGCAATAGACACCCTCATCCCCTGAATTTTTGCGATTCTGAAATATATGTCATTTCTCATGCTACTATCTATCACTTGACTTAATATAAATGTGTATCAATCTCCGGCTGATTTTTTACGATTTTTTTTCCTCTTTAGTGGCGCAATAGACACCCTCATCCCCTGAATTTTTGCGATTCTGAAATACATGTCATTTCTCATGCTATTATCTGTCACTTGACTTAATATAAATGTGTATCAAATTTCGGTTGATTTTTAATGAATTTTGTTCCTCTTTAGTGTCACCGTAGACACCCTCATCCCCTGAATTTTTGCGATTCTGAAATACATGTCATTTCTCATACTATTATCTGTTCCTTGGTTTAATATAAATGTGTATCAATCTCCGGCTGATTTTTTACGATTTTTTTTCCTCTTTACTGGCGCCGTAGACACCCTCATCCCCTGAATTTTTGCGATTCTGAAATATATGTCATTTTTCATGCTATTATCTGTCACTTGACTTAATATAAATGTGTATCAAACTCCGGCTGATTTTTTACGATTTTTTTCCTCTTTAGTGGCGCCATAGACACCCTCATCCCCTGAATTTTTGCGATTCTGAAATATATGTCATTTCTCATGCTACTATCTATCACTTGACTTAATATAAATGTGTATCAATCTCCGGCTGATTTTTTACGATTTTTTTTCCTCTTTAGTGGCGCAATAGACACCCTCATCCCCTGAATTTTTTCGATTCTGAAATATATGTCATTTCTCATGCTACTATCTATCACTTGACTTAATATAAATGTGTATCAATCTCCGGCTGATTTTTTACGATTTTTTTTCCTCTTTTGTGGCGCAATAGACACCCTCATCCCCTGAATTTTTGCGATTCTGAAATATATGTCATTTCTCATGCTACTATCTATCACTTGACTTAATATAAATGTGTATCAATCTCCGGCTGATTTTTTACGATTTTTTTTCCTCTTTAGTGGCGCAATAGACACCCTCATCCCCTGAATTTTTGCGATTCTGAAATACATATCATTTCTCATGCTCTTATCTATCGCTTGGCTTAATATAAATGTGTATCAAACTCCGGTTGATTTTTTATGAATTTTTTTCCTCTTTTGTGGCGCAATAGACACCCTCATCCCCTGAATTTTTGCGATTCTGAAATATATGTCATTTCTCATGCTACTATCTATCACTTGACTTAATATAAATGTGTATCAATCTCCGGCTGATTTTTTACGATTTTTTTTCCTCTTTAGTGGCGCAATAGACACCCTCATCCCCTGAATTTTTGCGATTCTGAAATACATGTCATTTCTCATGCTATTATCTGTCACTTGACTTAATATAAATGTGTATCAAATTTCGGTTGATTTTTAATGAATTTTGTTCCTCTTTAGTGTCACCGTAGACACCCTCATCCCCTGAATTTTTGCGATTCTGAAATACATGTCATTTCTCATACTATTATCTGTTCCTTGGTTTAATATAAATGTGTATCAATCTCCGGCTGATTTTTTACGATTTTTTTTCCTCTTTACTGGCGCCGTAGACACCCTCATCCCCTGAATTTTTGCGATTCTGAAATATATGTCATTTCTCATGGTATTATCTGTCCCTTGGCTTAATATAAATGTGTTTCAAACTCCGGCTGAATTTTTACGATTTTTTTTCCTCTTTAGTGGCGCCATAGACACCCTCATCCCCTGAATTTTTGCGATTTTGAAATATATGTCATTTCTCATGCTACTATCTATCACTTGACTTAATATAAATGTGTATCAATCTCCGGCTGATTTTTTACGATTTTTTTTCCTCTTTAGTGGCGCAATAGACACCCTCATCCCCTGAATTTTTGCGATTCTGAAATATATGTCATTTCTCATGCTACTATCTATCACTTGACTTAATATAAATGTGTATCAATCTCCGGCTGATTTTTTACGATTTTTTTTCCTCTTTTGTGGCGCAATAGACACCCTCATCCCCTGAATTTTTGCTATTCTGAAATATATGTCATTTCTCATGCTACTATCTATCACTTGACTTAATATAAATGTGTATCAATCTCCGGCTGATTTTTTACGATTTTTTTTCCTCTTTATTGGCGCAATAGACACCCTCATCCCCTGAATTTTTGCGATTCTGAAATACATATCATTTCTCATGCTCTTATCTATCGCTTGGCTTAATATAAATGTGTATCAAACTCCGGTTGATTTTTTACGATTTTTTTCCTCTTTAGTGTCGCCGTAGACACCCTCATCCCCTGAATTTTTGCGTTTCTGAAATACATATCATTTCTCATGCTCTTATCTATCGCTTGGCTTAATATAAATGTGTATCAAACTCCGGTTGATTTTTTACGATTTTTTTCCTCTTTAGTGGCGCCATAGACACCCTCATCCCCTGAATTTTTGCGATTCTGAAATATATGTCATTTCTCATGCTACTATCTATCACTTGACTTAATATAAATGTGTATCAAACTCCGGCTGATTTTTTACGATTTTTTTCCTCTTTACTGGCGCCGTAGACACCCTCATCCCCTGAATTTTTGCGATTCTGAAATATATGTCATTTCTCATGGTATTATCTGTCCCTTGGCTTAATATAAATGTGTATCAAACTCCGGCTGATTTTTTACGATTTTTTTTCCTCTTTAGTGGCGCAACAGACACCCTCAACCCCTGAATTTTTGCGATTCTGAAATATATGTCATTTCTCATGCTATTATCTGTCACTTGACTTAATATAAATGTGTATCAAATTTCGGTTGATTTTTTATGAATTTTTTTCCTCTTTTGTGGCGCAATAGACACCCTCATCCCCTGAATTTTTGCGATTCTGAAATATATGTCATTTCTCATGCTACTATCTATCACTTGACTTAATATAAATGTGTATCAATCTCCGGCTGATTTTTTACGATTTTTTTTCCTCTTTAGTGGCGCAATAGACACCCTCATCCCCTGAATTTGTGCGATTCTGAAATATATGTCATTTTTCATGCTATTATCTGTCACTTGACTTAATATAAATGTGTATCAAACTCCGGCTGATTTTTTACGATTTTTTTTCCTCTTTAGTGTCGCCGTAGACACCCTCATCCCCTGAATTTTTGCGATTCTGAAATATATGTCATTTCTCATGCTATTATCTGTCACTTGACTTAATATAAATGTGTATCAAATTTCGGTTGATTTTTTAAGAATTTTTTTCCTCTTTAGTGGCGCAATAGACACCCTCATCCCCTGAATTTTTGCGATTCTGAAATATATGTCATTTCTCATGCTACTATCTATCACTTGACATAATATAAATATGTATCAAACTCCAGCTGATTTTTTACGATTTTTTTTCCTCTTTAGTGTCACCGTAGACACCCTCATCCCCTGAATTTTTGCGATTCTGAAATACATGTAATTTCTCATGCTATTATCTGTTCCTTGGCTTAATATAAATGTGTATCAATCTCCGGCTGATTTTTTACGATTTTTTTTCCTTTTTACTGGCGCCGTAGACACCCTCATCCCCTGAATTTTTGCGATTCTGAAATATATGTCATTTCTCATGGTATTATCTGTCCCTTGGCTTAATATAAATGTGTATCAAACTCCGGCTGAATTTTTACGATTTTTTTTCCTCTTTAGTGGCGCCATAGACACCCTCATCCCCTGAATTTTTGCGATTCTGAAATATATGTAATTTCTCATGCTATTATCTGTCTCTTGGCTTAATATAAATGTGTATCAAACTCCGGCTGATTTTTTACGATTTATTTTCCTTTTTAGTGGCGCCGTAGACCCCCTCATCCCCTGAATTTTTGCGATTCTGAAATATGTGTCATTTCTAATACTATTATCTGTCATATGACTTAATATAAATGTGTATCAAACTTCGGTTGATTTTTTATGAATTTTTATAATGATGATAAGGTGTATTCATTCCCCTAGGCCCCGGCAAATTTATAAAAATTATATTGTTTCATCAGTTATGAACTTGTGTTTAAAAACATTTTACTAATATCTATTACTATAGCTGAATGCCTGACAAACTAGTAGGTAAATTATTTACACTATGTATTTTAAAATAATTAGAAAATTCACCTCATTGTGATTTATATTCACCCAGTATTCATCCTGCAACCTTTTAAACAATTTCACAATCTTGCAAATGAACATTACCTCAATGATTACAGCAATTTTAATTTAATATGCATTACTTAACTGGTCCACTGTAAAAATTCGATTCTCATTTCTGATTCTGATTCTGTCTTCGACGAGGTGAGAAAATCCGAAAGTCCCCGAACGTATTTTGCTCGTATCTATTGGAACTAAATTTTCAATAAAATTTAAATATTCATATTCTGTGTCTTCACTCTTTTTTTTGCAAAGTAGTGGTAACCTTGAGAGTGCATCCGATTGAAAGTTTTCCTGTCCACAGATATAGATATATAGATAGATAATTTATTTAACTACATTACATACACAAGAGTACATTAGTAGCAAGTCAGAAAAACAAAAATTAAATTAAATATGAAATTAAGTTATTGTAAAAGAGTAACTATAAAAAAAGAAGAAAACATATATAAATATAAAAGTAACACGTATGCCTAAATATAGAAGGATCACATAAATATATAAAAAACAATAAATATGTTTTGTCATGACAAAAGTATAATAAAAAAAACAAACAAAAACTGTAATATCTAAATACTACATTAAATTCAAAATTATTTAAACGCCTCGTGTGCCTGCTTCATATCAACATTAATGTATTAATTATCTGTCATTAATTTATTTCAGTCTGAACTGAGTTTGTCATCAAAGCAAAGTCATCTACAGAATAGAAGCATTGTTTAATTAAAATTGCTTTCAGGGCCTTTTTAAAAGAGTTTATATTTAATGATTTTATACTATTTGGCAAAACATTGTACATGTTTAAATTTAAAGACTTATTCTCAGATTTTTTCAGTCTAAAACGGGGAGTTCTCAATAGATTTACGGATCTAGTATTGTAGTTATGAATGTCAGAGTGCGTGTTGAAAATATTGATATTTATGTGTATTTCAATTAAAGAATAATATATAAATAAAGATGGTAACGTCATTATACCAAACTTCACAAACAGTGGCTTACAATGTACTCTATTATCATTAATTCCAGCCAGCACTCTGACATGCTTAAAAGTATAATCAAAGTTAGCTAAAAATAATGACCATCTTTGAACTCGCCCTGCTGCCATCTGTGGCAGGCTTTTATTTTCACCTAGCTATGCTAAAAGAGGTTTATGGTCCGATAGTATTTCAAACTTTCGACCTATCAGGTATTGATATAGTTTTTTGGCCGCCCAGTAAATGCTAAGAGCCTTTTTTGAATTATTGAATAATTTTGCTCTGCCTTTGACAAAACTCTCGATATGAGACACACTGGACGCTCAGTACCATCTGCCATAACATGCAATAATGCGGCACCAATACCATATTGACTGCTAACACACTCTAAAAGTAATGGCTTATCTGCATCAAAAGTACTAAAATTTTATCGGAGGCTAGTTCTGATTTTGCAAATTGGAAAGCTTCTTAACATTTTTTGGTCCAAACAAACTTTTTATCTTTTTGACAAAAATCATATAACGGTTTTAAATTTTGTGACAAATTTTTTATAAAACGGGAATAATAATTAATGAATCCTGTACACGCTTTAACTTCTGTAACCGTTTTTGGACGTGGAGCTTCCAAAATAGCCTCAACTTTATCTTTGCAAGTCTCCAAACCTTCTGAAAAAATTTTATAACCTAAATAATAAATACAATCTTTAAAAAACTCGCATTTTTTAAAATTTAGTCTGAAACCGGCTTTTTCTAATCTACTTGAAACTTCTGATAGATTTTCAACATGCTCTTTCTTTTTCTTGCCTGTAACGACAATGTCATCCATAAAATTTACTGTGCCTTTACACCCTTGTAAAACTTTTTCCACTATGCATTGGAATATGGAGCAAGCAGGTTTTGTTCCGTAAGGTAATCTTTTACCTTATAAATACCAAATGGAGTGCTCCATGCTAAAAGCTCACTTCATTCTTCGTCAATTACCAACTGATTATATGGATTTAAAAAATCTAATTAAGTGAATTTTTCTCCACCCTCTAAAGCACCAAAAATCTGCTCTATTCGTGGCAATGGATGATTAACATCTTTCAAGAATTTATTTATTGTAATTTGTGCAGAGTCGAACGTCTTTGCCGTTCGCCTTTATGACTGGGACAAGTGCTGTACCCCAACTCGAGTTTGACACCTTCTCTATAACGCCCTCTACTTCGGGTCTCTGCAATTCATTCACTGCTTTATCTTTAAAAGCAAAGGGGGTCGCTCCTGGTTTATGAAAGATTGGCTGAACATTTTCTTTTAACTCTAACTTGATTTGCTCGGAATGGTAAGTACCTAACTCGTTTTTAAATAAAGCTGAATGGGTTTTTAACAACTGATTTAATGTCAAATCCGGACTCGAATTTACATCAATACTCAGATCATTTAAAGAAACTTCAGAATCTTTAACCGTTAAATTAAACTTAAACTTGCAGTAATTTGGCCCACTGGTTTAATTACCTGACCTCCGTATGTTTTTAACTTGACCATTGTTGGTTCCAATTCTACCGTTGAAAAATTTCTTTTATAAATATTTAAAGGCATACAAGACAATCCTGAACCTGCATCAATTTCTAAAAACATAAGTGTATGATTTATTGAAGCATTAATACCTATCGGTTTAACATAATTCAAATTTTCTTCTCAATTAAAATTTCAATAGCATCCTCCACTACTTCACTTTCAACATAATAATTTTTTTCTGTAAGCCCCTTACAAGCTGCTGCTATATGGCCTTTCTTTTTACATTTGTTACATACACATTTCCTATACTTACAATTCTTAAAATCATGATTACCCTTGTTACAAAAATGGCACTTCAACTCTTCGCTTTTATTTTCTGGTTTCTCTTTTTTCTTTACTAGAAACTTCTTTTCCTTATGAATCTTATTCACCTCTATACTCCTACCAGCTTCCTTCAGTGCTGCTTCTTTATTCAACGCTATTTCTAAAAGATCATTGACTTTCTTCGTTGTATCCTCTTCACAAAGTCTATCTAAAATGGGACCAGGTTTCATACCCACTACAAATTTATCCTTGACTCTCTCCTCCAACATTTCTCCGGTAAATTTACATTGGGCTGCAATATTCTTCACCTTTACAAACCACTGATTTACTGTCTCTGCTCCTTGTTTTAGCGAATCAAACTGAATACGCCTACGATAGACAGACACCCTCGCTTTAAACTGTGTTGAGAGTAACTCAATTAATTGCTTGTATGTTTTATCTTTTGGCTTTTCAAGATCGCAAAGGTTTTTTAACACCTTGTAACTTTCCTCATCAATCGAAGTTAATAAGGCTGATATTTTCCTTCCTTCTTCAATTCGATTAGCCAGAAAAAAATGCTCTAAACGCTCTTCAAAAATCTCAAAGTCATCTCCTACTTTGAAATTGGCTAATGTGGCAATATTTCCTGTGTTTACCACAGTTATTTGGGTAGCTACTTCAGACATTTTCAAAACTTTTAAAAGAAAAACGTGGTTTCCACAATTCTAACCTCAATATTTTTGCAGACGATTCTCACAGTTTCAGTTTCACAACGAATTTTCCGACAATATTCACTGTTTCTTTTCCAATTTACCTCGTCGCCAAATAATATGTGATGTACTCAAATAAAAATACATAGATTGCTGATATAATAGTGGAGTAGATCTGGCATTTGAAAAACAAGTGCCTTTTTTCAAACAAAATTTCCCCGTCTTATAGAGGACGACTTCCCCCACTTCCCTGACACTTTCACATCCGAGATCTAGGCGGTGGGTGGGAGGGGCGGCTGTTCAACATATGGAAAATCGGTTTTTCTCAGTTTGCGCGCGATCGGCGAGACGGAGAAACAAATATTTCGGATAAGTAAGAAAGGTCTCCTCGAGCCGCGTAAACTGGTTTTTGATTTTTAAATCGGCCGATTAGGGCCGAAGATATGGCCGTCTGAAAATATTGAGTTTCAGGGTAGTAAAAAAAAAGTATGAGGGGTGTTTAAGAGATAAGGGATGGTGTTAGGATGGTAATTTTTTTTCTGTTGTGGGTGGTTATAGGAAGAGGTCAAAGTCGCGGGGGAGCTCTCTAGGGCAATTAGGGAAGGAGAGGGAGGAGGGAACGTGCAAAGAAGGAAGGCGGCGATATCTCCGGTTCTAATAGGGCGATTTAAAAAAATAAAAATAGCGTTTCTTCCTTTTTTGATCAGCTATAATGTTGGATAGGTAGGAAATAATTTTCGCCGAAAATGTAAAAATGGGGGGCAAAAGAAAAAATGTATTTTTTCTCAAAACGATTTTTTTTATTAAGGAAAAATGTCAGACTTACCTTTCTGACCTTCGATTTCCCTTTGTGTGAGTGTGTGAGAGTGAGAGCAGCGAGTGAGTAGAGAGGGTAGAGGCCACGCCTACTCTCCCGCCGCTGCAGCTGCTGAATGAAAAGAAATAAATTTATAAGTCTAACTCGCGCGCGTAGCGCAAGTTGCTGTCCGATCGAATTTTTTTTTTATAAAAAGAGAAATTTGTTCTCTTTAAAATGAGCCCTGGCAGAAAGGCGTAGGACTTTGCCTTTCTGCAGGGCTTAAACTTCAAGTTGTCGCCCTGCCTGTGGTAATGAAGGAATTTGAAAAATTCTCTTTTCATTTAAAAGGGGATGAAAATCCCCGTTTATTAGGAGCATCTTATCCCCCCCACTCAATCCCTTCAGAAAAAAAATCGTTTTGAAAAAATACAGAGAGCTCCCTGCGCGGCCTCGACTTTTCCTATAACCACCCACAACAGAAAAAAAATACCATCCTAACCCCATCCCTTATCTCTTAAACACCCCTCATACCTCCTGTCCGGCCCCTTTTCCTACCCTGAAACTCAATCCCTTCAAACGGCCATATCTCCGGCCCTAATTAGCCGATTTTAAAAAACCAAAAACCGGTTTACGCGCCTCGGGGAGACCTTTGTTTTTTGTTTGAAACATTTTTTGTCCGTCTCCCCGATTGCTCGCAAACTGAGAATAACCGATTTTCCGTATGTTTAATAGCTCCCCTCCCCCCGCACCACCTAGATCTCGGATGTGAAAGTGTCAGGGAAGTGGGGGAAGTCGTCCTCTATAAGACAGGCAATTTTTTTTTGTTGAAAAAAGGCACTTGTTTTTCACCCCCTTTTTTCTGCCAGATCTGCTCCACTATAATAGTATATTATGTAACAAGTTTTATAAACGTCATTTTAGTCACGAGTTTTATTAATCGCGAGCGACGCGTAGCGGAGCGAGTGTTTAATAAAATGAGTGACTAACAAGTTTATAAAACGTGTTGCATACTATACTTTTTCTACGACAGCAAATATCTAAATAAAAAATTTGGAAGTTATTTTAATATTTCATTTATTAACGTATCAATAACATGGTAACAGTAAAACAAAATTACTTGTCTCTTGTCACAACGCGTCGATTTATTTTGACAGATTGATGACAAGAATTACGGAAAACTAACTTGATTTTTGCCATTAAAATATCTAGAATTAACCTCAGCCGTGACTAATATCTCGTTGCTAAGTTCAGCCTGTGACTAAAATGCACGAAGTCACGGTTTGTCGAAAGCATGTTTAAAGGATTATTTAGCGTCATGGAAACGTATACGATAAACGCCATTTTAAAGATGGAAGTAGAAAAACATATATTATATACGGAACTTGTACATACATTTTAAAAAGGAAGTACAGGCCGGATCGGTTAACATAACCCTGATGTATTTTGGGGTGGGAGCATTCGTGCTGCCAACCTTACAAAGGTTCAATACACTACAGTCTCTATGTTTATATTTAAAAACGATAAATAAATAAAAATTGAAAACAATTTTATTTTCAGTAAATTAAAATTTTCAACTTCAGTTTATATAACCTAATTTATATAGGTCAACATCAACAACTATCGTTTAGCTATTTCCTTAATAGGCAAAAAAAGCGTTTGTTAAAATAGCCGTGACTTTATATTACGGTTTGGGTTAAGGGCCGGTTTATCAGTGCAGGGTTAAATGTTACTGTTACATAGCTGCCAGTCAACTATAATTCGCTGTTAGAGTCACTGTTAAATTAAAAAGTGTTTATTCTGCCTTCAGTCAACTGGCAGTCAAAAAGCCGTCAGCTATATAAAATGTGAATTTGGCAGCGGAATTTTTGTCAGATGGTATGTAGACAATGTTGCCGGAATTATTAATTTGTAGTATATTTAAAGAGTAAGTACCTGTTTCTGTTGTTTCATGAATTTTTCAAAGAAAATTATTTCAAAAGGTTAAAATAATACTTATAATAAGTTATTTTGCGAGTAGAAATACATTTTTAAATTCTGTAACAAAAAATAAATTTAAGTGTAGACGTGATAAATCACCTAAAGAAATTGATATTTGTGAATAGGCAATAACGTAAATTCATAATTTCTAACTCAATATTTTCTGGGTTTTTAATCCGTATGACGTCTGTGGGTACTCCATTTGTCATAATGGAAAACAGTGATTAAAAAAATCTGCAAATTTCAGCTTTTCCGAACGAAGTATGATAATGATGAATTTGCTGGTAGGTAAGGAGATATTACGTAGATAGGAGTTTACTATAAAGCGGTTCAGGCCGATCGGGAAGTTCAAATCTCGTTCAAGATTAAGCGCTCCTTGGCTATTTGACGGAAAATCCGTTTCAAACAGCATGAGACGCTGTGTTCATGAAAAATGTTCCTGCATCGAGGTCAACAGCTAGCCGAAGGATATGAAAATTGGAATTAAAAAACTACAAGTGCCAAGAAGATCATATTAACAGAAGAACAGAAGCAAGCTCTCATTCTGTTTTGTTTAAATTATATCCATCGCTCGTTGGAGTTTTGCATAATCTGTGTGTTTATTTAAATACAATAATTTTGTAGAAATTTTAACTTTGGCTGAAAGTTTAATTTCATTTGACAATTTTAGCGTCTCCACTAAACAGATTTCTTAAGCAAATTTAAATTATGTCTTAATTTCTATAATATTAAAATTGACTTAATATTTCGAGGTATGTTTCCTTTTGAATTTCTATTATTAGTATTGGGTCTCTATTTTTATATTTAAAAACAATAAATAAATAAAAATTGAAAATAATCTCTAATTTCGATTTCTTCAAAATGCATTTAAAAAGTTTTATATTTTCATAACACGCACGAACATACGGTTTATAGTCCGGTATATTTAGACATCGGAAGGTACAAAAATTCGCACCCAGCTGAAAGTTGATAGGATTGTTCAAAATACCATTATAAATGAACTAAAAAAAGTCCTCATCGATCCGATACCTGAAAAAAAAATACGCGGGGTCAAAGGTCACAAAAATGGGTTTTTCGCGATTTTCAGCAAAACGGTAAGTTTTATCATAAAATTAGCACCGTTTCTGAGATATGACGATTCAAAGAGTTGGAAGAGTTGTAATCGTCATAATATGTAAGTATATTATTATTATTATCACGCGAGCAGATCTGTGGAATCCGCAGCACTCAGGCCTGTCGGCCCATTGTGCATTCGCGTCATGTGGGATCTTCTAGAAGAGACCAGTGCTCTCCGCAAAGGATAGCAGTCTATTCCATGGTTGATCCCGTAACTCCTCCGGCTGTAAAAATTGCCTTTGGAGATGCCTATACCTTAACGCACCTAAGGGTGCGCAATTGCATAGGATATGAGTGGTGGTTTCATCCTCCACTCCACACATCCTACAAATAGGGCTGTTTTTCAACCCCATTGTGTGAAGATGTTTGTTCAGAGGACAGTGTCCTGTTAACAAGCCTACTATCCGTATCATTTTTTCTCTATCGAGCCCAAGCAGCCACTTAATGGTGTCGAGGGCCCCTTTATATGGACCCTCGACTGCCTCATTGTCATCGCCAACGCTCCTCGCAGTCAAGTGAACGGGTGGCGCGCCGGGGTAATATTTAATACCTCGGTGCGCCGACCGCCAACCAATCAGCACGCCGCTTTCGCGGCCGCGATAATATAAAAACTCGCCTGCGAAGTCAGCAGGCATCAGTATATCATATTTCTACTTCGTGAACGCTCCACGTGCACACGTTCTCGTTTTGTTTGCTCATCTTAAGTGTCTACCTTGACCATACACACCTCGAAACCGTATTGTGCACAACCATGACGTCTAAACAAAAGCATAAATTTAAAGAAAAATCAACCGCACCTACACAAAAATCTAAGCCACACAGAGAACAGTGGGCGACAATAGTGGAAGAAGAATATTCTGACCTATACCACCAAGTGCCGACCTACAACAGATTCCAAGCATTATAAATCGAAGCCACACAACAGCCTAAGGGTAAGAACAAAGTACCCTCAGAGCGTTCCATTATAGACCAGTTTCCTTTTCCACCATTTGACCCCTCTGTATCTAACCCCCAGAACCAAATATACCTATATAAAAACACCTACAAAAAACGTAAATTTCCTAAAAACATCACATTCCAATCTAGTCAACCTGATAAAATAAATGTACATCCTTTTTATTCGATTCAGACTACGATAATCTTAATTTTCTCGATGAAATCATACCAAACCCGAAATTGACTTTCACCTCCACTACAATAACAACTACAACGACCACCCTTACAACAACTGTTACTCCACTAATTGCGTCATCCCTAAATCTCGCGCCAAGAATGGCAACAACAGAATCATATACATCCCCAACTCATGCAATCAACATTCCTAGCACCCTAAATCCTTCCACAACAACTACCCCAACACCAACCACCCCTGCACCAGAATCCCCGTCACCAATGACGGTCCAACTTAACCGGCTCCTTGAACTTTCCAAACACTGTACCTACTCAGAAACACCCCAAACATCCTACCCTCATTCCCCAATAACACCTACCACACCTTCCACCCCTGAAGAAATAGTCCACACGACAAAAAAAGAAAAAAGACCCACAAAGTAAAATTTACTGAACAACACACCTCTCCTAACATCAATCAAATCACTGCCCCCATATCAACCATCAACGTTGAGACCACCACCACCATAAATGCCAAAAATCAATCCACTATCTCTCCTAACAGAGAAACGACTCCAGTTATACCGATATACACAAACAACCACAATAAAATCATACATTTAATCAATTCTAAGACCAGACAAAATCCAGTATACCGATATAACTCGAGATCACTCTCCTGCTACCCCAAATCTAAACCGGATTTTACCATCATATTAGACCTTTTAAAAAGAAATGAAGTTGAATTTCACTCATTTTATTCACTTCAAGACAGACCGGTCAAGCTAGCAGTTAAATACCTACCATGCGATATAGACATCGAATTTATAAAATCCGATTTAGAGAGCAAAAATATCACACCTATTAATACTTCCAGATTAACCACCACCCGTAACGGCATAAAAACAATCACACCTATCTTGATTTTAACCGTCTCTAGGGAGCAGTCGGACGCGACGCGCTCCTTAATTGAGCTCTGCTCCTGCAGAGTGAACGTTGAGGAGTACGTCGGCCCGCCAGTTTCTCAATGCCACCGCTGCCAAAAGTTCGGGCACTCCTCGCAGCTGTGCAACCGGGTCCCACACTGCGTGAGATGCGGCGGCACACACGGGAATAAGACATGCAACGCAGATGAGTGCAAGTGCGCCAACTGCGGGGCAGCTCATCCCGCAAGCTACCGGGGCTGCCCGGCCTACAAGGTAGCGATGGCAAGGAGGCGGCAAACACAAACCCAAACAACCCATAGTACTAATAACCGCCCTGTCAACACAAACACACAACCTTCAAGAAACAACACCTCAAACATTCCTCCAACACAATTTCCACCCTTAACCAATAATCAACCCTCCATTACCCAAACAACCACACGGCCACGACGCCCACAAAATCAACAACATACAAATCAACCTAATAACACTGACACACAAAATAACCCACAACCTGACGACGACGGCGATCTATTAAACCAAATAAGAAGTATTTTAAACATCTTTAGACAAGTCGATATTAAACACATACTTAAAACACTCACAAGTACAATAATTAAAATCAAAAATACCAAAAATTACTTCGACAAAATATTACTTATATTAGAATTCGTTTTCCGCATTTTCGATTAAACATATCCTTATACACAGTCTCCGAAACCACCCACAACCCGCCTTAACCACGTTCCCAACATCCCAGCAGTAAACAGAGATACACAGGCACAACTAATAACAAATAATTCAAACACACGACCAAACATTATCAAGCAAGAAAACATAATCACACACAAAACTACCTTCACAGAAAACATTTACCAACCAAAATACAAGTTCACACACTTAAACACTTTCAACCTACGGCAAGCGCCGAAGAGGCGGACGCCGTTAGCATCCCACTTGCTGGGAGCACCACTACGAAGCAGGCATCAGTCGATCGCCAGCAGTTCACCACTTAACTTCAGCAGCAGCAACGATAACAGTGCTTCCCTGGCACTCTCTTGTTTAACCAGTTGTTTTATTAGTAGTGAATAAGTATTAATAATAATTATCTAAAATATAAATAAACAAATAAGTGACGACGATGGCCACCAGAAGTGGTAAAGCTTCAACCCCGCTCTGTCAGACGCCGAGGGGGACCTTTTCAGTCAGCCGACACCCCCGCCCACCGAAGCTATCACCACGACGTCCGACGCCGCGACGCCTCGCCCCGGCTCCATATTCCAGGTGGGTCAAGGGCTTTCAGAGGAATCGACGCCACCCTCCGACGTGGCCTGGGAGACTGTGACCAAGACACTCCCCAAGCATCTGGAACTGACGCCACCCTCGCATCGGCTCACACCAGCGGCAGACCGGCGACATACCCAGGCCCCGACAATGTACACTCGGACCACCGCCACTACGGAGGCAGCGACGACCCTACCCAGCTACGAAGAATTGGCGCACTTAATGGCCGTCGCCACGGCCAATCTGGCCACAGTGGCCCCCCATCGTGCAGGGTACATCTCACCGCAACCAACCACGCTGGCCCCCCATCAAGCAGGGTACGTCTCACCGCAACCAACCACGCTGGCCCCCCATCAAGCAGGGTACGTCTCACCGCAACCAACCGCGCTGGCCCCCCATCATGCAGGGTACGTCTCACCGCAACCAACCACGCTGGCCCCCCATCAAGCAGGGTATGTCTCACCGCAACCAACCACGCTGGCCCCCCATCAAGCAGGGTACGTCACACTGCAACCAACCACGCTGGCCCTCCATCATGCAGGGCACGTCTCACCGCAACCAACCACGCCGGCCTCCCATCATGCAGGGAACGACTGGCAGCCACCAACAACAACAGTGATCCCACACACTGCACGGAACGTCCAGCAGCCGGAGGACGAAAATAGTGACTTATTCCGTGGACATGACACCTATCAACGCGGGGCTCATCATTCACCTTGGACAAGGGAAGACCCACACCCAACAATTTCTGGGGAACAACCCCAGTGGCGCCCAACAGAAATTCAACAATTATCTCAAACCATGATGCAGCTCATACAAGAGAGCACCCGAGCAGCCATCCAAGCCGTCTCCGAACAATCAACACTCAGAACGCGACCAAGGACACTACCCACCTTCGCAGGACTGGAATGGGAGGATCCCGAGGATTTCCTGGCAGAATTCGAGGAAGCCATGGACGAACAAGGTATCCAGGAAAGGGACAAGGTTCAAGTCGCCATCGAGCAGTTGGAAGGAGGGGCGAGGAAGGCTTTCGAGATGTGGAGAACAACGAAGATCACTTTCGAATTCTTCAAAGAAAAAATAAGACGCCGATACAATTTCACAGCCACACTGGGGAATCTACGCTCCCGATTACATGGAGAAAGGCAGTGAGAAGATGAACCGGTAGCGATATTCATTCAAAGGAAGATTGGGCTATGGCTCAGAGTTGCAAAAAACCTGGAGGAAGAGGAAATGGTGGAAGAGGTCCGAGAATTGCTGCGCCCAGAACTAAGGTTTGTCACCAGAAATACGGTGATCCACAGCATGGAGGAACTCAGCCGCATCGCCGAACGAACGGAGTCCGATTATAAGGAATTTCAGAGGCAGTTACGGCCGTTACCACGTCCAGCAACGCCGCCGCCAGAGAGGAGCACCAACCTGCCTAAGTGCCAGCGATGCCCCGGCTACCATTTCAACAGGAACTGCTCCACCAATCAAGGCAGCCGTCAGGAGCAGAACACCGCACCCAGGAGAGGCAACGATCAGAACCGACCAGCAGGGGACAACAACCCAGGACAGAATTCGAACCAGAGTCGGCCCAATCCACCCAATGAACAACCGTCGGGAAACGCTCGACGGGTCGAGGCGAGCCAGGACGCTCGACCCCAACAATACAAAGCCCAATAATCCTGATGACGGACGGCTACGGCTCATTACCACGCCTATGGGTCGAAGCTAATGGATGCCGTCTACTGGCGCTACTTGATAGTGGAGCTACCCACTCGTTCATCCGTGGGATGCACAGCGGTGGGATACCCAGGAATCACCACCCGACGATGCCCGTACGATTAGCGAGTCCAGGAGTGTTGGTACCCACCCAAGGATGTGTGGAACTGGAACTGAACTTCGGGGACTGGACAGCCCCCGCCTCCCTTCACGTACTGGACGAAATCAGGGAAGACAACATTCTCGGACGAATTGCCTCTACGCCGGAGTGACAGCACGACACACCTTGTTTTGGTCAGAAAACTCCGAAACGTCAGATTCAGTCCCAGCCGTGGATCCCAAATCAGAAAACGCCGCTCGGAGACAAGAGGATCATTTCGTGCTCCAGTGCCAAGTTACCGGACCAGAAACACACTATCATGTGAACGAGCAAGAAACACTCGCCGTAGTCTGGGCTTGCCGCAGATATCGCCATTGGCTGGAAAACGAACACTTCACCTTAGTAACCGACAGCCGTGCACTCAATTGGCTAAACCAGTTCAAAGACGAGAGGGCGAAATTAATTCGTTGGGCGCTTCAACTACAAGAATATAACTTCGCTGTGGAACATTGCCCTGGCCGATTCAACCAGTTGTCGGACTTTCTGTCACGCCATCCCCAAGATGGGATGCCCAGTGAGATGAGAGACGATTCCCGACTATTGCCCCCCGAGGAGACGACGAGCACCCATTGGCTTCCCCCCAGCGCCGCCGTGAACATGCACCCCAGGACGAGGAAGCTGATACCGAATCTGATAACCAGGATGCCCCGACGGAAGTGACACCGGCTGAAACTCCACCGCCTATCGTCCACCTGATGGAAGGAGAACGGGAAGAGTTCACCACGTTATATCAGGAGGTAAAAGAAGCCCAGCTCACCGACTATTCCGTCGAAGGGGCCGTTGCACACTGGACAGAACTTCAGCAGAGGGAACGCGGACTCAGGCCCTGGGCGAAGCGTTTGAAGACACGATTCCAAGTCATCGATGGACACTTGTGGCACGTAAATGACGACTGAGCTGCCCTAGTAGTACCACAGGGAATGAGAAACAAGGTCCTCTACCAGTACCACGACGCTCCCTATGCAGGACACCCCGGAAGAGACGAGACATACCGAACCATCAACAAAAGATACTACTGGCCAACCATCCGACGCCAGGCAGCTAATCACGTCAGGCAATGCATCATCTGTGCATCCACGAAGAGCGGTCCTCTGCAAGCTGCCGCTCCACGCCGACCAAGGCCACCAACCAAACCATGGCAAGCACTGAGCATCGATGTGATGGGACCGTACGTCGAGACGGCGTCCCATAACCGCTTTATCATTATCATCACCGATCTATGCTCAAAGTGGATTAAAGCCGAAGCTGCCCCTCAAGCGGATGCTGCCCATATCCTGGCGTGTCTGGAGAAAGTATGTCTAAGATGGGGATATCCGGAGGAAATAATCACGGACAATGCCGCCGCCTTCTTAGCCAAGAAGATGGTCAAGTTCTGCGAAAAACACCGAATACGACAATTTACTTCCCCATTGTACCACCAGCGTGCCAACCCAGTGGAGAGGAGAAACCAAGAAATCAAGAAAACCCTGCGGGAGAAACTTGCCAGAAGAGCCCCGAACAAGTGGGACACGGTGCTTCCCCAGATAATATTTTCCCTGCACAACCGGAGGAATGCCGCCACCGGATATAGCCCCAGCGAATTACTGATGGGAACAGAGTTGCCACGACCTGGAGATTGGGAGCATCCGGAGCAACGACGACCCCTGCCAGAACCCCGACGAGCCGCACAGAGGAGACAGACCCAAGCCGCCCAGAGACAAACGGAGTACCAACGAAAGCTATTTCCCGAGCCTCGCAGAGCGCCAATCGAGTATAAACCCCGTCAGCGTGTCATGTGCCGAGGATTCAAGGAAGCCAGGACAAGTTTTGGTCCTACCCAACTACGAAGAATTGGCGCACTTATTGGCCGTCGCCACAGCCAATCTGGCCAGGGTGGCCCCCCATCATGTAGGGTACGTCTCACCGCAACCAACCACGCTGGCCCCCCATCAAGCAGGGTACGTCTCACTGCAACCAACCACGCTGGCCCCCCGTCATGCAGGGTACGTCACACCGCAACCAACCACGCTGGCCCCCCATCATGCAGGGTACGTCTCACCGCAACCAACCACGCTGGCCCCCCCATCAAGCAGGGTATGTCTCACCCCAACCAACCACGCTGGCCCCTCATCAAGCAAGGTACGTCACACTGCAACCAACCACGCTAGCCCCCCATCATGCAGGGCACGTCTCACCGCAACCAACCACGCCGGCCCCCCATCATGCAGGGAACGACTGGCAGCCACCAACAACAACAAAGATCCCACACACTGCACGGAACGTCCAGCAGCCGGGGGACGAAAATAGGGACTTATTCCGTGGACATCATTCCAGGGGCCTGAGTCCAATAGTTGCTGAACCTTGCAGTGGCCCAGTCTCGTAATTCTGATTGAATCAGACTTCTTGGCAAACCGAAGGCTGGCTCAGGGCCAGGGAACGGAGATATTGCTCCTTCTCCCGCCAATCGGTCTGCTTCTTCGTTGCCCTCCACACCTCTGTGACCGGGCACCCATATGAGTTTGACAGTTGTGTTTGCACAGTTCTGTCAAAATATTCCGACAGTTTAAAACTATTCTTGAGGTCACTTTGTTTGACACTAGAGCCCTCAAGGCTGCTTGGCTGTCGCTACATATATAAATGTTTTGTAGGCGATACCTCTCCTGAGATTCTGGCTTGCACACACCAATATGGCATATACTTCTGCTTGGAATACACTAGGATACCTTCCAAGTGGCACCGATATATGAGCCCTTGGTTTGCAGGCGTGTATGCCAGCACCAGTTCCCTCGTGAGTCTTAGATCCGTCTGTGTACCACTCGAGACCTTTGGGACTCAGAAGACGGTTTTTATCGCGCACCCAGTCCTCTAGACTGGGAAACACCGCTGAGTGTGGAATAGTGAAATTATAGACAGGGAGACACCGGTCATCCTCCGCTTGGGTGATGACCCGGTCCCTTACCGGCAGATCCAGGGCCTTTGTGTGCCCCCATCCCCGGCCAGTCCCATTCCACATTCCATTTTTCAACAGTCTATTTGTTGCTTTTTTAGCTTCCAGTTCCACCTCGATATGCAAGGGAGTGAGTCCAAGAATGGCCTCTATTGCTATCGTTGGAGTGGTTCTGATAGGTCCTGTAATTCCAAGGCAAGCTAGCCTTTGAACTTTACATAGGCGAGCCCTAATTGTGGAGCGCTCCTGGCAGCGCCACCACACTAGTGCCGCATATGTTATTAGGGTTTTCACCATGGTGGTGTATGCCCAAAGAGCAATCTTCGGACTTATTCCCCATTTTGGACCGAAGATGCGTTTGCACATCCATAAGGAGGCGCACGCTTTCCTCGTTTGAGCTTCAACGTGGTCCTTCCATGATAGCTTGGAGTCCAAGATTACCCCAAGATACCTTACTGTGCAGGAAAGACACAAACGTGTGCCCATAAGAGAATGAAGCTGGAAGTCGCTTATTTTTTTCCTTTTAGTGAACAGCATTAGCTCCGTCTTGCCAGGGTTGACATAGAGCCCATGTCTGTTACACCATTCCTGAACTATGTTGAGAGTCCGTTGCATGAGCCCTGTAATAGTTGTTTCAAATTGGCCTCTAATCATGATAGCCAAATCATCTGCGTATGCTTGTGCATAGATACCTGCCTCGTTCAATTCGGCCAGAAGCCCGTCGAGCAGAAGATTCCACAGTAGTGGAGATAGTACCCCTCCCTGCGGACATCCTCGGCCCACCTTGGCCCTGACCGTCTCGTTGCGAAGCGTGATCTCGGTGTCGCGGGTGCTCAAACATAGACGATATCCATCTGACAATGATACCGCGCGTCCACATTGCGGTCCGCAACTGCTTGAGAGAGAGACTCGAAGGTGGGGTTATTAAACGCTCCTTCGATATCCAAAAACGCTACCATGGCAAGTTCTTTCTGCTCGAGCGCCTTCTCAGCTCTGACAACAAGCTGATGAAGGGCCGTCTCTGCAGATTTCCCCGGCTGGTATGCATGTTGATTGGGGTGGGTTGGTGATAGCGCCAATACCCCATCTTTTATGTACCTTTCTACCAACCTTTCCAGTATCTTCAAAAGAAAAGATGTGAGGCTTATTGGTCTAAAAGCCTTAGTCTGGTCATATATGATACGACCTGTCTTTGGTATGAAGAACACTTTGACCTCTCTCCAAGACGTTGGTATACATCCTAGAGCTAGATCAGATCTTGATGGGTGATACAGGTGACTTAGCAGTACAGCCGCACCCTTTTGTATTAGGGCCGGATAGATACCGTCAAGTCCCGGCGATTTGAATGGGTCAAATGTAGATATGGCCCATCTTAATCTTTCAAGTGTTACAACCTCTGACGCCTTTTTCCAGTCTGCGGCAGTAGCCGTTGATCTGGGTTCCGTCGCCAGGGGTTTAGTTTCCACAATCTCTGACCCCGGAAAATGAGCCTCAATTAGACATTCAATTGTCTCACGGTCATTATTTGTGTAAGATTCATCTGGAAGCCTGATGTAATCAAGCCGCGATGATTGACTTTTTGAGAGAGTTTTACGTAGTCTAGCTACTGCCGGTAGGCCTTCTATGGTTCCACAGAAAGCCTTCCAGCACTCTCTTTTTTGCTTGTTTATCAAGCTTTTGTACCTTCGTTGGGACTCCTTAGAGGTTTCCCAATCCGCTGGCTCGCCAGAAAAAGTTGCTCTGTTGAGCAACCTCCTCGTTTCTTTACGCAACGCACATAGTTCTTTATTCCACCATGGGGTGCGATTATCCCCTTTAGCTACTTGTAATGGGCAATTGTTTTCAAACGCGGAGATAATGGCAGCTTGCAACTGTAGAGCTGCTGATTCCACTTCTCGCGAGTTTCTTGGTTTACAGGGCACATCCTTCAGATTCACTTGCAGGTCCCTTGTGTAAGAGATCCAGTCAGTGGATCTGGGGTTCCTGTACGTAATCGGTTCTGGTCGGTTCCTTTCCAGGACGAATCGAATGTATCGATGGTCCGATAAGGAAGGTTCCGACATAACCCTCCAACCTTTTATTCCGTTCCCCACTGTTATGGAGCTCAGAGTTAGGTCTTACTTCTTGTCTTCCTTGGATTACAAACGTGGGGGCGCTCCCCTTGTTTATAATCTCCAGATTTGAAGCGTAGAGAAACTCCTGCAATGCTGTGCCCCTCGGGTTGACGTCCGAGCTGCCCCACACTGTGGTGAGCATTGGCGTCACACCCGATGACCAAAGGCAGCTGCTTTTCCTTTGAAAATTGCACTAATTTCCTAAACTCCTCAGATGGGGGTGAGATGGGTAGGTATGCCGAGCAGATGATTAGATCTCCACACCTCCCTTCCTTTGTCGAGCTCACCTTAACTGCGACCAGATCCCTAGAACAGAAATTTGGCATTAGACATGTTTTAAGATTTTTACTTACATACACGCAGGTTCTGGGTCTGTCCTCTGTGGTGCAATAGAAGACATTCCCATTTCTTCTGTCCAGTCCCTTGGTGAGTCCTTGCTGAGCCCATGGTTCCTGGATAAGGATGACATCTGTTTGCATTGCAGACACCTGACGACCAAGTAAATTGGTCGCCGCGGCGCTGCGATGCAAATTGATCTGTAAGAAAAATAAACCTGAAGCAGGGGAGTTCCCCTTCAAGGAGCTCTCACCCATTTTCGGCCTTTGGAGAGGCCCCTAGCGGAGCCTCCCTTGTTTTTAATTTCTTTGGTCTATATAGGTACCACGAGTAAGCGGGAAGGGAGGTCCACCCCCACAGAGCTCGCTTATGGGGGTAAGGCTATATACAATGGGAGGTCGCCAGGTATCCCAAGGGCATCGTTTGCGACACTGCTTCCCCAGTGCCACGCAGCCAAGGTCACGATAGCTTACAACCGGGCTTGGGGAGTTGGTCGGCGGCGACGTCTTCAGGAGCCATGCTCAGTTTTTACTCTGAGAGGTCTCCCTTATAATCGTCACTAACCAGGTCGCCTCACGGCAACCTGGCCTTGCTCCTATCCCCCACCCGGAGACGCGTCTGGGAGGGAACTCACCCACCCGGCAAGGTTCGCCCGCCGACCAGATCCCGGAATCCGCAACAGTGTCACCATATCTAACAACAATCGTCGCCTGTTTATTTACGATAGGACAAATACCTTGCGTTTCTGTATTGATACTGGAGCAGATTTGTCAGTAATTTCTCGTAATAGTTTTGTGAATATCCACAAGAACCCTGATGTAGTGTTAACGGCAGCTAATGGTACAATAATCAATACTTGTGGGAAAAAGCTTTTGAATGTTAATTTAAACTTAAGAGTCTTTCCTTTTATATTTAATATTGCCGATATTGAGGTACCTATTATTGGAGCTGATTCTTTATCGCACTTTGGGTTAGTGGTTGACTTACAAAAGGCAAGTTTACTCGACAAGACAACGAGTTATCAATAAACTGTTTTCTTTCAAGTGGTCCGTTATTTTCACCTAAATTATTTCCATTGACAGACGAATATTATAAATTATTTTTGCAGTTACCGAATTTGATAAGTTCATCATATTTAATGTACCTGTTAAACATTCAGTTGTGCATCATATAGTGACAGAAAGTCATTTACCATTTTCACGTCCCCGTAGGTTAGATACCATTAAATTCAAAATTGCACAAACTGAATTTAAAAGTATGATAGAATTAGGCATATGTAAACCCTAATGACTGGCGTCCTTGTGGAGATTATAGGCCATTGAATACCGTATCGGTTCCTGATAGATATCCATTGCCCCATATCCATGACTTTAACTCGCGTTTCTGCAATTGCAATATTTTTTTAAAGATTGATTTAGTATGTGCATATCATCAGATACCCGTTGCCGAAAATGATATATTTAAAACAGCTATAACCACTTCTTTTGGTTTATTCGAATTTTCGCGAATGCCATTTGGCTTACGTAATGCTGGTCAAACCTTTCAAAGATTCATGAATGAAGTACTTAAAGGTTTTCCTTTTACTTTGGTCTATTTGGACGACATTTTAATAGTAAGCAACTCACGTTCCGAATATTTAGAACATTTAAGATTGGTTTTCGAATATTTGGACGCTAATGGTATAAATATTAAACCATCTAAATGCATTTTTGGAGTCAATAATTTGACGTTTTTAGGGCATGACATCTCATCAGCTGGTGTTTTACAGTCGGCTGAACGACTAGATATCATAGGTAATTATCCTATACCAGCTACGGTTAAACAACTTCAACGTTTTATAGGTATGGTAAACTTTTATCGTCGTTTCGTACCTAACTTCGCTGAAATTTTAGTTTCATTGCATTCATTTTGCACTAGTTTACTGCATAATAAATATAATTAATAGACACTTGGCCAACCGATAGTTCTATTGCTTTTGTTAATGCCAAAAATGCTATTGCCAAAGCGACATTATTAGTTCATCCTTGATGTGAAGATAATGTACGCTTATCTTTAACGGTTGATTATTCCAACGTCTCTATGGGGGAAGTTCTTGAACAACAGAACGCCAGTGGGGTGATCCCTCCTTTAGCTTTCTTTTCAAGTAAGTTGACTGCTGCCCAAATGAAATATTCCACTTACGATAAAGAATTATTCGCTTTGTTTACATCGATAAGACATTTTTTCTACATGCTAGGAAGTCGTGAGTTTGTGTGTTTTACTGACCACAAACCTTTGACTCGAGCTTTATTTGCTAAAACAGACAGATCGCCACGTCAAACTCGACAATTAGAATACATTGCACAATTTTCGTGCGTTATCAAACATATTAAAGGGAAAGACAACGTCATCACTTTATCATGTATATATGATACATTTTACCTACAGCAGATATATCCTCAGTTCAAGGGAGAAATTCTGATTTAATTGATGTTAATTTTGATTTAGATTTACTATGTAAAGCTCAAACAGGAGACTCTGTACTTAAGTTTTTATTAACTGAAAATTTAAGTACTAATAGAAATTATATATTAATATAGGTAATAATTCCTAATAGAGATGATTTTATCTGGTGTGACAGCTCCCGCCCAAAACCGCCCATGTTCCGATTATTTATAGACGAACCATTTTTTATATATTTCATGGGTTATCTCACCCTGGCATTAAATAAAGCCACCAGGAACTTGGTTTCTAACAATTATTTCTGGCCTAAAATGAATTCGGATTGTAATATATGGACTAAGTCATGCATCAACTCTCAAGCTACTAAAATCACTCGTCATACGAAACGTCCACCAGGAAATTTTGAAATTCCAAAAGGTCGTTTCGATCATATACACATCGATTTGGTTGGCCCTTTACCTCCTTCTAAAGGCTATTCTTATATTCTGACTGTGACCGAACGATTTACTAGGTGGCCCGAAGCATATCCGCTCCCGGACATTACGGCAGAGACAGTAGCCTGTACCTTATTTCAAAATTTCGTTTGCCGTTTTGGCGTACCATTAACTGTCACCACAGATCAGGGGGTCCAGTTTGAATCCAAAATATTCAACTAATTTGCAAAATGTCTGGGGTTTCACAGTCGTACCACATCATATCACCCACAGAGTAATGGTATAATGGAACGTTTTCACAGGACTCTTAAAACTATATTAACAGCTAGAGCAAACACTGAACATTGGGCAGATGAACTTCCTGTAGTATTGTTAGCTTTTAGATCCATACCAAAAGAAGATTTACGATGTTCTTCTGCTGAACTTGAGTACGGTCAAACTTTAAGATTGCCCGGCGAATTTTTTACCAGATCATATGATTCTCCTAATATTTCTTATTTTCTTGATAAATTACGCACATATTTTGCGAATTTAAATTTCATTTCTCCATGTTCTCATGGTAAATATAAATCGTTTGTCAGTTCTGACATTTTAACATGCGATTTTGTTTTTGTTTGTAAAGGGCGTGTTAAATCTAATTTTGCTTTTTCATTCATTTCATTTATAAGGTATTATCTCGTACGGATAAGTTAGTGGCTTTTTTGAAATGTGCTAAAGTTTTAACCGTCAGTATTGACAGGATTAAGCCCGCATTTGTACTGGACAGCAAGTGTGTTGTCATTCCGCCGCCAAAAAAGTTTCGGTTTGCCATCGACTCTATGACGCTGGTTGACTCGCCTATTTTTTAACGGGGATGTGTGTGTGACAGCTCACTTACCTTTAGAGCTTATTGTAAAAATATTTCTATTTTTGATAACTAAGAATAGAAAAAACAAAAAAGAATAATAAAATTTTTGAAAATTAGGAATTAACTCCAAATTAAGGTCCTGGAAAACAAATGTAAAAAATGGCTTTGTGAATTAAAATTGATGTTATAATATATAACTATATATTCCATTAGTACTTTTATTATTTATAGTTTATAGATTAGATAACTATAAGGTCCTAACGGCCTAACTCGAAGATGGAATAGACCTCTGCCTGGTACGGTGAATGCGGTAGTCGGTATACTCTCGGTCGAAAGCGGTATTTGCCAGTATCCTTGCTTTAGGCCGATACTGGAGATGTACCGTGCCTTTTGGAGCTTGTCTAGTATGGCATTGATACGGTAACGGATAAGTGTCTTTCTCAGTGACCTCGTTCACCTTGCAGAAGTCTACAGATCTGGGTTTTTCCACTCTTCTAACGAATTATGACTACCGGTGAACTCCATGGGCTGTTGGATGGTTCTATTATCCCATTGGATAACATTTTATCAACCTCCGTGTTGATAATTTCTTGGGTTCTGCGGGCGGTATCTTTGCTTGGTTGGTTCGGATCGTGAGAGAAGGATATGGTGTTGACCTAGCTTCCTAGTTCCAAATATGTCTTGAACTTGGCAATTCAGTATTCAAAAGTTTTGCCTCTTCAGTTTGGGATAGAGCTAAAGCTACTCCCCCTAACGGGCTGTTTCGAAGCGGTGACGTGAATTTCTTTGTATTTGGGATATCCATTCCTATTACGACATGGGACGACAGATAAAATAGTCGTTCGGAGAAAAAAGTTTCATCTATCGCAAATTCTAGATCATAGGCCCTGGTGACAATTATCTGTTTCTTATCGACTAGCCGGGTAGACGGAGCAGATGTATTAACAGATGGTAGTCCTATCGACTTAGAGTACATGTATGTGGAGTCGGTTGTTTCTGATCACGGTATTATCCGAAGTGGTAGTAGTGAGGGACTGTACTGTCTTCGTGGCGTACAGTGTGGCAGAATGGACAAGAATCGCTCTAAGGCTCAGTTCTTGAGATATCGACTAGACTTTTTTTAAAAAGCAGTCTGGAATAGTGAGTCACTGCGGCTTTTTTGAAATTTTTTGTTTGCGTAGAAGGATCATTCAAAGTTAAATTCGTTTTTAAATGGAAAATCCCTATTTTGTATTGCAAATTCGGTTTTTATGACTAAAAATAGACTACTTTTGTTCGAAATATTTGTTCTGAAATTATCATTTTTTTTATTCGGCGAGCAAAAATCAAAATTTTAGAACTGCTATTTTTTTGCTTGAAATAGAAGAAATTTGGACAAAAATTGCAAGGCACCAAAAGAGTTTGGAATCGTCCCGGGAATATTCTCAGTTTTTTTTTTTCGGAATTGTCCAATGTCCTTTGCAGAAAAGAGCATTGTGGAATTTTCAAGTGCATCAAAACGGGCATTGGATAATTCCAAGAAAAATTGCGAATATTCCCGGAATAATTCCAAACTCTTTTTGCCTTTTGCAATTTTTCTCCAAACTTTTTCTTTTTCGAGTAAAAAATCTAAAATTTTGATTTATCCTTGCCGGATAACTAAAAAAAATGACAATTCCAGGCAAATGTTTCGAATAAAAAGTAGTCTATTTTACGTCAGACATTCCAAATTTGCAATAAAAAATAGGGGCTCCCATTAAAAAAAAAACGAATTTTACCTTTACTGACTTTAACCCTTCCACGCAAACAAAATTTTTTAAAAAAGCCGCACTATTCCAGATCTTTTCCGAATATTTGAAGAAAAAAAAATTCAAGTCGATATATCAAAAATTGAGCTTAGAGCGAATTTTGTCCATTCTACCACACTGTATGGCGATACAGCTCTGGTCTAGTTTTCGATCCATGACACGGATAATCTCGTGTCATAGTGTCTTATCGACAATAAGGCGAACAAAATAGTTTCGGCGTGATGCGGCACTGATCACGGAAATATCCGGTTTTCCCACATCTCCAGCATCTTCGGTTTCTGGTGTTGGCGGTGGCCGAGGTTAATGGCCTACTCCTGTTGTTAGCCTCCTGGCTAACTGGTGGTGGCGGAGTTGGGTTCATCGGTCTTCGGGAGTCCTGAGATGTTCGCGTAGTCGCCACCGAAATTGGATCCATTCGAGGCAGTGGTGGTGGTTAGTCATTACGTGGATAGTCGACTATCATCGGAGGACGGTGGTAACTGGTTGGTGGTGGCGTCGCGGCGTATTGGTTTGAAGACGGTACGCGCGGCAATTTTGTTCGGTAAACTTGTTGAACTCTCTGGCGCAGTGCTTCAAGTTCCTCGACTCTGGCGGTCAAAGCGGCTACATTCGTCAGTTCGAATTTCGGAATGTACTGTCTATAATCTGGCAGCAAGTTTCCATATAGCCAGCGGAGATCTTGTTGTGGAGTGAAATACGAGTAAAACTTCTGAAACATGTTGCTGCAGAGATATGTAATATGAGTTATATAATAAATTTATCGTTGCAAACTGGAATATTCCCAGAAAAGTTAAAGATTGCTAATGTAAAAGCTATATATAAGAAAAAGGGGGATGAAAATGTTACTAACGATTATAGGCCTATTGCTTTACTCTCAAATGTACAACATTTTTGAAAAATAATACATTCAAGATTAATAAAAGAGAGTCAAAGTTTATTAAGCAATACACAAAATGGTTTTAGGAAGAACAAATCCACAATTAGAGCATGTTGTCCAGCTCTATACGAAGTAATTAATTACCTGAACAACAAGGAGCATACATCTGTCATCTTTCAAAAGCATTTGATAATGTAAGCAAATACAATATACTCTTCATTTTGTATTTGCGAACAGTATAATAATATAACTGTAACAATTAAGTTGTGTGTATGCGTATACTAATATGTAACTATAAACAATACAATGCAACTTTGTGTAAGAACCAGACACATAGTAAGTGGGAACACGATACATTTGCTGAGGACTGGGATCGAGAACTGCGTATTCTTCTCTCACTTGTACTATGTCTGTATCTTACACAAGTTAGTAATTTTAAAAGTAGATGTACTGTATACAAATAATTAGCACTTACGTTTTTTTTTAGGATACTGTATTATTTTCTCAGTATTACTTAGAAGCTTTATCGTATCTTAATTATGAAACTGGAGAAATACGGAATTAGAGGCATTGTTTTAAAATTATTGATATCATACTTAATAGATTACAATGTGTAGTTGAAATAGACAGTAATGGAGAATTACAAAAATGAGAAAAATAAAAGGAGGTGTCCCTAAAGGCTCAATCTTAGGACCGTTAGTGTATATTTTATACACTAATGATTTAACTATGGTACTTGATGAGTATGCAGTACAATATGCTGATCACTGCACATTAGTCATCCACTCATCTGACTCCTTGGTTCTACAAGAAAAGGTCTTATCATCATTAGACGTTTTAGAAATCTCAAACTAAATACAGATAAAACCTAAGCTTTATTATTTACATGTAACTCATCTAATATTAATAAAACGTTCGATAATGGTGTTAGTACATTGAGAAGTATGCCAACAATGACTTTCCTGGGAATTAAAATTGATGCTAGACTTGACTGGAAAGCCCATACTGATGACCTAACAAATAATATAGCCAAGTATTGTTATACCCTGAAAGTGATATCCCAAAATATTAGTGTTGAAGCAGCCCTTATAGCTTTTTATGCCTATGTGGAATCTATACTCAGATATGGTATTATTTTTTAGGGACGGAACAAGTCATATGTTTGGAATATTTGTGCTACAAAAAAGATGCTTGAGAAATATATTCAATATTAAACAGGCAGTTGCAAACCACTATTTATATAAAAGAAAACACTTACCTTAGTCTGTCACTACATATACGAATCGGTTATTTTTGTTGTGCGGAATACTTGTCTTTTTGCAAATCATGATAGAAACTACATACATGACACGAGGAACAAATATGATCTTTTATAGATTAAAACAAGCTTTACTTTTATTCAGAAAAACATGCCATGCCTATATACCATGATTAAAATTTATAAGCTTCCTCATTCTCCAAATGGCACAATTAAAGAACTGCAAATTTAAAAACTTAAAGGCCATACTTGTAAAAAAGTTTATTACACTCTGGACGAGTATTTTAAGGATAACTTGTAGAATGTTCAAAGAATTTTAATTTGTATGGTGATATCTGCCTGTTTATAAATTTAGTATAATATTTTAATCTTAAGTTTTACCTTTTATCTTTTTTATGTTATACATACATTATTGTAATATTTTATACGTTATTGTGTTAGTGTTTCTGTGACATGTTCCACTTCTTTTTGGGTACCTACTTGTAAAGAACAAATAAAGGCTTATCTATCCATCTTTCTATCTAGTTTGGTGTGGCTTAATCGTCGAGCTGTCGAAATTCCGACATTAATATTAACTCCGAACGACATATGCACTGCAATGAAGGTCAGTGCAGCGAATAATAATTAGCAGTAGGACACGACACCGTATTGATAGATAATTAAAGTTTCAGTGGCTAAGCTAGTCGCATAAATCAAAGTAGTATAACTAATCACTATAGTTTTATTTTTTTAATTATGGCGCACCGCTTCTTAAAATTTGAAAAAAATCGACAATAAACTACTGCTCTTTACTCTTCTCTGCTTTTTCTATACGAGCGATATTGGGCGTTTTAGAAATGTTCTAAGCAAATACAATATACTCTTCATTTTGTATTTGCGAACAGTATAATAATATAACTGTAACAATTAAGTTGTGTGTATGCGTATACTAATATGTAACTATAAACAATACAATGCAACTTTGTGTAAGAACCAGACACATAGTAAGTGGGAACACGATACATTTGCTGAGGACTGGGATCGAGAACTGCGTATTCTTCTCTCACTTGTACTATGTCTGTATCTTACACAAGTTAGTAATTTTAAAAGTAGATGTACTGTATACAAATAATTAGCACTTACGTTTTTTTTTAGGATACTGTATTATTTTCTCAGTATTACTTAGAAGCTTTAATTTGGTGTTTAGGACTGGGAACGTTTCTTCTTAGATTTATGACATTGGGTACAAAAATTAACAAGAAATACCGAAATCTTTCTGTACTGATAACGGAGCAAATTAATTTACATTTGCAAATTGAACAGAAACCACATAAAAAAGATGAATTTACCGTAGCAAATAACGTACTGAAACTTGCTATAGATTTACTAAAGGTAACATTATGTCTTGATATTAGTAATATCCTTATTTAATATTATATCTTATTTTAGGAATTGGAAAATCCTTTTAAAATATCAGGTCTGTCTGCAAATCCTATTTTATACAACGTAACTAAACTGGTAATTCTCTCAGCACTATCAGGAGTACTTTCAGAAATGCTTGGATTCAAATTAAAATTGCATAAAATCAAACTCAAATAAATTTGAATACAACATTTAATAATTTTCATTTTTATAAATGACATACATTTGATGGAAGACAAATTTCAATTTTAATGTAATTTAGTTGTTGTTATAGTGTGATTAACTAAATACATACTTAGTTAACTAATATCTATGGAAATATCTGGATAGTTTCATTTTGCCTTTTCTAATAGGTTTTAATCTCAAACTAAACATGTTACTAGCTCAGGTACCAGGGAAAAAATAACGGCAGAAGCTGGGAAAAATAATCTTTTGGTAACTTAATTTTTTGGTAAGTTTTTAGTAGTAGAAAAGTATATTAAATAGTTATCAAGGCCATTGTGGACGAAACATAAAACAAAATGGCGTCAAACTTAAAACAATTTTTTGCATAAACTTTTAAAATACGAAAAATACAAAACCTATCGTGGAAATGATAATAATTTAAGGGCAGAAAATTTTGTAAAAAATCTTTTCGGTAAAAAAGCTTTGATAACTTTTGAAGAAATAATCCGATCGTAGTAAATAAAAAAATATATTCTAAAGTGCAAAGGTGTAGCTACAGCTGTCATAAAAGTATATGTTTTAATTGTAACATTTGTTCCTTATATTGAAAAACAAATGCAATTTTTTTCTCTCTGTTTTAGAGTCTACTCCATTAAATTATCTGTGTCTTGAAATACAGGTACTCGTTAATGTAACGAGTTTCTCTGGTTTTGGGATCTTCATGTATTACATTTCGATATCATGGTAGTCAGAATTGTTCAAATGTTCTGGACAGAAAATTAGTTGACTTTAACTTTTTTGTAATTTTCATTTTCATTATAGTTAACTAAGGCCGGGTCCACACTATGCGTATTCCGCAGATGCGTGTTTTGACTGCGTATTTTCGTCAAGATGATATCACATTGTTTTAATTTGGAATGTTTACATGTATGTGTAGAATACGCAACCACGCAGTATGCTGCCGGAAATACGTACGTCCGCATGCAGGTGCCAAGCTCCATTACCGGGAACGTGATAGAAAACACGTGCATTCCTGAGCGAGCGTTCATACTGTGCGGATTGGTTGGTGCGTATTTCCAGTTTTATTAGTTTTTGCAGTTCATTAAAGTTGTATTTAAATTTGTGAAAGCGTTCGATAAGGACAAGTTTATTGCACTAGTAGACATTCGATAATTTTAAAAAATGCTGTCGTGTTAATATTGCTGTAAAACACCGAAATCCGTTCACTTGGGTTGCTTTCAGCATGATAAGGATTAATCCAATACTGCATGCAGACTTCCAAAGCGCAAATAAATTTTACTTTAAACATACTGCTTCAATTGTTTGACAAACTGACGACCACATAGGCGCCAAAAATCTGCGCAATATAAACGCAACACTCTCTTGCCGATAATACGCATAGTATGGACTAGGCCTTAGAATTAACAGGAATGCGCAATATAGTGCAGTTTTTTTAAATCGGAAATTTTTTATGAATATATTTTCATTATTTCACGGTGAAAAGAATTCTGTAAAATGGAAAGTGCGGATTTCCATACCTAAAAAGACAAATTTGTTAAAAATAAGCCATAGATTTGTAACTAAATGGTGAAAACTTTACAAAATATAAAAAATGACTAGAAAAACAAACCTTATAACAAATTAAAACATTAAGATTAGCAAGTTTAAAAGTTTTGAAACAAAATAAAATCAAAGAACTTTTCAACTTTATTCAAATTTCAGTGATCGCTCTTAAAATATTTAAATGTAAATACGAAGACACTTACCTAAAGCAACTTTCTTAAGAGCCGTCCCTGAATTTGATGTCCTAATTTAGTTTTTCAAGTGAGAAATACTGGCTGGAGTCAAGTTCGTGTTAAAGCAATGTAATTGCAAAGTTTTTGCAAGTTTAAAGGTGTATTGTTATACATATTTTGTTTTACATTTAATACTGGAATCTCCAGGAAGTTTTATGAAGTCTTTTCAGGAAGTAAAGTATCTCAATAGGGGCTACAAAGGTCCAGAAGTCACGTGTAAATTCCTGGAAAGAAAATCATACATAATTATTTAAAACATAAACAAAGAGCTTTATATTGTATAGGTATAGTTAAAATAAGTAAGATAGAACGTTTAAAAGGGTAAACGAAACAGAAATAGAATGTAAATTAGGAAATAAGAAAGATTTTGGAAAATTTATAAAAATTATGAAAAAGAGTTTCACAGGTCAACTGTTTGCATAAAAGTCACATATAAATCATCAGTAAGAAAAGAGGAAAACATTTTAAATGCTTAAAAAGACTTCAGAAGCAGTTTAAAGAAAAATTAAATTTGAAAGTTTATGAAAATTTGATAAACTTTAGTCAGGTGGTAAGAAAATGTGACAAAAAGTTTTGAGTTTTGGGGTAACCAAGAAAAAATAAAAACGGAATGAAGAAGAAGGAAAAGTTTTGATAAAAAAACGACACTCTTTGAGAAATTTGTCTATGTAAAAGGGAAAATTTAATAAATTAACGAAGAAAACTAGTCAAAAACTAGTTAAAAATAAATAGAAAAGAAATATCCAAAATTGGAATAAAGAAAAGGAACATTAAAACGTCAAATAAACATAAGGCAAATCAAATTTACATAAATTTACAAAATGGAAATAAATTAAGCCACAAGCATAGTTGCATGAAAGTTTATTTCACGAATTTAAAACCTAATAAGTAATTATTCAGAAGTAATAAAGCAAAATTAGCATTGAAAACAGAAAATAATATTGGTAGTTGTCTTACCTGATGATAAAGGTATATCCAGAGGAGAATAGCATCCAAAGGCACTCAAATTTTAATATATATGGAACGAACAACATGAGATTTAATATAACTGTACATATTAAGTTCAGAACGTCAAGTTAGAAACGAAAGAACACTACAAATAAAGGCGACATCTAGTAGTGGAACTGGGAATTGCTAGCGAAGAAAAGAACAACAAGGAAACAGGTACATTCAAACACAATAAACAATAGTTGAGTTTTATTACTTTATTTTAGAAAATTTTCTCTTCAAGAACAATAAAATTTAAATTTTCGATTCACAAATTAACAAATTAAAGAAAAGGCCTATAGTTTAAGTTACTTAATAAGAATATTTGTTAAATTTATAAAGAAGAGTTTACCCATGTCAATAAAATTGTTATATTGATTTCATTTTTCAATTATTTCATTAATTAAATCATGATCATTGAAACGACTGGCTAGTGAGTGAACTCGCACTGGGAGAGTCTAAAAGCATGCTCAAGTTTTACTTGTTTGTTTATCAATAGATAGTGGCGCCCATGAATAAAATATTCTGTCTATTTTAAATTTATTCTACAAGAAAAGGTGAATTAAATTAGAATAAAAGAGAGGATGAAAATAAAAACAGAGTAAATCGGCGCCCAGCGTGGGGCAAGAGTAAAAAGTCGACCAACGTATAGACTGAGAAATTTTATTAATAAATATCAGATTAAAACAAGGGTAATAAGGTTTGAAAGGCTTTGGTAATATTTTAGAATTGAATGTTAATACATAAGTGATATTTGTAATATTGCTGTAAGTCAATGAGATTAAGGTCAGGTAAGAAAATGAACACGGAAGACAAGCAAACGGCGCAGACATCCGCAACAGGAACCGAAAGACAGGGACAACAAATAGAAGGACATGATGAACCTACAGCAATGGGGACAACGTGCAAACGCCACAGATGGGTGATACTGCTCAACCACAACCAACAATGGAAGCAAGCATGTTACAGCGAATGATGGCAATGATATCAGGACTAGGTACAAAGATGGAAGAAAACAAGGAAGACAAACAAGAAAATGGAAGAAAACAAGGAAGACATTAACAAAAGGATGGAAGATATAAACAAAAAATTAGAAGAAAACAAAAAAGATATACTAGAGGACATGAACAAGAAACTGGAACAAACCAACAGAAAATTAGAGGAATGCATGAGTGGTATGAAGGGAAGAGTAGCAAATGTGGAAGTAAAGTTAAGTAGAATCACAGAAAACATGGTGGAAGAAATAAAAGAAAAAGTTAAGGTCGTCGGAGAAGAAATGAAATTAGAAGTACAATAAAATGTTAAAGGTCTCATTGTAAGAGGTTTAGAAGAAATCGATGGACAAATAATTAGACAAAACACAATGTTTGAAAATTACAAAAAAGAACAGGAGAGCATAATCGATAAGGTCTAAAAGAATACGAAGATATTGCAGGCAAGACAACGAGCGAATGCTAACGGGACGATAATAAACAACCATCCATGCAACAAGAACACGTTCTATTTTTATGGAGATTCAAGCACATATCCGAAGATTTTTGCAACGAGATTACGACAATATGTAGAGTCATTGCACCCAAGTACAAACATCAAACAAGTCATACAAACAGTGCTAAGAAACGAGGCAGAAATATGGTACAACGTAATCGAACAAAATTTCGAAACGTTGGATGAATTTAAAGGGCTGCTTATGAAACAATACTGGGGGAATGTAACCAACTAAAGGTGAGACACAATTTGTTTAATGGGAAATACATAGAAGCAAATGAAGTGTCAAGAGAGAATTATATATTACGAAAAATATATATAAAATACCTTGAACCAAAGTTTACCGAAGCAGAAATGGTACGCTATCTAGGAAGACATTTTCCAGATGACATCAAAAGTGTTATCATCACACAAAGGATCATCACATTGGAACAGCAGATAAATTACATCAGAGACATTGACGATCACAGGACTGGATGGAGACGACCATTCTCACAAAACGAAAACAGAAATGATGACAGAAACAAAAGGTATGAAAATGAAGAAAATACGAACCATGGTAACCAAAATTATGAAAATAGGTACAGAGAAAGTGACAATAAAAGGAAATGGAATTGTGGAAGCAGACAATATGAAGATACAAGCAAAAGATATGAAACAGGACAAGATAGGAACTATACGAACAGGAATAACAACTACAGAAACTACAATCAAGAAAATAATGGGAGTCGAAACTATCAAACAAGACAACAACCAAAGGAAGAAAAACCACAGGAAACAACCTATGCACAAGTCACGAATACAAATGTAAGAAAAAACACTCAACAACCTCAGGACATGAACAGGATAGAAACACAAGCACAAGTTATTCCTTGTCCGCTGGATTTTTAGAAGAGAAGATTTTAGCTACTAAATACAGTCACATGCGCGAATTTATAACAATGGACAGCGATAATGATAAAATGCAACAAACAAGAAAGGGTAAGTTACCAATCATAAAAGTAAACATACAGGGTATAAATTTGACATCGTTGCTGGATACCGGTTCGGAAGTATCACTGCTCAACGAGGATATATTTGACAGACACAATGATAAGTTTGTACAAAAATTCATTATGATATCAAAGGTAAAATTACTAAATGCGAATGGCCGAAAGTTTTCGGAAAGTAACAAAGTTTTAAATACGAGTTTTAACGTAGAAGGTCAATCTTATAAATGTGAACTATACATAGTACCAGATTTCGATTTTGAGATATTAGGAGATGTTTTATCTCAATTACGTGCCAATATTAATTTAGGAACAAGATTCCTAAAACTTGAGGGTAAAATAATACCTGTATTAAATAAAAATGAGATTATAATAGATAATGTAATAAATATAAATAAAGGCAAACGAGCCAATGCGGGACACGAAAAAGGGTCAGAGAGTACCTGTGTCAAAAATAATGCGGTAAATATGAGAGAGAAGGTTCCTACATATGTAATAAATAATAGTACCTAATTATAAAATGCACGAGAATATTGAAATAAAATGTCAATCTGAATACACAGAAGTTATTTATGAACTACTAAAAAGGTACACACTTATAAACTATGAAGCTAGGGTAGCAACAGGGTATGTTCACAGGTTACAAGTTGATGAAACAAAACCATTCAAAAGTAAAATTTATCCTATTCCTTTTGAATACAGAGAGCAAGTGCATTATGAAATTCAAGATATGATACATTCTGACATCAGAATCAGCTAAAACAAACCACATAAATCCATTGGTTATAGTAAAGAAAAAAGGTCATGATATTAGACTTTGTTTAGATGCACGCACTTTAAATACAATAACTAAATTGTAATTTGATTCGCCACAAACAATTGATTCAATGTTATCTAGGATTGGAATAACCACAATATTTTCCAAACTTGACTTAAAAAATTCTTTCTGGCTTATTTCACTTCTTCCTGACTCACGAAAATATACTGGTCTCAGTGTGGAAGGGCATATTTTTCAATTTAAAGTGGTACCATTTGGGCTACAAAGTGCAAGTTCAGCTTTAGTTAGAGCAATGCAGAATATTCTTGATCGTTACGAGAACTTCTGTTTTCATTATATCGATGACATTCTGATTTTCTCTGAAACAACAGAAAAACATTATAAGCACCTAGATATAATTTTAAATGTTCTAGATGAAGCAGGATTAAAATGAAATAATGAGAAGTGTGAATTTTATCAAAAATCGGTTAAATATTTAGGATAAAAGATGACGCAAACAGGTATTAGCATTGGTAAGGATAGAATAAAAGAAATAAAGGAATATCCTACTCCAATAAATTTAGAAACTCTAAGAGGATTTTTAGGAATTCTAAATTACTGCAAAAATTCGTACCTAAGTTATCAGAACTCGAAGTTCCTTTGATTGAACTATCGAGAAAATATATCAAATGGCAATGGACTGAACGAAGAGAAACTGCTTTTAACAAATTAAAGGAAAATTTTCATGAAAACTTATTGTTATGCAGTCCTGACTACGTTACCATTCATTTTAAGGACTGATGCGTCTGAATTTATTGCCGCGGAGTTAGTTCAATATCAGGAAAATATAGAAACACCAATCTGTTTCATTTCGAGAATTTTGAAACCGTATTAAACTAGATACTCTACACCGGAACGAGAAATGCTCGGGGTTATATTTCGATTTCTAAGCTGTCTTTCTATCTCACAGCAGCTCACTTCACACTAGAAACCGATCATGTTGCATTGTGTTTTCTAATGAACAACAGATTTGCGAATAATTGCATATGTAGGTGGTCACTTCTTCAAGAATATTCCTTTACAGTGAAACACCATCCGGATGAAAACAACATCACTTCAGACTCGCTAACACGAAATCGATGAGTAAATACTGAACCAATAAACACTTTAGTATCACTAAACACACTATCACAAGATGAAGGTCTATACACCACAAGGGAAATATTGCACAGTCAACAACGATTACAAACACTAAGAGAAATGATATAAAATTCACAACATAAAGGGTATTCATTGAATGAAAATTTCACAATAAAAACAATTGCAGATGAGGAAAAGTATGTGTTTGATAAAATTTTGGCCACAAAAATAATGATAGATTTACACTGTCGTTTTGGACATGTGGGAGTTAGAAAAAATTGGCTAATCTATAGAGGAACTTTTTGTACTAAAAATTATTTAACTTTAATAAAGGAAATTTTGTCAAATTGTAGAGAATATTGTTTGTGAAAAATTTAAGAATCATGTAAACAAAAATGAGATTAGAAGTACACTGACGACGAAGCCATTAGAACTTGTTTCAATAGATTTTGTTAGTAATTTAATCAAAACAGAATATGGATATAAGAATATTTTAGTAATTGTGGATAACTTCTAAAAATTTATAAAATTATATCCTACAAATGGATGTAATACCACCACAACCATTAATAAAATAAGATGTTATTGTAAAACAGTGGGAAAGCCAAAAAGAATTTTAACAGATAACGCGACGTATTTTAATAATGATAGGCTTGCAAAATATTTAAAAAGCAAAGATGTGAAATTAACTTTCACAACAATTCGACATCCAAAATCAAATATATCAGAAAGATACATACAAGAGGTGATAAGATTCCTAAGAATAGTGGTGCAAAGAAACCATACAAAATGGGCAAAAGCAACAGAAATGGTGTAAAACTATATGAATAGCATACCAAGTACAGTAACTAAATTACCTCCTAGTACAATATTATTTGGTGACAGCCCAGAAAGACCATGGGAAAACCAAACTATTAAAAATCTACAAGATGTACATCAAATAGTACGTATGAGTTTAACACGAACTGCAGAAAAATATATGATACGCGGGAATAAACGTATAAAGAAGAAAATAACATTTAAAGAGGCGGACAAAGTGGTTGTTAAGAAAATGAGAATAACAAACAAAAATGAAAATATGTGTGTGAAATTAGCATATTCATATGAAGGACCATATGTTATAAGCAAAATACTCAATCAAAATACATACGAACTGAAATATCCAAAGGAAGACAAAATACGGGGAAAATTTCATATTGAAATAATTTATCCACACGTAACAGATGAAAATCAATTTGCAAAGTGTCAATGTTATTGCGAATATTCGATCAACTTGGGAAACTAAGAAATTTTTCAAAGTATTTAAAATTTTATTAGTTGGGGGGGGGGGGTAAATGACATGATATACGCACCTTAAATAAGGGAAGAATGGCAGACAAGCGTATCAAACAAAGAAAAGGGTCAATACAAATCAATTTTACAACTTTACAGTCTCTAAAAACCTAAAGTTGAAGTTATGCATTCTAAAAGAATCAACTGGTGTGATTTCAAGTACTCATAAAGAAAATGAAATTGGGTATAACAAAGAAAATAGTTATTAAGAAATTTGTAAATTTAAAATTTAAGAAAATTTGTAAATCTTACTCTATCTTGAAAAGGTAAACTTCTTTTTATGCAAGTGCGACAGTTAAAAATAGTATGGGAAATCCATCGTTGGCAAGTTTCGAGGTGGTACAGAAACAATACTTGCTCAGGAACGCTTTACGGTGAAAAGAATTCAGTAAAATGGAAAGTGCGGGTTTCCATACCTAAAAAGACAGATTTGTTAAAAATAAGCCATAGACTTGTAACTAAATGGTGAAAACTTTACAAAATATAAAAATTTACTAGAAAAACAAACCTTACATATACAGACTGTCTATTTTACGAGGGCCACACCAAATATCTCGCTTAATATCTATTGTAGAAGAATAAAGTTTTAGAAACAGTTATCCCATTTTTTGTGAGCTATATTTCAGTAAAAAGAAATTTGAAATCCATAGCCTACTTTATGAGATATATATTACAAAAACCTGAAAAATAGGAAAACCACAAACGGTTATAGCTTCCTTATTTGAGGAGATACGAAAAAAGTTAAAGGAATGAAAGTTGGCGGCAAAGACAATAAGAATAATAATGTGTAACAAAAAAATCGAAAAATGCAGTTGGCTTTGACTTACGCTATTGTGCAAAAATGAAAAATACGTATCTCAAAGTAGGCCATGACGCCATTAATTCCGTTATTTTTTTCTTATTCCAACGATATAAAACATGTCACAGAAATTTTAACCGATAGTGTCAATATTTAATATTTTACGAATACCACAATTCATATAATTGAATCGTAACAATCAGCTGTGCCATAATTAGTGAAAAACAATGTATACAGTTATTAATAAATTTGACAGATTGTCACTGTTGTATGTTGTATGTTGCGTTGTCGAGTTCTAAGACAAATTTTATATCAGTAATTATGGTGTACACCAATAATAACAAATTCGATATGATTAGCATTTATTGTCAGTGCAATTTTGACGCTGAGATGGCAGTCACGGTTTACGGAGATAGATTTCCAGATGCTCCGCAGCCAAATCGAACTATGTTTAGGAAGTTAGTTCAAAATCTAAAAACGCACGGTTCATTTTCAAAAAAAGTAGTAAGGCGAGCGCATGTTGCGGATAATGTAAGAAAAGTGAATAGAGTAATGAATTATGTTAACCAAAATGAGGAAACCTCTTTGAGACAAATTCAGAGAAACTGTCGCATAAAAAAAGACGGTGCAAGAAAAATATTGAAAAAAAAACGGATTTCGATGCTACAAAATGAGGAAAGTTCAACATTTAAATGAGGGAGATAAGCCAAGGAGAGTAAGATTTTGTAGATGGTTATTAAATAAGAAAAGGAATGACGCGCTGATATGTAGCAAAATTCTTTGGTCGGACGAATCAAATTTTTCTAATAATGGATTTTTCAATAGAAATATGAACGGTATGAACTATTACATGCACCCCATGTCGGGATATTGTTTTGATTGAGACAGATATTGACCGCTAGATGGAGCTTCCCCCATTTCGTCGTTTTGCAACGGCGAAATGTTCACTTGGGAACAGTAAACTCTCGTGTCAGTCGTCTCGGGAAGCCTTGCACTGACGAGCGCCACCAGCGCGAAACTGCAGTCTGCAAGTGGCCCGAGATGACTGGTGCGAGAGTTGCCTTTAATTAGGTATAAATCTTTCGGCTGGTATTTGTTTCAATCAAAACCAAGCGTTTTGTGATAAAATGTGATTTTTATCCTTAACGCGGCCAGACTAGCAATTCGTTGCAGTTTGGTTTACTATCCTTATGAAAATAAGGATTCATAGAGGTGATAGACAGAAATATTTTGTTTTATTATATTCTGCCCTCTAGAAGCATGCTCTTGAACTAATATATATATATATATATATATATATATATATATATATATATATATATATATATATATATATATATATATATATATATAACCCATACGTTCTTCCCTCAAAACTATATATATTTAATGCCTACTTCCCTCATATATAACCAAGCTCCCTCCGATTCTGGAGGGAACAACGTTTTGCTATAGATTTCACTTTAAACGATGGTCCAACCTTAATCCCAACAATTAAAGCAAAATTGTCTGGAGGGTGCTTTGTATATATTTTTCTTGAAAATGAGGGGTTTAGTTCGACCTACTACCGACGGCGCTGCAATCGTGCTGGTAGATTGCAAATTTCATTCTGTGTTCCCTCCACAATGTGGTCCACAATGTTATATAAGGTTGCAATTTAAATCGTCGATTTAGTTCCCTCCGAAATTCGACAACATTGCGTTTTTTACCTGCCTCTGTGTTCTGCAAATATACATTAGATGCGGGACACAATTGGTATGTTTAAAACATTAGGGTCAAGTGAAAACTGGGTGAAATTTACTTCGAGAGCCCGGTTACTTGTTCAACTAGCTGATAGAAAATATGAGTTGGATTTCTAATTATAATTATTTGTACACATTTAAAGGCAGGGCACCTTTCCAAAATTTTTGTTTACTGGCCGATTTAATTGAATGTTTTAATTGATGATAGAGTTTCAATAACTTCAAACGGGTGCAAAATTTCAAACCGAAATTTAAAATTTCAAGGCCTCTCTCGACTTTTTTTTCAAAACGATTTAAATCCACAAAAAGTGTTAGCAATTAATCTCAAATCTGACTACGGCAATGGGTTTATGATACCTTTAAATGGGCGTGACCGAAATTTAACAAGAAATATTGGTTTCGAGCAGAAATATAGCATAATTAAAATTTAATATTAAGTTACCTAAATATTTCGAATGTTCGTCATGTAATTTGACTATTGTTTATAGTATTGGTCACAATGCTCCTTTAGATCATTGTCAGTTGAATTTTAAAAACTTATAACCATCAGTTAATCAATATTGGCAATATTTGTTTTTTTAAACACGCTTCATAATTATTTTTATTAGCAAGCTTTGCAATTAAATTTATTATCAAATTCTAGATTGGAGAATTATATAAATAATTAAAGCCCTTTAAACCACAAATTATCACACCTTAAAATTGATATTTTATAAATAAACTGCACATCTTAAAATCAATTAACATGTACATTACAATTAAGAATTTTTCAATTTAACAAAAACTTTATAAATTCTTTTGTTACATCAAATAAAAAATTGTAATTAAAATGAATAATTTACTAATTTAGCAACAATTTCAGAAATTAATAGGTTTGTAATAAAATAACATAAGAGACCATAAACAAACAATTAAGAAAAAATAAAACGAATTGACCCAACAGTGCCATACATTTTAAATGTTGGTTATTTGAACTAAATCTGCATTCAATTCAATACATTTGGTAGAGAATTCGCACTGCAAAATTCCTCTTAAAATTGAAGTCTGTGGGGGTTTGGAAGTAAAAGCTGGGACCTGCCTGATTAAATAGCTTATAATAAAAAGTAGACAAATTTATTTTTGAATTTTAATTGCTAGTATAACCAGAATTTAAGTTATCGAAGTAATACAAAGATTGGAAATCAATAATTTTACAGATAGTTTTTCTTTTTAGTTCTCTTAGTTTTTTCTGCTGTTTGCAAAATCCTATAAAAAATATATTTCAGCTTATAATTAATTGTGTATATGTGTAAAGTTGGCCAAAAATATCCCTGAGAAAAGGACGTTATTCAAAATTTTTCAGAGTTTAACACTGAACGATTACATAGGCACACAAAAAAAAGTGATCTGTTACCGGGACCCGACAGAGTAATCCCTATGTATTTCGACATGCTGAATACGAATGCGATGTCCGTTTAGCTCCATCAGCCACCAATTTTTTGTAAATAACGAAAATAACCCCGATTCATGTTCAACGTCGAAGTATCGAAATGTCAAAATATATAGGGAAATATATAGGGATTACTATAGAGCTTCAATATCTTCACTGTGGTGCAAAATTTCAAGGCCTATTTCTATTTTTTTTTCAAGATCAAAAATCCAAGAAAACTGTTAACAATTTATCTCAAATCTGACTACGGCAGTGGGTTAGGATACCTTCAAATGGGTGTGACCGAAATTTAACAAAAAATATTGGTTCCGAACAGAAATATAGCATAATTAAAATTTATATTATGTTACCGAAATATTAATGTTCGTCACGTAATTCACAATAATTCTCTAAATAATATTGTTTACAATGCTCCTTTAGATCGTTATCAGTTGAATTTTAAAAATGTATAACCATCAGTTATCTAATATTGGCTATATTTGTTTTCTTTAAACACGCTCCATAATAAGGATAATTAATTATTTTTATTAGCAAGCTAGACTTGGAGAATTATGTAAATAATTAAAGCCCTTTAAACCACAAATTGTCTTACCTTAAAAGGAGGCGATATTGAGAAGAGAATAATAAATTGTTATTTAATAAACAATCTGCGCATGTTTTATTAAGATCAGTTAACATGTACATTACAATTAAGAATTTCTCAAATTAACAACAATTTTAGAAATTCTTTTATTGCATCAAATAACAAATTATAATAAAAATTTAAAATTTTCCAATTTTGCAACAATTTCAGTAATTACTATTTTTGTAATAAAATACCATAAGAGACCATAAACAAAAAAAAATAGAATGAATTGACACAACAGTGCCATATGCCAATGTTAAGATTATCCGGTGTAAGAGCTCTTCTGCCCATTAATTCCACATGTTATTTCAATGAGTACCTGCAAATAAAGTAATTCAGAATTCCTACCGAAATAGCCCATTATTTCAACATACCGGAGTGCAAATATGGTATCTTTTCGTTTAAAACGCCTTGGATGGTAAATCTGGACGTGGAAGTAGTGAATCTTTATAGACAAGGCGTAAACCTCGCCTTGGTATGAAAACATGTTTTCATTATTCATTATTCGCGTTCAGGACATGCCCCTGAATACGGATCAAGAGTTTACCAGACGAAAATCTGGTCCCAATTTGTGTAAACTATTTTTTTAACAAATTGCAAAAATCGCTTTCTTTGACACGAAAGAATTTTTTTGGTGGTCATTTCAAACAAAAAAAATCTCGTGTTATTTTTCCGTAAAGATGATCTTCTCCGACATAAATAATTTAATGTTTGAAACAATGCAAAAACGACCATTTTCAAGGTTGAAACACAATATTAAAATATGAATTTTTTGAGTTCACCAAACTTCCTACATTTGAACATCCACTAACAAAATTCTGAAGAGTAAGTACAGACCATTTCATTCTAAAGCTTACATTTTTAATTGTTAAATAGACGTTAAACATTAACATTAAATTGTTTATAAGTCGCAAACGGTCAACTTTACGAAAAGCTGAGAAGTGACCTTTTTTGTTTAAACTGATCAAAAGAACCAAATCCAAATTCCTTTGTTTAAACTATTTTTTAAACAAATTGCAAAAATCGCTTTTTTTGACCCGAATGATTTTTTTAGGATTTTCTGGCCCTTTTAAACAAAAAAGGTTTCTTGTAATTTTTTCGTAAAGTTGAGTTTTTGTGACATAAAACAATTAAATGTTGATGTGAATGCTAAAAACGTCTATTTAACAATTAAAAATTTTAGCTTTAGAGTGAAATATTCTGTACTTACTCTTCAGAATTTTGTTAATGGATGTTCAAAGATTTTATAAAAAGTTTGGTGAATTCAAAAAATTCATATTTTAATATTGTGTTTGGATGTTTTTGCGTTTTCTCAAACATTGAATTATTTATAAGTTAGAAACATTCAACTTTACGAAAAAATGACACGTGACAATACCACAGTGTTACTCCAAAAATGATATATGACCAGATAGAGAGAAGAGGGAAATATAAATATATGAAAAAATGTTTGGTATTCCATTTAAGAAATCAAGTATTAGCTTGCCACCGCTATGTGAAACACCCTGTAGATTTCAAAGTCATTTAGAATATGCCACATTTAATCTTCCAGAATTTTTATCTAAGACATTTTGTTAAATTTCAAACGGTTGAGGAGATATTGACCGTCCCCGCCATTAGTGACTCGCCCTGTATATATTATATATCAGTAGACAGATAGGTAGGTACTCATCACATATATAAAAACAAAAGTAAGAGATATTTATATTATGACAATAATATAAAGATTCTTATCATAAAACAAAAAAGAAGGCATTTAAGAACATTTGAGAATAAATTGCACAGAATGAACTTAGACCATACAACATACTTACATACATTGTGATTGTTACAAGAATCATAATTTCAAAACATTATTAGAAAAAAAACTTAGAATTAATATAGCGATAAAAATTAGAAATGAATAATAAATATGGTAAATGATTAGTCGATATTATTAACTTAAGAAATAATAATTGCGCATACCCACTTTTTAATAATATTAACCACTTATAGTAATTATATACTGTAAACTTGTTACTACTTGTTTGGTGGATATGTTCATTAAAACATTTAAATAATAAAAATAAAAAAATAGTCTTCCTTACGACATTGTCGATTTCAAATAATTTTTAATGACTAAGTTTCGAGAATGATCTCTTTTCTGTTGCTACAGATACTGAAATTGTCAGTAAACTTCTTAAATCAAATGTTAGATTTGGAAATTGTCACATGCTATAATTGCTAAATTTTATTTCATTAGTTACAAAGGCATATTTATTTCCAACAATTTAAAATTAAACTATATAAAAAATGATATAAAATTGCCCTAACCGAATCATTTAAAAAACGCATGGCCCTTTTATAGGCTACTGAATATGTCCAAAATTAAGGGGTAGAAAGGAACAATTACGTTATTTAATATGTTACTTTGACACCTCAAAATGATAAAATTACAAAGCGCTACTAAATTCTGGGGTGCGTTTTTGAGAGCCAACCGAAAAAGCCTATTTTTTAGTTTATCAAAGTAACTCAGAAACAATGCAAATATGTAGGTTTTTATAAGAATATTTTTCTGTAGAAAATTGCATTTCTTAAATTTCTCATCCGAACACGTTGTTGAATTTTTTCCTATTTTTAGTATTAAAAATAATTAAAAAACAAAGTTAAAAATTCACTTTTTCTTCTTTTTTCCAGTAATTCGCCCATAACATTTTTACGCATCCTAGGTATATGTGTATGTTCACAAAAGAAGTTCCTGGAAAAACAAAGAAATTGTTTTTTTTTGCCGCTCTGTACGATCAATGGTGACGGAGATATCGACATTCAAAGTTGACCATCTTTTGCCATATTTTACTGCATTTGCTTGATACATTTTTTCTTCTAATTTTCAGCAAATCAGTTTATTTTTGTGCAATAAAACAACAATTTTAAGATAATTTAATAATAATATTACAAATGCTTCAAACTGTTTAAAAGGCTGTCATGGAAATTGTGGTTGCAGACAGTTTGGCATCAAATGCTCCATATTTTACAACGAATGTGCAGGAATTAATTGCAAAAATCCAAATGTGCCAGAAATATCACAAGAGGATGTCTATAAAGATACCGACAACGAAGTTGATATTGCCATCAAAAGTATTAATATCTAATAATCGACTTCTTAAAATTAATAAAGTACAATATTTTTTTACCTTCAGGAATAAAAATGTTATTCTTTGAAACCAGTTTATTGTTCATAATGCTTTTCTACAATTTTTATTTATTTAAAAATCAGTTTCTTTTAAATAATGAATAAAATTTAAATTTAATATAATAAAGCTCAACCACAAACAGTAATTAATTGTTTGTAATTACTTTTTCGTAATATTTATTTAAGAACGCTAAAGAAGCTGGTATTATTATTAAATTATCTTTAAATTGTTGTTTTATTGCACAAAAATAAATCGATTTACTGAAAATTAGAAGTAAAAATGTATGAAGCAAATGCGGTAAAATATAGCAAATACTGGTCAACTTTGAAGGGCAATATCTCGGTCACCGTTGTTCGTACAGGTAGAAGAAAAGAAATTTCTTTTTTTTTTTTCAAGAACTTTTTTTTCTTTGAACATTTATATACACCTACGATGCCGTAAAAAAAGTTATACGAATTACTGGAAAAAAGAAAAAAAAATTGAATTTTCGTAAATTTTTAACTTTGTTTTTTAGTTATTTTTAAGACTAAAAATAGGAAAACAAATTATTTAACAGCTTATTTAGATAGGAAATTTTATATTCTATAAAAAAGTATTCTTGTAAAATCTACAAATTTGTATTGTATTTGAATTATTTTTAAAAACTCAAAACTGGGTGTTTTCGGTTGGCTCTTAAACGCACCCCGGAATATAGTAACATTTTGTGATTTTATCATTTTTCGGTGTTCAACTAACAGTAAAAATCCCTTAACGCAATTGTTCCTTACTTAAAGACATATTCAATAGCCGGCTGCTCGCCGCCGCCCCCTAAAATAGACGAAGGCGTGCGGTGCATACCTTGCACAACCGCTCTACGCGGCCCTGTAAATAATATAAGGAAATAATAACAACAACACGTAGCGCCCTCCACAATCTGACAATTGCGCTGGAGGGAAGTACAAGTAATTATTAAATATAATATATATAGGTTCGGAGGGAACTAACAATAAATAATATCTTTAAAATATATACATATTTTTTTGTGCAAATCTTTACCCCTCTCTTGAGATACCAATAAAGACACCTTCCCCAAATATGTATATACAAGCATTTCATTGTATATGTAATGAAAATACTGGAGGGCGGTCCACCTGGTGTTTAACATGGAGGGAACAACAAATGAAGTATACATATATATATATATATATATATATATATATATATATATATATATATATATATATATATATATATATATATATATATATATTCTGGAGGGAACAACGTCTTGCTATAGATTTCATTTTAAACGATGGTCCAACCTTATTCCCAAAAATTAAAGAAATTGTCTGGGGGGTCCTTTGTATATATTTGTCTTGAAAATGAGGGGTTTAGTTCGACTTACTACCGACGGCGCTGCAATCGTGTTGGTAGATTACAAATTTCATTCTGTGTTCCCTCCACAGTATGGTCTACAATGTTATATAAGGTTGCAATTTAAATCGTCGATTTAGTTCACTCCGAAATTCCACAACATTGCGTTTTTTACCTGCCTCTGTGTTCTGCAAATATGTATTAGATGCGGGACACAATTGGTATGTTTAAAACATTAAGGTTAAGCGGAAACTGGGTAAAATTTACTTCGAGAGGCCGGTTACTTGTTGAACTAGCTCATAAAAAATGTAAGTTGGATTTCTTATTTTAATTATTTGTACACATTTAGAGGCATTGCACCTCTCTAAAATTTTTGTTTATTGTCAGATTTAATTAATTTTTTATTTGATGATAGAGTTTCAATAACTTCACTGTGGTGCAAAATTTCAAACCGAAATTTAAAATTTCAAGGCCTCTCGACTTTTTTTTCAAGACTAAGATCCACAAAAAGTGTTAGCAATTCATCTCAAATCTGACTACGGCAGTGGGTTTAGGATACCTTCAAATGGGCGTCACCGAAATTTAAAAAGAAATATTGGTTCCGAACAGAAATATAGCATAACTAAAGTTTATATTAAGTTACTTAAATATTTCGAATGTTCGTCGTGTAATTTGACAATTGTTTAAATAGTATTGTTTACAATGCTCCTTTGGATCGTAATCAGTTGAATTTTAAAAATTTGTAACCATCAGTTAATCAATATTGGTAATATTTGTTTTTTTAAACACGCTTCATAATAAGGATAATTATTTTTATTATCAAGCTTTGCAATTAAATTTATTATCAAAGCTAGATTTGGAGAATTATGTAAATAATTAAAGCCCTTTAAACCATAAATTTTCACACCTTAGAATTGGTATTTTATAATTAAACTGCACATCTTTTATTATTATTAAAATCAGTTAACATGTACATTACAATTAAAAATTTCTCAACTTAACAAAAACCTTATAAATTCTTTTGTTACATCAAATAAAAAATTATAATTAAAATTTACTAAGTTAGCAACAATTTCAGAAATTAATAGGTTTGTTATAAAATAACATAAGTGACCATAAACAAACAAACAAGAAAAAATAAAACGAATTGACCCAACAGTGCCATACATTTTAAATGTTGGTTATTTGAACTAAATCTTCATTCAATTCAATACATTTAGTAGAGAGCTCGCACTGCAAAATTCCTCTTAAAATTGAAGTCTGTGGGGGTTTGGAAAGTAAAAGCTGCGACCAGACTGATTGAACAGCTTATAATAAGAAATAGACCCCCTCAGGGGCTTACTACTGCAGTAGTAAGTACGGGTATGGCGAACCCGAGCCCGTCTCCCCAGGCGTAAACAGGGCGGAATCTAAGGTGTAAACCGAGCCGTGCCAATAGATGAATGGCTCCACGAAAGAGAGTCGCGAACGGCGGACATCGGACACCTGGTCGCCTCCGGTGTTATGTAGGCCTTGACACGGTAAGAGCGCACTGCCGTGTTTGACATTTATTTCGTCCCTACTCGTGGGAACCAAATGATTCCTTTATCTAAAACAAACCCCCCCAATGGTGGTAGTGGCGAACGCGGCGCTGCCTCCCAAGTCTCAACCGCAAATTCGATGAGCCAGGAGACGGCGGATTGCCCCCGGTTCCTGGTCATCAAAAAGCTAGATGGTACTGACTTCTCTAAAGTAAGTCCGTTTATAGTTCATAAGTCGGTGTATGGTTTTATTGGTGAAGTTAAATCTTTAAAAAAAAATAAAGGAAGGTTTATTAGTTGAAACGATTTCTATAGCTCAATCTAAAAGACTATTGAAAGTTGAACGACTATCTGAATATCCTGTAGTAGTGGTACCTCATAATTCGCTTAATACTAGTAAAGGTGTTATCTATTGTAGAGATCTTTTAAACTGCTCACTTGTAGAGATTGAAGAGAATCTGAAAGAAATAGGTGTAATTGGAGTTAAAAGGATTCAGGTCAGAAGAGAGAGTGTTCTAACAGACACACCTAATTTGATACTAACCTTTAACACACCAATGTTACCAAAACATATTACTGTAGATATGTATAGGTTGGAAGTTAGACCATTTATACCGAGTCCCTTGAGATGTTTCAGATGCCAGCAGTTTGGTCACACTTCCTCCAAGTGTGATAAAGAAGAAGTATGCAGTTGCGTTGAAGTAAAACATGAGAACTCCCCTTGTCAGCCACCTATATGTGTAAACTGTAAAGGAACTCACTTTGCACATGACAGAAATTGTCCCAAATTCAGAGAAGAGGCGGCAATACAGAAAATTAAAACAACAGAAAAAATTGGATACCAAGAAGCGAGAAAGAAAGTTATTATAAACGCTCCCACTCAAGGAGTAACATATGCACAAACTGTACATTCTGGATCGAAAGATCGTTTGAAGGAAATTATTGAGGAAATGATGCCGGAATTAATTAAAATATGTACCTCTATAATAACAGGTCAAAAAGAAAAAATGCCACCACCCCCGGGCACAAAAATGGCCCCACTAAGATCTAATAATATGCAATCGAACAGTTCTGCTGGCCCCGTCTATCGTTCACAGACTTTAAGAAGCTGAACAGATAAAAGAAAAGCAAACGAATCTGACGAGTCCAAGGATTGTGTCAGTCAATCCTCCTCTTCGTATAATCTGGAAAGAACGCCCAAATGTAAAGCAGAATCGAGAAAAGGGAGAGCCAGAAAACGGAGCCATGGATTAGAATTTAATAAGGATAAACATTCGGAGACTACAGATCCCAAAACGGCTGACATGTCAGAATATGGATAATATTTACCCAACTTTGATACTCTACCTATAATAAATTGTGATAGCAATCTGTGATATATATCTATTTTATTTATTTTTGTTTATCTGTTTATTTATTTGTTTGTTTTGTTTATTTATTTTAATTTTTTATTTTTTATTTTATTTATTTATCTATTTATGCATTTATTTTGTTTATTCATTTAATTGATTACATTTTATCTAAGCTTATTCATTCTTAAATCTTATTTTTAATATTTACCGCAAAAATGGCTTATAAAAAACATAATACAATGGAATTGCAACGATATAAAACTGCATTACTATGAACTTAAGCGTCTTTTGCTAGAAAAGTCACCATTCTGTGTATGTATTCAAGAGACCCATCTAAAACCAAGGGAAATATTTAATCTGAGAGGGTATGACAGTCATAGATATGATGTTGAGCCAGACCTTCGGGCTAGAGGAGGAGTTGCCATATATGTCAAAAGCAACATGCCTTTCCAATCCATTCCATTGCAGTCAACTTACAAGCTGTAGCCATCCAATTAAGATATCCGCTAAAAATAACTATATGTAATATCTACCTTCCAAATCGGAACTGGAAATTAAATGATTTGAGGAATTTGATGTTGCAACTCCCAAGTCCAGTATTAATAGTTGGAGATTTTAATGCACACAGTCCCCTCTGGGGATCACATAAACTTGACAGTAGTGGTAGGCGAGTAGAACACTTGCTGGATGAACTTAATCTAACTGTATTAAACTCTGACGAAGGTACTTATCTAAATTCCAGATCCAGCAATTTTTCATCTATTGACCTAACAATGTGCTCCCCTGCTGTAGCTCCCCGGCTCACTTGGTCTGTAATCAGCGACCAAATGTATACGGATCATTTTCCAATAACAATAACTAATGATAATGCTATAGTGATTGAACGGCCAAAGAAATGGTTATTGAACCGGACAAACTGGCTACAATTCCAACAAAACCTTACAAATCTAGAACCAGATGATGTTAATACTTCAGTAGAACTACTTCAAAAGTCAATCTTGCAAGCGACAGAGAAATCAATTCCCCAATATACTGAAGTACTCCCAAAAAAGTCGGTTCCATGGTGGAACGACGAGGTCAAAAGAGAAAAGAAGAAACTACTTAATCGTTTCAAAAGATACCCTACCCAAGAAAATATGATCGCTTTTAAAAGAGCCAGAGCTTATGCTAGACGTACCATACTTACCAATAAGAAAGCCACTTGGGAAAGCTATGTTGGGTCCATTACCATTGATACACCTATTACCGAAGTGTGGAAAAAAGTGAAGAGTGTATCAGGTAGGAAGACACAGTCACCGGCTCCTGTTTTGTTACATGATGGTCAATTTACAGCCGACATAGAAGCTGTTGTAGACATTTTAGGAAGACACTTTGAAAAACCAGCAGTACCCAAAATTATCATCCTGATTTCCAACGTTTAAAACACAGCTTAGAATCAGAACTCGATTTCGAAACACAAGAAGACTTCGATTACAATAAGGATTTTACTATGCTGGAATTTGAAAATGCGTTATCGTGTGCTAATAAGTCAGCTTCAGGTCCAGATAGGATACCCTACGAGCTCATAAGGCTACTTCCTAGAGAATTTAAAATCAAAATATTAGAATTGTTCAACATTATCTGGAGAACGGGTACTTACCCAGATCAATGGCGTCAAGCCATTATCGTTCCTATCTTAAAGGTAGGTAACGATTCCCATCTAGCATCGAATTACCGCCCAATATCCTTAACTTGCTGCTTAAGTAAATTATTGGAAAGGATTATACACAACAGACTCGTGTGGCTTTTAGAAACCCTTCATATCTTAAGTCCCTTCCAAATGGGATTTCGTAAATATCGATCTACCTGCGACCAGCTCGCGTTGCTTGAAGATAGCATAGATAGGCTTACGATACCACTTGGAGACATCGAATCTTAAACATACTATATACGCGGGGTTTACGAGGACGTCTTCCTGTATTTATAAAGAATTTTTTAAGTAACCGCTATTTTCAAGTTAGAATCAACAACACCAAATCTAATCTGTTTACTTTGGAGAACGGTGTACCTCAGGGACCCACTTTGAGTGTCACGCTATTCTCTGTTGCTGTAAATGAATTGATTTCTGAAGTAACACATCCAGTATTAGGCTCCATATACGTGGACGATTTGATAATTTTTTATTCAGTTAAATCGATGGAAGAAATAGAGGAGAATATTCAGCAGAATATCAATAGATTAGTCGGTAAAGCAGAACGCCTAGGCTTTAAATTCTCTGTGTCAAAGACTGAGTGCATCCATTTTTGTCGCTTAAGAAGGCCTCATAACGAACCTTACTTGTACGTAAATAGAAATCGTATAAAAGTCAGTAACAAAATCCGAATCTTAGGTGTAACCTTCGATACTAAGCTCACTTGGGGTCCTCACATAACTGACTTAACAAAAAGAACAAAAAAGGTTTTAAACTTGATACGTCCTGTTTCAAGTATCAATTGGGGTGCAAATAGAGAGGTGTTGCTGAAATTATATACATCCTTGGTACTGTCAAAATTAGATTACTGCTGTCATATATACTCTTCGGCTCGTAGATCCCGACTTAGAGTCTTAGACTCCATACACTGCATGGGACTCAGATTAGCAACCAGTGCATTCAGAACTAGCCCAATGGAGTCAGTATATGTAGAAGCGGGATTTCCACCACTGAAATTTAGAAGAGACCGCCTGCTACTAAATTACTGTACTAAAATCTGGGCTCTGCCAGACCACCCTCTTCATTCCATAATTCGCGATACAGATTTAAATGACATCTATGAGACAAGACCTACTATCACACGTCCATTGAAGATTCGTGCAAAGGAGCTATTACAAAAATTTGACATGCAACTTCCAGAAGTCTTACGTCTGGGCAATTGTGAGATAGCGCCGTGGGAGCTAACACCACCTTCAGTAAGAATAGATCTCACTAAATATAAGAAAGGCGAGGTATATAACATAACTCTACGCCATATTTCATGCAGTCATAAATGAGTATCCAAATGCTCTGAAAGTGTATACTGACGGCTCAAAAACTGATTATGGAGTGGGCTGAGCCTTTCTAGTTTTGGAAGATACCTACTCTTGGACATTACCACCTATGGCTAGTATTTATACGGCAGAATTGTATGCGATATGGATGGCACTTAGGTACTGTGAGATGTCAGTATACGACCAGTTTTTAATTTGTACAGACTCTTTAAGCTGCATTCAAGCGTTAGAGAATACTTTCTCAAGAGATCCGCAGGTCCAAAATATCCTTTCATTACTACACTGGATGACTAACATTGGTAAGCGGGTGGTTTTTGTTTGGTCACCAGGACATGTGGGAATCCATGGTAATGAGAAGGCAGATATGGCTGCGCGTCAAGCAGCAGAACATGAATATACCGAGAACGGTATAGCAATAATCAACTCTGACATGAAGCATGTTTTTACCTCCAAGACTACTGACGCATGGCAAGCAGAGTGGGACACCACAATAAGTAAACTAGGAATAGTGAAACAAACAGTGAACAAATGGATGGCTCCTAGAAAGCTGACAGGGAGAGAGCAGGTAGTGCTCACTCGCCTTCGAATAGGTCATACCCATATAAGCTCATTCCATTTGTTAAGAGGTGAAAGACCACCTCAATGTCCCACCTGTGGAAATGTCATTACAGTTAAACATCTGCTACTTGAATGTAACGTTTTAGAAAATGTTAGGCAAAATTTACATATGCCAAGATCACTAGTAGAATGCTTAAATAATAACACCGTGAACATAGACCGCGTATTAGAGTTTCCAAGAAAAACTGGCCTCTTCTACAAAATATGAGGATACTGGACCTCAGAATAACTACCCTACTTTTGTTTATATATGTATTTGTAGCTTAAACTCTATCACTGCACACTACCTGCGTTTAGGCAGCTAATGACCTAAGATGTCGATGCTGCAAAAAAAAAAATAGACAAATTCGTTTTAGGATTTTAATTACTAGTATAACCAGAATTCAAGTTATCGAAATATCGAAATAAAGATTGGAAATCAATAATATTACAGATAGTTTTTCTTTTTATTTCTCATATATAGTTTTTTCTGCTGTTTGCAAAATCCTATAAAGAATATGTTTCAGCTTATAACTAATTGTGTTTATGTGTAAAGTTGGACAAAAATATCCCTGAGAAAAGGACGTTATTCAAAATTTTTCAGATATTAACAATGAACGATTACACCGGCACGCAAAAAAAATGGTTTTGTTACCGGGACCCAACATAGTAATCCCTATATACTTCGACATGCTAAATACGAATCCGATGTCCGTTTAGCTCCATCACCCACCAATTTTTTGTAAATAACGAAAATAACCCCGGATTCATGTTCAGCACGTCGAAATATATAGGTATTACTATGTCGGGTCCCGGTAACACATCACTTTTTCTATTTTGTGTGTCTGTGTTATTACAGGTAAAGTAAATATTTTGGCACACAAATTATCTAAAAGTCTGTAGCCGTTATTCTAGAAGAAAATAAAGAAAAAGCATTGACGCTTATAGAGTGTTATAGTTTGAACTGTCGTTTCTCGCTTCGAGAACTTTAACAAATGGTATTACTTCCACATCCACGTAGTGGAGTGGAAGAATAGTAATCATATCGTAAAAAAATTTTTTGTTGGAATGGTCTTAGAATGTCATAAAACGTCGAGATTTTAAATTTGAGTAAAAGAAATTCTGTCGGTCTGTCGGTAGGTCTGTAACTTCTTCTGTGCGCACATCTTCTCAGGAATGGTGTAAGATATTGACTATAGAAATTTGGTACACATATGTATCATGACGAGATCGGGAAGTAGATTATATTTAGCGCTAATTTCAGTGAAGAGTTGGGGGTTAAATAGGGATAAATAAGGGAAAATAAGTAAAGCAAGCTGGTAAGAGTACAGAAATGTGGGATTTGGTGTATATACTAGAAGATTCAAAGCCTCAATTTTTTCTATAATATTTTACACCCCTCTTAAGGGGTTAGCAAAATAAAATTGAGATATTCACTAGAAATTTGATACTTCTACTTATGGTAATGGCATCTGATTGAGAAGATTCCTTTGAAGGGGAGGGGGGTAAATAGGGATAATAAGTAAAGTAAGCTAATAAGAGCCTAGAAACTTAATTTTGGGCGTATATTCTAGAAGCCAACGTTTCAATTTTTTTATGACATCTGCCTCAACTATATTATTACAATGTATTACAGTCAAGACGTTTTCCTTTAAAAAGACTTGGATGGGAAATCTGGATGTGGAAGTAGTGGTTCCTTAGGCAGCGGTTTTTATAAATGATTTTATCTAGTTTTACATCTGTCTAACAATCAAATCTTTGAATCGAAATTTCGACTAGTGCCAATTAAGCTAGAACTTTGAAATTTTGCAGATGCGTTCGGTGACAATAAAATATGGTTTATCCAAGGTCGTTGTAATTCAAATTGGCAGACACCCCAAGATAGCGGAATACTTTTTCTTCATAACACCCTTGACATGCTCATCAAATTAAAGGGGTATGATGAGTGGAATACGATAAGCCATGTGACGTCATTCTAAAACTAATATTGTGGCTAAAAAAAGAAGGTTTTATTCGATGTTAAAATATTGCCCAAGTTGTTCAAGTGTGGGCCACCCTACGAGCGACGTGGTTAGCGTCACTGGTTTCACCTGGCTAGCACAGTAAAGATACGGAGAGCAAAAGGGCATTGAGTTCAAGGCTTGGGCGCCATTGATTACTTAGTGTAATCAAGGAAAATTGAAGATAAAGATAAACAAAAGACAAAAGTTACATATATACAATTGTACTATATTACAAAAATATTATATTACAAAAAATGAACTATTACAGCATCAACAATACTGGATAGCAAAGTACCAGACAGAAATATATACAAAAGAAACTATATTACAAAATACACTATATTACAAGATACTCTATATTACAATCTGCTCAACGGCAAGGCAAATTTGAGGCGTGTACGAGAACCAAAAATATATTACAAAAGATACGTCTCGTAAATTTTACCTCAATACTAAAATCATATATTACACAAATTAGATAAACTTGAGATCCTTTACGAAAGACAAAATAACTATATTACAGAAGATAAGTCTCGTAAATTTATCTCAATGTTAAAAATCATATATTACAACAAAATTAGGTAAACTTGAGATTCTTGACGAGAGACAAAATAACTATATTACAAAAAATATGTCTCGTAACCTTATCTCAAAGTTCATAAACTTTAAACACACTCGTTACGATAAAATTGAACCACGACTTACGATATCACTAACAAACGTGTAATATAGTACTACAATAAGATATTAATAATGAGGAATCACGACAAAAGCAACTACGAAACAATCCTACGGCGAAGTATCTGCGACAACGAATTCAAGATACAAGCAACTACGAATTAATATACAATGGATTTAATTATAACAACGGATTTAAAATGCAAATAGCCAAAAATATAATAGATTTCACTTGAATCTAATATGTTAAATTTAGACACTTTTGGCTCTTATAGCTCAACAATCATGTGAAAATAATCCCTTTTATTGGTAACAATCAAAAGTACTTATCTTTATTTTGTTATCCTGATGGAGAGAACTCCTAGATTGTCGCCAAGACAAAATGAAGAAAATCTCTTCGCCCAGAATGTTTTCATGTATTCCAATTCAAAATGTAGTATAGCAAGGTTGACTTCATATGAAAATTGCTCGCTTAGTGGAAAACGTAGTAGGTATCGCAATATGAATGTAGAAAATCTCAAATCTTGCTCAAAGCAAATAAGATAACGTTGAAATACTTCTACGTTAAAATCATTAGACGCGAATAAGTTTAATTATGAGTAAACTATGAGAACATTACGTATATTTATAATTATGATTATGAGAAAACTATGAGAAAAATTCCTGAGAAAAACCTAAAACAATATTTCAAATGTTAGACGGTATTTACCGGTATAATAATTCAAACCTTACCTCATGTGATCATCACGAGGTTTTTCAAATTCTAACATCCCCATTACAGGTCAAACAAAATTATAAATACTTTCACTGCAGGACAGAAATTCTGCAATGTAATGAAGCATTAGCAGAAACTATCAGGATGCGAGGCGTACGTAGGCATACGTAGTGATATTCTACAAATCTTGAAAACTAAAAAGTAAAAAAAAAATTGTTTGAGTAAAGCGATTTTATTTTTATGAAAGTCTTGCACACCGTATTTGTATACTAGAAGCTGTAAGTCAGTCAGTAATGGTATATTATATTATGTCAATCAACAAAAAAACATGGTAAATGAACAAGCGAAAAAAGTTGTGTAACATGGATTCATATTATTTTATTAGATTATTAGTTTGATCATTTATTTTTTATATAAAATCGTAGGCGCTATGATTTAATGGCGAAAGACTAAAAAGTGAATTACTGTAATTCTCAAATGTCTTGCTTAGTTTCAATTTAAACACAGTTGTAGCAAAAGTCAAATTAAGGGAGCCAAGTCCGGCCCTGTCGCAACATAATAACCGTATTCCGATCTTGGTAACGTTTTAAGGGTCGAGACTTTAGTAAACTATCGTAAAATACCGGTCATAGATACATCTGTTTTATGTTATTTAAGAGTCCAGAAAACGTGCTTTGTTAACTTTACTCTTTATTAGGTAGTCGACGTTAGCCACTTGTAGACAATAAATAACCATCCAAATTATTTTATGTCCAATTCGCCTTTCTTGCTTGCAGTTATGGACACTTGTTAAATACGAACCCACCGGGGGTTCTAGTTAGATTTTCAAGACTAAAGCAGTTGATAGAGACTTCCAGGAACATATGTAATAGACCATAAGATAGATAGACCACTTAAGGCAGATTTTTTTCCCCCATACAAAAGCAAAGTCAGGAACAAAAGGGTTTTTTTTCATCTGTTTTAGTGGTAATAAAAAAATGTTCAGATAGGCCATATGATAAATGCCATGGTCCGTTAGGTAATTTCAAATGCGTACGGTTTAAAGTAAAGAAGATCCTAATTGGTCGAGGGTTTAAAGTTTACTGCCCACTTTGGAAACGTATTATTTCGATGTAGAGATTATCTTCACTCTTGGCTTAAAGGCGGTTCGGTCATCATCTACCTACAGGGTATAGTAAATTCTCGTTTTGCGAACCTTTTTCGATTTTAAAGTTTAAGTACATTTGTTCAGTATTTTGCCGGTTTTAATAAGTAGAAAATTAATGTGTTGTAAGTGAACTAAGAATATTCGGTCGCGATTCAGCTAAAAATTTGAACTTGCCGCGGACCATTTCATTTCTTAATATATTGTAATTACTGGTTGTTAATTTATTTAATCGTTAAATGTTTGTGATTCATTCTCATTTGTTTTCATTTTTTTCTGTAAATATAGTGGTTTAAGTGTTTTGAGAAATCACGCGTTTTATTTACTTGTTATCAAATTGAGTTCATTCCATATGCAATAAAGTTTGTGAAGTAACCTAGTTGAGGGACACCAAAAAGGATATAAGCGCCTAGAAGGAAAAGGGTAAGCACAGTTTTGATTTCGATGGATATACTATAATATCGACGGATTCTGCAAAAGTAATTGGGACACTCCGTACTCTGCCAACGGTAATGTCTGATTAAATCATGTAATTAGGGGAATAAAACCCCAGTTATTACAGTGGCGCAGTCTAAATAGGATGTTTTTAAGAAAAAAATTTGCGTAACCAATTAATATTCAAGTTAATTAATTGAGTCACTGCATTTTGTAGAATTTTCAAAATTCGTCTTTCAAAATGAACCTACGTATTAACATATGTTAGTTTTCGCTGTTGATTTTGTATTAAAATTATCTAAGAGAGTTTAAATTAGTGGTTTCAAAATTAAAAGTTTTTTTTAACTCGTAAAATTATACCAATACGTTGAGAATTTCTTAGAATTAATTTATTTTGCTAGAGTAATGATTCGTGAATGTGTCAAGTAAAGTAAATTAAAATTAGTAAAGAGAGTAGAGGTGAAGAATAAGATATTATCATTGGTGGGGCATATTATAGTATATGTAAGAACGGCTTGTGTTTAATTCCTAGACAGCAAAGTAAAAATACCCTGAAACTTAACTACAATAGGCAATTCATAAGGTTATATGTGTATAAAAGAATTAAGGTTGCGTCAAAGCAATAAACAAAGTATATATAGAAATTAGTGCCCCTATATAGCGAGTGTTGAGAATAAGAAGGGAATTTTACTGATCTGTTGTGAAGTAGGGCATTTAGAGAAAC